>JAPQNM010000044.1:14623276-14643276 GCA_029783475.1 Metacarcinus magister
TGTCTATAATATGTTGTTGTATTCCCTCAGCTTCACTGCATGCATCCTTGATTTCCAGTGACAACACAGTGCCGAGCCATAACAGTGTGATGCACGATCATTGGTGTGGTTCTGTGTTACCTTGCTTCATGAAATTCCAGGTGTAGGAGTGAAGGGATAATGCTGGCCAAGAAAGGTTTTTATCAGTATAAAATCAGAGTAAAGTTTTCGTTTAGGCTTTGGATTTATTAATGCATCTCTCCGAAAACACTGTAGACAACAATTGGTGTATAAAGTTGCTTTGTGTTAGCCACAGTACGTATTATGAATGTTCAGTGTGTGTTTCAGGGAGGAACCTAACGAGGTGAATTAATGACCAATGAACTGAAGGCTTGCCTCTAAAGAATCATTCCTCTAATACAAAAAAATATATATAATAGTAGTAGTCTGTAAGTAAGATGTTAAGAAGCATCACAAATACAATATACATTCAGGTAGACTTCGAGGGGATACAGTGTAGATTGAATGATTGATGTTAAGGCGCCGCAACAACACTGTCATGGCACCAAGGATACAGTGTAGACTGAATGATTGGTGTTAAGGCGCCGCAACAACACTGTCATAGCACTAAGGATACAGTGTAGATTGAATGATTGGTGTTAAGGTGCCGCAACAACACTGTCATGGCACCAAGGATACAGTGTAGATTGAATGATTGATGTTAAGGCGCCGCAACAACACTGCCATGGCACCAAGGATACAGTGTAGAGTCAGTGATGGAAAATACTAACGCAATTATGTGATTCAAACCATTTCAGATTACCTTCCCTGTCAGATCATTAATTCTCCTAGGCTTACATTCCCTATTTTCATGCAAAAGGAAACTAAGGAAAATTTTTAGATATCCTGATCAAAGGCGACAAGGTGCTGTTCGTTGCTAAGTTGGCATCCAATACATATAATCACTCAATTAATTATAATACAGATTAGAGTTGCATTACGTTGACGAATATAGGTTGTGCTCGTGTTTCACTAGCTTTCAGTACAAGTTGGTAATGGTTCAGCTTAGTACAACAGCCACTTGGGAAAACTTGTCATAGCACAGTATCATTCTCGTTATTTGATGGTGGATCAGTCTGAAATTACTCCCTCGAAATATTAACACACAGCTTTGCATTGTGTTACTTGATCATTCATGTTCGTTATCGCCTTATAGTATGTCATGAAAATCTAGAAACGGACCTTCCAATTGCACTGAAGAGTTCTTTTGGGTTATGAGTACAGACAGGTTGGCATTAGAGCTTCGACGAAGGGTATTCAACAAACCACTTAGAGGAGTGTAGTCTAACAAAGAGTTAAGTCAAAGTAAAGGCTGTTTGCTCTTACATTTGATCATGTTCTTGACTATTATGTGTACAAATATTAATCAAACTCATTCAATTGGCATGAATTATATATATTCATGAGGCGACAGATTTACCCAGATAAGAGAACAAAGTGAAAGGTAGTTGGTGTGTGAGGGGATTCGGCAAGTGGCACACGGTCATGGCTATAGCACTGAGGTCCTGATAAATGTATATCTTATCATGTGGCCAACAGCTGCCCCTGTGGTGGCGGCAGAGGACGGGGCGGAAAGGTATAGTCATATACGTTAATAAGTCACGCAACGTTAGATTTGTGAGGCTCATGGTTATCGCGATGTTTCGTGGCCTTAAAAAATACATTTCATATAATTATGAAGTGAACTGTCCATCATTCAAAGTTCAACGCTTGTTGTTACATAATTTCACGTCGCTTTGAAATTGAACATATACATTATTGCTTGCACACGAGGCTATCTTGAGGAAAAAGATTAGAAAAGAAACAGCAAGGGAAGTAAGGTGGTGGCGAACCTGAGCCATGCTTGCCCCCGTAACATGACAACCACAGCAAAGAGAGTCAAGTAGTGGCCACTGCCTAACAGTATGTGGATCACGTGTTTACTGAAGCACTGAAGAGCCCCACATGGAAAAGCTGCATTCCTATACATTCTCCACAACCACATTTATAGGGAATAAGAAAACACTCATTAATTGACTCATTAAGACGCAGAACAAAGTTTAGCTGTGCACAGTTGGCAATTTTGTCTCTTCACAGAACAGCTATCATGCCTCCCACTTGTTAGATACGTGAACCTTGCTGATAAGAGCCTCGCCATCTCCCACATGTTGATAAATCCTTTGTCGATAAGATGGATTTTACACGGATTTCTACTAATTAACTTTTGAAACCATAATGTTCCATGTCGCAACACTGGCTGTTAAGGCGACGAAGGGTCTCGTTTTAAGGTGCAACGTAAATCATTCTTGAATATCACCTGTTAAAACCTCGTGGTGCCTTAGATAGGAACAGGTGCCCCGCCATGGTCAAGAAATAGTTCTAGGTGCTCTGACGGGTGCTTTACAAGTCCCGTTTTGACCTAAGTAGAGCTCCAGGTGTCCCACGCGGCAAATGGGAGTCACAGGAGACCCGCCAAAGCCAAGGTAGAGTGCCATGTGCCCTGCCATAACCCAGGGTGCCATCGGTGGTCCGCCATGACACAGGTATAGCACCAGATGCCCCAACATGTCCCAGGTAGACTCACTGTTGCCCCGTCATGAACCAAGTGAAGTGCCTGGTGCCCGCCATGACCCACGCAGAGTGACAGGTGCAAGAGACGCCCTCTAACTCTTCCTTGGAGGTGGTGGGAAGGATGAATTAAAATTTGGAGGCCCTTCTATCACTTAAATGATGATAGTCATTCCAAATCATCATACATTTGATGATATATGATGATAAGGTGATATAATATAATGATGATGATATAATGATGAGTTTGTTGTAAAATGTTGTGTGGGTCTATGGTTTATTTGATTGATTGTTTGATGATGTTTTTTTCTTGTGCCTCAATAGCAAATGTCATTGAGTGCTGCATCGAATCGTGGTGTTTTGTATTCATATTTTTTTAGAAACTAGAAACCGTGATATATTAACAAGAGTAATATTTTCTCTTAAAAGTTTGTCCTGTGACGCTGAATTTTATACACAAGAAAGCGACTCGTGATTAGCTGCAAAAACAAATCTTGGAAGAATGAAAGCTTACTAAAACACATATCACCATTCCCCTCCTCCCCCCCACCCCCCAAAAAAAAGGTACCAATATGAGTAAGGTCAGTCTTGTTATCTCTCTCTTGAAGAAGGTCAAAGTCGTAGGAAGTGTATTTCTATTGTATTTATGAATTGATGTCACATTTGAATTTGGAATGAGATACTGAGAGGCCTTCCATACAGCTTTTGGTGGACGGCCCGAAATAATATCTCTCCAGGTGCCTGGGTTGTCTAGTACATACATACCACGCCATCACCTCTATCTTTATCTCAGGGTATTATAACATTACCCAGATATACTACATTGTCAAGTGCCTCGTTTAAGTTTATTTCAAGCATCAGGTGCCTCGCCATTGCCTGTGATGAAGGTTCAATACTCATGATAGATTCTTAGATGCTCGCCATGTTCTAAAATTGAGTCCCAACCAAGTGTTCTCTCCTGATCGCATGTCACAAGTACTTTTAGGTGTAAGCTGCCTCCTAGCGTCTCCCTGTTCATCTCAAGCACCTGTCACCCTACCTGTGTCGTGTTTCTGTCGCTGATTTTCTTAGCTTCTGGAGAGAGAGAGAGAGAGAGAGAGAGAGAGAGAGAGAGAGAGAGAGAGAGAGAGAGAGAGAGAGAGAGAGAGAGAGAGAGAGAGAGAGAGAGAGAGAGAGAGAGAGAGATTTTATCACTTGTCTGTTGGTGGTGTAACATTCCATACAATTTCCTTTTCCCGTGGATTCGAAGTGGCGTCCCAGAAACAATCATTTGAAAATAGAAAATTTAAACAACGAAATGCAGGTACAAAAGCTTTATTTTTTTTCTTTAGACTGTCTTTTCTCACAGATGCCAACTGACAATACCATGGCATCCTTGAAAAACAAAGAGAGAGAGAGAGAGAGAGAGAGAGAGAGAGAGAGAGAGAGAGAGAGAGAGAGAGAGAGAGAGAGAGAGAGAGAGAGAGAAGAGAGAGAGAGAGAGCCAAAAAGGGGGTTAAACAGATAGTTATACGAAATAGCAAAAAGAAAATTGCACTTAAATGGACAATCTGATGCATTACCGACACACAGAAACGTGACATGATCGAAAGTCGTGCAGAAAGATAGACAGATAGACAGCAAGACTGATAGACAGAAAGGCTAACCATCATAAAAACAAACATAGAAATAGAAAAGAGAATAGACAGATAGACAGACAGACAGACAGATAGATAAACAGAGATACAGAATCTTAGACAGGCAATAGAAAGACATAGACAGACATGAATACAGAAACAGATGTGTATAGACAGTGAGCGAATCCTAAGTGTTGAAATACAGACAAACAAACACATCAATATATAGACAGAAAGATCATAGAACATCAGAGAGAAAAATATACAAGCACACAAACAGGAAAACAAACAAAGAATATATACAGACAAACAGACAGATGAAGCAAGCAAGAGTACCAAAAACAAAAACAAAAACACAATACCAAAATACACAAAGAAGAACAAGAACATTAAATTGAAAGAAATACACAAAATACCAAGACAAGTAGATGAACAGATAGACAAATAGACAAGGAACACAGGAAGGCAGAACAGATCAGACAGATAGTGGAGAGAAAGACACACACACACACACACATACATACACACACACACACACACACATACACACACACAGACGCGGGAGTTTATGTGTAAAAGTTTAAAATTTACATTACACTCAGGACCAGTTCAATACCTGCCGTGGCCGCCATTTTGTTGGTACCCTGCTGCAGCTCACCCAAAGTGTTGACCAGCCCTGCACACCAAATGGAGGGTGTTCAGTGGCACTAAGGTGATCAATGGGAGGATGTGCACACCTCATCCTTGTGGGTGTGTGTGTGTGTGTGTGTGGGTGTGGGTGTGTGGGTGGGTGGGTGTGTGTGTGTGTGTGTGTGTGTGTGTGTGTGTGTGTGTTTGTTTGTTTGTTTGTCTATCTTTTTGTCTTTCTTGTTCTCTCTCTCTCTCTCTCTCTCTCTCTCTCTCTCTCTCTCTCTCTCTCTCTCTCTCTCTCTCTCTCTCTCTCTCTCTCTCTCTCTCTCTCTCTCTCTCTCTCTCTCTCTTTTATATAAATAAATAAATATATATATATATATATATATATATATATATATATATATACATATATATATTTCATCCATATCATATATATGTTAATGTCTAGCTTTCTTGCTGGCTGTGTAACTTAATATCTGACAATGCAGTTATAAAATTTTCTTTATTATGCCTCTTCACTTTTTTCGCTCACATAAGGATATGATAAGTACATTTGCGTGCACACACACACACACACACACACACACACACACACACACACACACACACACACACACACACACACACACACACACACACACACACACACACACAAGGTAGGATATATGTGAATTTCGTAACAATATAATGCAACTTCTTTTTAGTTGCCTTGATGTTGACACTTCGACAGCAATAAACAGGAAAAAATTATGTTTCGAGTATAATACAAATCAATATAAGTTCGTCCCTCTCACTGCCTTTATAAGCTCATCCCTCTCACTGTCCTTATAAACTCATCCCTCTCACTGTCCTTATAAACTCATCCCTCTCACTGTCCTTATAAACTCATCCCTCTCACTGTCCTTATAAACTCATCCCTCTCACTGTCCTTATAAACTCATCCCTCTCACTGTCCTTATAAACTCATCCCTCTCACTGTCCTTATAAACTCATCCCTCTCACTGTCCTTATAAACTCATCCCTCTCACTGCCCTTATAAACTCATCCCTCTCACTGCCCTTATAAACTCATCCCTCTCACTGCCCTTATAAACTCATCCCTCTCACTGTCCTTATAAACTCATCCCTCTCACTGTCCTTATAAACTCATCCCTCTCACTGCCCTTATAAACTCATCCCTCTCACTGCCCTTATAAACTCATCCCTCTCACTGTCCTTATAAACTCATCCCTCTCACTGTCCTTATAAACTCATCCCTCTCACTGTCCTTATAAACTCATCCCTCTCACTGTCCTTATAAACTCATCCCTCTCACTGTCCTTATAAACTCATCCCTCTCACTGTCCTTATAAACTCATCCCTCTCACTGTCCTTATAAACTCATCCCTCTCACTGTCCTTATAAACTCATCCCTCTCACTGTCCTTATAAACTCATGCCCTCTCACTGTCCTTATAAACTCATCCCTCTCACTGTCCTTATAAACTCATCCCTCTCACTGTCCTTATAAACTCATGCCTCTCACTGTCCTTATAAACTCATGCCTCTCACTGTCCTTATAAACTCATTCCTCTCACTGTCCTTATATACTCATTCCTCTCACCATTCTTATAACTCATTCCCACTTACTTTTTCCCACTCACTCGTTCCCACTCACTGAATCCTCTCTCTTCTGGGGTGCACAGGTGACACATAGGACCAAGTCACCTCAACCTAATTCACGATGCACCTTATCATGCACCTGTGATGGATTAATTGATTATGTAATTAGAGGCTTATCTATGGAGCTCTCGTGCCTCGTCCTCGTCAAAATAATTGTCTAAGATTATGTGTAGGAGTGGCGTGAAATGTGAGAAAGGATTTAAGGATTGAATGTGAAGGAGAGATTGAAGGATATTAATGATTAGACTGATAAAAAGATTGCTTGTAGATTATTAGATTATGTGATAGAAGCCTATGGAGGATGAATGAGATTATTGGAGGAAGAAGATAAGGTGGAAAAAATGTGACTAGAAAGGATGTGAAAGATATGAAGTAACTGAAGGAAGGAAGGAAAAAAAAGGCATGTCAGGCAAAGAAATAGTTGAGAGAAATTGAGAGAAGAATAGACTCGTAAAGTAGAGGCTCGCCCGAGGAAGGTTTTACGTAAATGATGAAGATTCACGCCATTTTGTGTAGCCTCTGCTTGCTGCTTGCTAGTCAATGTTGTTGCAAGAGGCGAATTTTATGACTAGAAGAAGGATTTGTGTGTGTATGTATGTGTTTGTTTGTAGTAGTTGTAGTTGTAGTAGTAGTAGTAGTAGTAGTAGTAGTAGTAGTAGTAGTAGTGTAGTAGTGTAGTAGTAGTAGTAGTAGTAGTAGTAGTAGTAGCAGTAGTAGTAGTAGTAGTAGTAGTAGTAGTAGTAGTAGTAGTAATAGTATGGTGGAAGAGAATAACACTGATGAGCTGCTGGGTCGACTAACCACAAAAGGGAGCATCCACTTTCATAAATCGACATTGTATTGGTATAATTTTCTATTCACTTACCATCGTAGGTTAGTTTTTTATTTATATTTAAGTAAAAAAAAAAGTATAACTGTGACTGTGACTGTGCACATCGAGACCAGACTTGTGTTACGTCTTCTCTTCCATGACCGGACACCTTCATCTAGTATGTTGGACGCTGATGCCACACTGCCTTTGTAATGTAATGTAAGAGGCCGAGAAGCAAGGTTAAAACAGCATGGCAAAAATGTTTCTCTCATTAGATCAGTATTTGTTATTTGTGAATATCAAGCTACCCTTAGGAAACCATACTGTATACTTAGATGGGAAGGGAGAAGTACTTGCTTTATTTTTGTTTTAGAGATCAAAGTTTGTGCGAATATGAGTGGATGAAACAAGTACTTCGAGGCCAGGAGTAAATGTATGTATGAGGAATCTTTGCAAATAATAGAAAGAACATTGAAATGGGCGGTGCACGAAACACCTCATGAGACAACGAACATGGGAGGCAGTACAGACTCCAAGAAGTGACACATTGGCACCAAGACTCATTAAAACAATTACGAAAAACGTAAAGAGATTGACGCCCATGAATTTTTGGTTTGTAAAAGGTTGAAGTAACACTTACCAATGCTAAGTGATTATAAAAGAGATAACGTGAGGAAAATACATTGTTGAAAACCAGTTGTTTTCTGTGGAAGATGTAGATGGTCACATCAGAAAACTTAACTCTAATATGAAGTAGTTGCTTCTTGTAGTTAATGAACCTTTCACTATAAGTAAGTATAACGTGTACTTAGAATTGAGACACAACACGACACTAATCACAAAATCACGAGAACAATTAGGATTTTGTGATCCAGGTGTTCAGTAGTGACTGATAACATCCATCCCACTGAACAGCCAATGCAAGAAACCGTCATGCATGGTTTTCACAGTAGGAGGCCTTCGATTAAGTTTTAGTTTTCATAGTCATGCAAACGGTGAGGAAGCATTGATATCCAAATTGCCAGTTGATAGTGAGATGTTCGCGTGATCACAATGTTATATATATGTAACGATTCAGTAAATTCTGACTTCATATTCGTGATTTGTGTTCAGACTAAGTTTAAAGAATCAATGATAAAAGAATGAAAAAATCTACGTTTTCACCAGTAAATTTTGTGTTACCTTGGCGACTAAACAAACATTGGTTGAAGGCACAGAGGGTAACATGCGGGAGGTCACGCAGGTCATCGAATTTAGAAGTGGGAGCCATACAATGAAAAGTTTCGGAACCAGTGACGTCAAAGCAGCATTAGGAAATCAAGAAAATATCTACAGTGAAAGCACACAAACACAAATATAAAGCCGAGAAAGAGAAATCTCAGTAATCAAGAAATGTGTCGAACATACTACATTTCTTCACAATTGTTCTCGGCTTAGCTTAGAGAATGTTCTTATGCAACAAGAATGAAAAGAAAGACATAAGTGAATATAGAAAACTAGTATCTTATCAATCCTTAAATCACCTGGTAATAACGTAATGGGAAGTAAGTGAATCAGAGCTCAGCCAGGTCACGTAATGGCGTCATGACAAAGAAAACAACTACAGCAACAAAAAACACAGATTAAAACCCTTGAACTATAAGGTATTTACACTATTTTCACAACACACCAAATAACATTGAACACCACACAATCCTTAGGCTCATCTGATGTTCAACACGAAGCAAGGCAAAATAATGTTCTGTGTTCACGCATTTGAATAACACATTGAAATTATGGATGAAATGGTGTCATGGGAGAGGCTGTGAAGGATCTGTGTGTCATGGGAGAGGCTGTGAAGGATCTGTGTGTCATGGGAGAGGCTGTGAAGGATCTGTGTGTCATGGGAGAGGCTGTGAAGGATCTGTGTGTCATGGGAGAGGCTGTGAAGGATCTGTGTGCCATGGGAGAGGCTGTGAAGGATCTGTGTGCCATGGGAGAGGCTGTGAAGGATCTGTGTGCCATGGGAGAGGCTGTGAAGGATGTGTGTGCCATGGGAGAGGCTGTGAAGGATCTGTGGGTCATGGGAGAGGCTGTGAAGGATGTGTGTGTCATGGGAGAGGCTGTGAAGGATCTGTGTGCCATGGGAGAGGCTGTGAAGGATCTGTGTGCCATGGGAGAGGCTGTGAAGGATCTGTGTGTCATGGGAGAGGCTGTGAAGGACCTGTGTGTCATGGGAGAGGCTGTGAAGGACCTGTGTGCCATGGGAGAGGCTGTGAAGGACCTGTGTGTCATGGGAGAGGCTGTGAAGGATCTGTGTGTCATGGGAGAGGCTGTGAAGGATCTGTGTGTCATGGGAGAGGCTGTGAAGGACTGTGTGTCATGGGAGAGGCTGTGAAGGATCTGTGTGCCATGGGAGAGGCTGTGAAGGATCTGTGTGCCATGGGAGAGGCTGTGAAGGATCTGTGTGTCATGGGAGAGGCTGTGAAGGATCTGTGTGGCATGGGAGGGCTGTGAAGGATCTGTGTGTCATGGGAGAGGCTGTGAAGGATGTGTGTGTCATGGGAGAGGCTGTGAAGGATCTGTGTGTCATGGGAGAGGCTGTGAAGGATGTGTGTGCCATGGGAGAGGCTGTGAAGGATGTGTGTGCCATGGGAGAGGCTGTGAAGGATCTGTGTGTCATGGGAGAGGCTGTGAAGGATCTGTGTGTCATGGGAGAGGCTGTGAAGGATCTGTGTGTCATGGGAGAGGCTGTGAAGGATCTGTGTGTCATGGGAGAGGCTGTGAAGGATCTGTGGGTCATGGGAGAGGCTGTGAAGGATCTGTGTGTCATGGGAGAGGCTGTGAAGGATCTGTGGGCCATGGGAGAGGCTGTGAAGGATCTGTGTGTGCCATGGGAGAGGCTGTGAAGGATCTGTGTGTCATGGGAGAGGCTGTGAAGGATCTGTGTGTCATGGGAGAGGCTGTGAAGGATCTGTGTGTCATGGGAGAGGCTGTGAAGGATCTGGAAATTGTGATGAAATATGAAGGATACTGAGGTTGAATCGTAATGGTCATAGTGTGAGTAACAAAAGGTTCTTGAAATCGGTGAAGGATGTGTGAAGGATATGTTAGATGAAGATTATTTTATTTTAAGAAGCTATTTGCAATGCTATTCTCTTCCACCATAATACTACTACTACTACTACTACTACTACTACTACTACTACTACTACTACTACTACTACTACTACTGCTACTGCTACTACTACTACTACTACTACTACTACTACTACTACTACTACTACTACTACAATCACACACATACACACACACAAATCCTTCTTCTAGTCATAAACCTCGCCTCCTACAACAACACTGGCTAGCAAGCAGCATGTACAGGCTACACAAAATGGCGGGAATATTCGTCATTTAAGTAGTAGTTTCTTCGGTCGAGCCTCTACTTTACAAATTTATTTTTCTCTCAATTTTCTCAATAATGTCTGAAATTTTTTATTCACATGTTATTTTTCCTTCCTTCCTTCCTTCAGTTACTTGATTTATCTTTTATATCCTTTCTGCTTACATTTTTTCCACCTTATCTTCTTCCTCCAATGATCTCATTCATCCTTCATAGGTTTCTATCATATAATCTAATCATCTACAAGCAATCTTTTATCAGTCTAATCATTAATATATTTCAAGCTTTCCTTCACATTCTATCCCTAATTCCTTTCTCACATTTCACGCCATTTCTACACATGCTCTAAGACAATCACGTACGTAGAAAGGAAATGTTCACAGATAATATGCGTCTCATATCATTATTCTTTTACCTATGAAGCAAATTTAACGTTGCTTTTAGTATGACCTGATAACATCTAGCATGGAGTCCTTGTGATGGGAAGAAAAATTGCGAAGAAAAAGGAAAAACAAGATAGTGAGAAAAAACTTACCATTATGATTTGGAAGACATAAGTATGATTCATTATATGTACTTGTTACCACGTTATCAGTATCATGTCAGCTTGCATTCAGATACTTTGCTGGAACATAAACACTGGAAAAGAAGTTAAGGAGAGGTGATGTGAGGCTAGTTTTGGTGTAAGGTTGACGGAGTGGCCTTGTTTGCCTCGTCCAGGACTGTGTGAAATATGCAACAGTAGAGAATCGTGACCTAAGCCTCCGGGTGTGTAATTATACAGAAGGAAAGCTGCGTATTAGTGTTTTATGTTGCTGGTGTGTTACTCTTCACCTGTTCTATTACACGAACTACCTAGCTATTACACAGATCCATTGATTTTATGTTGTTTGATGTACAGTATTTCTTGTCAACATACTATCTAGTCTAATCTAATCTAATCTGGCCAGTTATTCATCCCTTCAGCTGAGTCACATGTTCCACTGAATCACTCATACTATCACGACCACCTCCTTCAGGCGATATTCTAGCTACTTACACACCAAGTAACGCTAGGAGGCCACGTGAATGGCAGGCACCGTTAAGTGTCCGCCGCCGTGACCCAAGCTTAGGTCAGCGGGTCGCCAGCCATCGACGCTCACCGCTGCCTTGATTTCCGGTGCAAAGATATAGTGACGAAAAGCTACACAAACAAAAGGCACAAAATACAGTAGTGATAAAGCTAATGAATGTTTGTGTTTGTTGTCTTTTGTTTTCGTTTATATGTTTGTAAGGTGAATGTAATGCTGTTTTTGATGAATATGATGTGTTTGTGGGAAGAAGGAAGGTATGATTGTCTTACTTAATGAAAAGTGAAAGGCTTAAAGAAAGCGAGGATGAGGCCTGAGTGTGTATCTGCCGCCCCTCTATCGTGAGAAATGTAGAGATCAGGAATGAAATATGTAACCTCATTAGTTGTTTCGCTTATAATGTAAATTGACGTTGTTCTGCCATGTACCCAGCGAAGGACACAAATCATATCCCTAAAAGATTGTGGTAAGACTACGTTAAGGCAGTTTGTTGAAAGAAACTCCTTCAGCCTTCTTCAGAGACTCCTTCAGAATTCCTAAGCATGAGGACATTTCTGATATTAAAGTCGAATAGAAATGTTGAATATTATTGATATTGAATGACTTACCTATCTTCCGTAACGATACATACGTACTTACATACAACGTTATGTATATATGATGGGGTTGTTTCAGCTAAAGAAACTATTGGTTTAAATGGCTCTGATACAAGAAAAGTGCAGACTAATGCAAAAGCAGCAATCATTTTGAGGACTTGCATCAAGCGTCCACTTTTTTCCGCAAGTATGAAAGGAGAAAGGGTTCAGACTCTTCCAGAAACACCAAGAGACATGAAAGAAGCACAGTTTCCGGGACAGTGTGTAATGTATCAGATCAACTGTAATATCTAGAATAGTCAACAAAACGTGACACATTTTGCTCCATTAGAAAGAAAAATAACTAGGTAATAAAACTTTGATCAAGAATGCCCACAGCCTGAATGACAACTTTGAACCAAAAGAATATAATAATTGTGCATAATGTTCAAGTTAGGCCTCAATATAATTAGTGATATTACATAATTATTTATTCGTTACGATCGCTTTACTTAGGTTCATAACGCAACATTATTGATGGTGTTTGGTAAAATGCACCACACAATCGGTAACCATTTCCATCTTTACACATGTTTGCTTACTGCATCTCCCTCAACACACACACACACACACACACACACACACACACACACACACACACACACACACACACACACACACACACACACACACACACACACACACACACACACACACACACACACACACACACACACACACACACGAAGTAGGTAAGGTGTGTGCCGTTCACTGGCTGTCCATAAACCTTCCCTACCGTAGGAAGGCCGCCGTGCCGTGACCCAAGGTGACTCTGTATGGCCGTCTGCCTACCGAGTGCCATCGTTACAAACTTTTCAGGTTCAAGCAAACACAGTAAAGATTTATTATGTGGGTTTTGATAAAGATGTGAAAGGTGTGATCGTGTTTGGTTAAGTTATAGAACATATATCTTTCTAAGTGGACATATTGATGCTTAAAAACATCACTTATAGAAATTTAATGCTGACAAATAACAGAAGTATCTACTTTCAACTTTGATATCCAAAGCACTCAAATGACTATCTATCACAGTCTATTAAAAGCTGATGACATACGAACACAAAATAATAATGTAGGAGTGAATGGCATAAGTAGTGTAATTATAAGTTGTATAATAATCATGTGCTTCTTTTTTTACAATGAATCCCAGCCTAGATATTAAAAAGGCCTCGTATTTTATAATTAGTATATCTCCAACACAACTATCAAAGCTTGTATGTTACTTGTGCTAAAAAATTGGCATTGCAAACCTAATTTCTGCGACAATTCATATCATGTGTGTATGATGGAACAAAATGGCGGACTTCATGAATTTTCAAGATGATGGCAAACATGAATTGTGAATTTTATGTTCCTCGCATCTCACCAGAAGTATATTGCAGTATTAGTCTCTGACAAACTTACGATATAGAAAGAATAAGGGGGAGCTATACTCGTAAGAAGCAGTCTCAGTCCTCAGCATTTCGATCAATAGAGCATTTCGCCTCACAGTCAGAGCATTAAGAAAGGAACCTCGGATTTAATATGATTCTGTATTCATTTAGAAAGCATTTTCATTGAAAGGTTCAAATAAGTAATGTTTCAGAATTTTGTTTAAGATTGCTTTGCCTTGTTTACTGAGTGTATAAATCTTCCTGAAGTCTGGCCGTGTCATCGCAGCACTCGGAGACGGAATGACTCACACAGATTCTGTATATATGTGAGGACTACAAAACTACAGACTTACAGGTTCTAACTCTGAAATGTTTGGCAGGCATAGGGCTGAAGCCTTCCTCTGTGTTTTTATAGGCCTAAATTGAGAATGCCAGAAATACATGAGGCTCAAGCCATGGTTGGTCAAGGGTGGCCACACGAGGCCTGAAACAATGATTTTAGCCAATGTTAAGGTGAAACATATTATGTTGCTGACAGTATTTTGATGCACGATGCAAGGATGTAAGAACTGATAGACCTTAGAGAGTGATTATGTATTAAGCCTGGGGTACTGTTACATGTTGTCATTCTCAGGTAAATTTTTAAAAATTTTAATTCAAAGATAAGTTCATTGTTTGATAAGAAAGAAAAGACAATATAAATCGCCAACTCCTCACCTTTTCCTAAATAAGAAAACCATTGATATTATTTTCATTTCCATCACTCTCCAGCATTAATGGACGACATGCTCCATGGAGATGACCTCCTCTAAGATAAGGTCAAAGGTGTGTCATGCGACTTGACCTCTCCTCACCTGATGACTCAATGAACATCGCCAGGCGTAACCACACGGGTCATAAGGGCTTCGAGAAATGAAAAAAACATGTTCAACCCATAATAATAATTTTAGTTAATCATTAGATATTCATGAACAGCAGCCGACTCACTCGTGGCGTTACATGTGTCAGTCTGGCATCAATAAACTACTAAGGCATTAATGATTTCTTATTCTTAGGCCTCGAGTTCCAAGTTAAGAAAACCAGGCCATGTATTCCGAACCTATGTGATGCTTAAGCTGAGGTTGAGACTCATGCATTCTTATCTCGAGGCCGGAGACATACCTCAGTCCCACGCAAGTCTAGAAAACCTTCCTGGTCTGGTATTAGTTTCAATCCATACTGTCTTGAAGTTACTAAAGAGTCCCGTGCTATTTCACATCGTATGGCGTCATTATTTTAGATATCAAACTCTGCACTGAATTCTCCTGAAGTGCAAGTCTATATAAACCTAGGATGCTTCTTCACATTTACCTTCTGAGTATAGTAAAAAAAGAAATACAGTTGTTAATCAGAGGTGAGCCTTCCTTCATTGGTCTTCATTCAATCAAGTTAACTCCTCGGGGCACACAACGAAAACTAAAAAACGTACCGTAACTAACACTAGACAATTTTTACCCAGCATGAGTTAGTTGCCGTTTTCATGGACAGGTAAAGAAATAAATACAAGTCCTGTACCAAAAAATATGCCACGGAGAGTAACATATTTTAGCTATGAGACCACAGAGGAGAAATTATTGATAAGCACAGGTACAGATAAGGAAACACTCATCCAGCCTGATTCATCCGCCTCTCCCTCCCGCACCTCGAATATCAGCAGAGTTAAAACCACTTCACTGTTTGGTTTTCATGTATGTTATCAAGTTAGGTGAAAAAGATGATAACACTGGAAATCAGGTTCCATGGAGTTAGTCTGCTAGAATGAATACACAGACACCAGACAGGGTTAAGAAAGGAGAAATGATACTGTTTCTTTTATTGATAAGCAAACTATCTAAAGCCGCTCCTTGATGACAACGTGAACCTGTCATTGTATTGGCAGCTTATCAGGAGGGAGATGCAGAAAAGGCTTCCACTGATTATTTTGTTA
Organism: Metacarcinus magister; assembly: GCA_029783475.1. Taxonomy (NCBI): domain Eukaryota; kingdom Metazoa; phylum Arthropoda; class Malacostraca; order Decapoda; family Cancridae; genus Metacarcinus; species Metacarcinus magister. The sequence continues at coordinate 14,639,006 of JAPQNM010000044.1, forward strand.
TCCATAAAAATTACACCACAAGATGTTTGATGATTGATATTTGATGAGTACCTCCAGAGGCTGAAGTCATTGGTAAAAATGTGCAATCCACGTGCGACAACAGACTGGAAAAATTAATAACATTTACCATTGCTTGTGAGAAGTATTCCGTTAGTATATCAATTGTGTCATTTTAAAAGACTTCATGTGGCACCGAGAAAAGGTAGACAGTCAGCAAAGTGATACTCATCTTATCTATGGGTTTTAACAATGATAATATTCATCCATGAACACCACACGATGGTGTCATAAACACGGCAGAAAATACTATAATAAAGCAATATAACTGCATGTAGCAGGCGACATTTTGAAATTGTTCAAGCACAGCCCCTTATGTTGACTTGTGGTCCAGTGAAATCAATGTGGATGATAATATATAGAAAAGTAATCCATTTGGCTAACAGTAAAATTGACTTGAGGTAAGCCTACCAAAAATGACATCAATTCTAGCCAAAAATGTCATAAATTCCAGCCAAAAATAATAAATTAATAGATAAAAGAAAAAAAGACATCTTCATTATAAAATATAATTCATAATAGGCTCAGACCAGTGTTATGCTACGTGCAGGACAAAGGAAGAAGTACAGCTATTGCGTCTAAAAGTAGTATTCTAGACAAAAGAAGGTGCTTCCTGTAGGTAATGTTCAGGATATTCTTTTTCTATCAAATACCGAAGCAGAAAAGTCTTATTTTCAAGCATGAAGGTGCTGTTGAAGGCATTCCACAGACATGACCCAACACGCCGCCGCCTCCTGCAAGATATAGATGGACAACAGGAGGCAGACGGATGAAGGATGAGTCACTGACTCGAAGGGACTTAAATCTTACATGCTAACAAGGCAAACCAAGTTTTCTCATCATTGAAAATTCTGAAAGTTTGAACTAAGGAAGAGCTGAGCTTGTTCATAGTTATATATAAAGTAAGGTGACGCATTGTGATGACTTCCATGATGAAAAAAAATTTATTAAAAACTATAGATAGATGTGTAAGACATTTAGCAACACATGCAGTTATTATTAACATTTTGCTGAATTTTCTTTTTTCATCATAGCTCTATAACTTCAGAGTAGTAAGTTTTATGAAGCACCAGGTCAGGTCAAAGTTGAAACACAGTGACTGACAAAGCATCCTTATCAGTAGTGGTTTGGTGCGACGTGTCACGTAATCAACAGTGTTTTCCTGGTTTATTTTGTGTCTTCTTCAACTGCTGCCTTCAACTTCCTGAGTGGTGATGAGGAGGCTGTTCACTGTGTGCCTGTCAACCTTTACAAATATGAAAGGCTGCCATGCTGTTTGCCCCGCATGGCTGCTGGCTGCCTAACTACCGAATGTTATCGTTACATATATTTCTGGTTCATCAGGCATTCTATAGTGCCGCCATTTTGATCATGAGTTCCTTGAGGGCGGCACAGTGCCAGGCGGTGCTCGGCTCTCGCGTGCACGGCCGCCTCCAGGTGACATCCTCTCCAATTCGGTCACATCCCGGTTCATATCCTTTTCTAGAAGCAATGACAAAAGACTTTATAGTGATACATTATTCCTTCGTCTTGATGGGACTCTTATGCCCCAGAAATAATTGTTTTCAAAAGCAAATTCAATCATGTACTGTTCAGCCCATGTGTGTGTGCTGCGTTACATTTCACTTAGCCTTACAGGGCATCTAAGTGCTAGTAAAGGTAGACTTTAGATGTATATCATTATAGGTTATAGATTAGATTGTAGGTTAGAGAGAAATAGAAAGATAAATAGAGAGAATATCCATGAAATTCTGCCTCATTTATGTTTGTTGATCATTCAAAGTCATCCATTGGCACTCAAGTTGAAACTTGGATCGCTATAATAATATGTTGAGTCCCTGGAGTGCCTCGTTTGGTTGGTTACGCCGCTGGTGCTTATGTAACCTTCTGATGGAAGGAAGAGGCACTGTGACGGGCACTGCCTCGCCGCCTTGTGTCACACTTTAGAGGCGGTGTTGCTTGAAGCAGGAGCTATGTATATTATATACTAATATATCATTATACAGCATGTATATTATTATACGTGATGGCTTAGGATGATGATGATGATGATGATGATGATAATTATATGTTATCATGGTTATCCACTGACTGATTATAATTCGGTTATAATTTTTGAAATCATGTTCGACTCTAAACTAACGTTTGAATCCCATGTTCGTAATAGTAATGTTGTTGTTGCTGCACAGAAACATTTCATTTTGAGGAAAGTATGTATGATCTTTTCTGAATCTTCTATCGCAACAACGTGTTTCGAGGATTCTAGTTCTGGAATATTGGAACACTTCCGGTTTGTTCATCAGCTGCACCGTCTTATTTGAGTGTGTTGAGTAGCGTGTTCAGAAGTGCATCCTTTCTGTGTGATGGTCTTCCACTTGACCTTCCAGTGCACCGTCAGATTGGTGCACTGTACGTACTTCATGATGTACCTGAGTGCCCAACGCCCACTCCATCCCTGTCTGCAGGAACCTTTCAGTTTATTGTATAAGATAATTATGATTTAATGATGATGATTATAATAAATTTCATAAGAATAACAATGCTGATAACAGTAGTAGTAGTAGTAGTAGTAGTAGTAGTAGTAGTAGTAGTAGTAGTAGTAGTAGTAGTAGTAATAATAATTATTATAATAAATTTCATAAGAATAACAATGCTGATAACAGTAGTAGTAGTAGTAGTAGTAGTAGTAATAGTAGTAGCAGTAGTAGTAGTAGTAGTGATAATAATAATAATGATAATAATAATAATAGTAATAATATAATAATAATAATAATAATAATAATAATAATAATAATAATGATAACAATAATAATAGTAATGATAATAATGATGATAATGATAATAATGATAACAATGGCTGTTAACTGTTCCTAACGGCCTCGGAGGTTGAATGTGATCTTGTCCGGTACACCAAGTTGGAAGTCAAAGAACATTTATTCTCTTGTCTTAAATCACTAATTCGCCTCTAATTGTCTTAATATGTCATTAATAACCAAGTTTTGCAATGGTTCATAACAACAGTAACGGGAGAGTCATTTCTTTAGTTTAGATCAATCTATAAATCTTCCATAAACACTAAACACAGTACGTACACACAAGCTGGTATGCCTAGAATAATGAAGTAAGGGAAGACGCTGGAAGGGCTGCTGGAGCCTCGCACCGGCCGCCCTGATAGGCTTGACCGAACACAAGTCCCGCGCCGCTCAGGTCACGGCAAACCTCATCCTCTAGGTAATCAAAGGTTTTGTTCCATGGTGTGACTATTGCATCATATTTAATGTTTGAAAGGACTACACACGCCATCATTCAATCCTACACGCACATTACAAGGTATATATAAACGTTCAACAGTCACGTCTTCCCTTCACTTCCAAGCATGTCATGTTATTTAGCTGTTACTGTTTGGTCATACTTTCAAAACTCAAGAAACTATATTACTTAGACGTAACATAAGACGCTCTCGTGAGTATTAAGGTAATTTAGTATATTAGTAAAGGATAAGCGTATATGGAAGGAACAGGCTGAAGAGGGCCCAGACGAGGACATATAAGATAAAATAAATGAATATAAAGGCAAAGCTTGACTATATTCGTATTAGTTGCACGTTAAAATACAGAGAAAATGCATGGCGCCCCTACATGCTGGAGCCTCGCCCTTCTGCTAACGAGATGCAATGAATAAATGCAAATACAAAGCTTGATTCCATTGCTGCTCGTGTCTAGTGAAAAAGAAAACGCATGCCATTTCCTGAACCTCACCTCTCTGCTAAGGTAACAAGCGCTGGGTCATCATGGCATCTGAAGACACTCGATGCAGGTTACAAGAGTTACAAGAAGCATAGGACACACAGAGTAAATGAATCGATGTCCTTCCCTGGGGCGTAATTTCCATGACATCCCGCTGCTACCCATTCATATTGTTGTTTTTTATGGGCACACAATACAGCATGGCTATGTAGATTATCATGCCTACTTATATTCTTATCAGTTGTCTAAGTGAACATGGAGGGAAGGTGGAGTAGGATATGCTGGATTTATTTTTATTACTTGTTCTGCAGTCATACATTAGAGCGTCTCCATTTATGTTCTTAACCACTACCATCCCTGCCTGCTGCCTGCTGCCTGCTGCCTCTATACGCCTGCTTAGGTTGTGATTACTTTGGGTAAGACGCTGTGGCTCACGATCCCGCCTTTCATCCCTTCCCCTGGAGACGT
>JAPQNM010000044.1:14648276-14650776 GCA_029783475.1 Metacarcinus magister
ATGTCTTTGTGGAGGAAATTCTTCATTATTGTTGTTTTTGAGTGTTTTTTTCTGATATAAACAAGCCGCCGTCTGTTCATACGTACGACTTTTGATATTATTCGAGTTTATCTTTTATTCTTAATCATAATGTTGTGTGTCACGTGATAACGGTGGACGTGGCACTCACAGTACTGTTTCTAAACGTATTAAGCGTGCCCTAAACGTAATTTTTGTTTAAATGTAAGTTCATTCATTTTTCTATGCCAGGCTTGTAGCTCACGATGTAGAAGACAAACAAGGAAATAAGTATTCATCATCTATGCTTTTCTTCATCAAAGTCTTAAACAAACTATAAACACAAGTGTGAAGGAGGTACACATGAATACACACAAGGAGAAAATACAAGCTGTTTGAGGGAATGGTTATCCGTTTGGAGTGACGGAAAGGTAACAAACATTTTCCCGGTGAAGGTGTTGTTCTGCTTCAGGTTGACGCAGGAAGCACCTTGCATAATACTTGATGTCGTTGAGCTCATGGAAGTATCGTAGGTAGCATGTAGGATCCGCGCGGCCCCAAGGCACAGCAAGAATACCTGATGATGTGCAAGTGTTCCTGAGAACAGTAGTGAGAAGGGGAGGTAAGAAATGGCTGCAGAACAAGACGGGCTGTTGAGTTATTCGCACAGATACTCTTGTGAGGAACGTGCATCATTTCCTATTTGAAATACGTATGTTATCGTAAGAATCATGTAGTATCTTTTGCAGGAAAATATTTCGAGGGAGTCATGAATATCGTAAGACACAGAGTTTTCCGGCAGCGTCGGGGTAATCTCGACTATTAATTAATTCTGCTAATCCCAGCGCTTCCTCGCTGTCATTTACAAGGTATATGTTTTAGTTTTTTTTTAAGTTTTTTTTTTTTTGTGCCTATCACCTAAAGGCTCCTTATTGCAGAAATGGAGTATATTTTTTATTATTATTAAGCTAAAAATATTGGCAAATCAAATGGCTCTTTGCTGCTGTGTTCTCCGTTCTTCTCCACTTGCATCTTGTGGCACAGTACCGTGAAGCACATGACCACGTCCTCGTCCACTTGATCACATCCTCCTCCTCGTGTTGGTGTGCTTCATGTGACCGTCACCTGCCTTCATGAACTGGCTCAAAGTCTGCTGCTCTGGCCGGGTTCAGACTATGCCGTATTGTTTGCAGGGTCAGCAGTCAGCGAATTTAGATGCTGACCCAAGGCCTCCAATAATACAAAGCCTGACCTGACTATTTTTGACAGCATGATAACGTCACAGCATAGTCAGTATCAGCCTTGTTAACATACGCGAGTCCTTCAGTGTTAAGTGATAACACAGATTGCTTCCTCCGTCCTACATTTTATTAATCTAGGTAATTAAATGTTGTCAATCTAGGGCTGTGTTACTGTTATAATCACCAAAACTTAGGATAGACTATCAAATAATTACGATACATTCTTATTATCACCGGTGTTGAAATCTATAATAATTGTCTGCTCCGTTAAAACAGACCTGCCAGCCACACTAACATTTCCTCAGTGGGAGACGCCAGCGTGGCACACAGTGCCACACAAATGTTGGTAAGCTTACCGGTTTATTTTGCTGAATATGAATTTTGTTTCGCTGCTTAGTGGTCTAGGACTACTACCATTCTATCACTGACAAGCCAATAATTGCATCTATTTAACACTATTTAGTTGTCTGTGTTCGCTAATATTTGACATCACTACGGATGCTTTAATCAATTGTTCACGAACCTTTAACCAAGTAGCCGAACATAAGCTTGCCCATTATAACCAGTAATGCCTATCAGATAAATGATATATAATTGCTCAATTCAATATATGAAGATGTGTCAATGAGTGCGTTTAGGAACAAGGGATGCCTGGTTCATCAAGTGTATGACCAAGTACAGGCAGAAGATGCTCTTTACGCCATCTGAAAAATGTCCCACCATAGTAAATGTGTTCTTAGAGGTGCCTGTTAATTCTAGTAGTTATACATTCAGGTGTGTATGGGGTGTTTGGGAGATAACAGCCTGGTATATATATATATATATATATATATATATATATATATATATATATATATATATATAGATAGATAGATATATATAGATAGATAGATAGAGGCATTCGGATAATCATTATGTATTTTATGAAGTATTTTGCTATAATTATACCTACTACTGTGAAGTGCAATACAATATGATGCAGTGGTGTAGTAGAATAACGTCGGGGATGGTGATGTCAGTTGAATCATGTATTGTAGTATGGTGTAGTGTTGTATCAAGTTATGTAATATACTGGCTGGCTGTAAACCTGCATCTTCGGGTAATGAGTTCGGGCTGATGCAGATGGCTTCCATTTTATCTATGTAGTTGTTCATTTACTATTCTTCCCTCATCAGTTAATGGATAAGTTTTGTGCCTTGGGGAGCATAGAAACGACAAAACAAGAGGATACATAAGCCACAGTTTGCTTAATGACCTCGGCC
>JAPQNM010000044.1:14663276-14668276 GCA_029783475.1 Metacarcinus magister
ATATATATATATATATATATATATATATACATATATATATATATATATATATATATATATATATATATATATATATATATATATATATTCCAGCTTCTTCAACTTGTTCAAAGGTTCCTTCGTTAATACAGTGGGATGCACACGCCTCTATCACCTAATCAGAACATAAGAAAATAAGGAGGCTGCAAAAGGCCAGTTGACCAACACAAGACACCTCCTGTGCACCTAACACTTACCATTGAATATTTTTGGCTATTATTTTTTATATAAATCACAGCATTACTCAGACAGACAGGCACATTTTTCGTTGGGTATAATTGCGCCACAAAGATGTATTTCCAATGGTGTTCTGTGGCTGGTGATGGAAGAAGCGCCGTAAGCCTCACAAAGCGTTACGCCACAAACACAGGCGAGAATGTAGCAGCAGCGGCATCGGACCAAAGTGAACAGACAAACAGAACATTATACCTTTACAAATCACGGCGAAATCCACCACAGACAAAAAAAAAAAAGTATGCCTAAACGTGCACCCCCAAAAAATTTTAGTTGTAATATGAGGAACCAATTCCAAAACGACATTGATTGAGTTTATGATAATAAGAAACTTAAAATTCATATGTCAATATTCTTGCGTCAAAGAAGATTTAATTTGATTGTTGATAATTATGTGTTCTACGGTACGCTGACTTCATATTTTTATAATCTGGCTCATGTTCAGTTCTGAATGAGAACATCACTCGCACTTGAATATCTAATAGTTTCAGTTAGTAATGTTAGTATAAAATTCGTTTCTTATGGTATGAAATATTTTTATTGCCAGAAAATTTATTATTTTCTCTGTTCACGTAAGAAAGAAGCAAAAGACCAGATAAGGACTAAAAACACGAAGGTAAATAGTTGGTCGTTCGGTGCCGCTTCATGAAGGAAAGAGTAAAAAGCTCTCAGGATCAAACCTGCTATTTGTTAAAACGAGTTGATAATCCCTTTTAAAAATCAAAATATATTCAATAAAAAGATGGAGGAACGCAGCCCTGCCACGACAAAGCAGTCCTCAGTATGCCCACACAAGGCAGTCGTGCAGCTACTTAGGTTCCTAGTAAGTGGGTAAACAATACTTGCCCATAAAATTATGACACAAGTTCCCAACATACTCCGTGACACGCGACACATGAAGAATATATTGTAATGTGCCTTACAGATGAACTAAGAAAAAATACTTAGTCTTCAAAATTTGATTACGCCCTTTAGAAATGGCATACCCTATAAATACCAATGAAATATTCAACATTTTTCTAAATAAGCTTGGAATCAATGTGCTACACTTTTCATGTTTCCACACACCAGAACAGGAGACGTGACTACAACAACAAATCAACTAAATACATATAATTACAATATCTAGTAATAAAGAAACAGATAGAGAGAAAGGCAAACAGACAGACTAATAGAGACAGACACAGACAGATAGACACACACACACACACACACGCATACACACAACTAAATAGAAAAATAAAAATTCATATTCTCATTTCGTAACCTTAGTGGCAGTAGTTTCCATTGGCCGCCCACCTGCAGGAGCGACCCTTCTGAAACCCTCCGCCGCCGCCTCACCTGCCGCCTGGGTCCCGGGTTTAATTAAGAACCACCGCGCAGGGCCATACAATAAAATTTTTAATCTGTTCGGGAAAGTAGTTATCGGAGTGTTGGCAGTGGTGTTCTTTATTAGTCTTTCTTCTTCTTCTTTTTTTTTTCCTTACGTGTACTCCTTAATTTTTTTTTTTTTGACTATTCTACTTTTTTTTCTTCTTCTTCTTCGTCTACTTCGTCTTCTTCTTCTTCTTCTTCTTCTTCTTCTTCTTCGTCCTCTTCTTCGTTCTCTTCTTTTTTTATTTGTATTCTTCTTCTTCTTCGTCTTCTTCTTCTTCTTCTTCTTCTTCGTCTACTTCGTCTTCTTCTTCGTCCTCTTCTTCTTCTTCTTCTTCTTTCTCTTCTTCTTTTTTTTTTCTTTTCTTATTTTTATTATTATCATTATTTTTCTTCTTCTTTTTCGTCTTCTCCTCCTATTTTTTTCTTCTTCTTTTTTCATCTTCTTCTACTTCCTCTTCTTCTTCTTCTTCTTCTTCTTCTTCTTCTTCTTCTTCTTCTTCCTTTTCTTCTTCTTCTTCTTCTTCTTCTTCTTCTTCTTCTTCTTCTTCTTCTTCGTTTTCTTCTTGTTTTATTCCTTCTTCTTTTTTCTTCTTATTCTTCTTTTTTCTTCTTTTTCTGCTTCTTTTTCTTCTTCTTCTTCCCCTTGTCATTATTGTTATTATCGTTATTTTTATTGTTTGTGATTATTACTATTATCAGTATTATTATTATTATCATTATTTTTGTAATTTGATATTACCATTACTATTCGTATTAGTAACATTATTATCATTATTGCTATTTTTGTTACTATCATCATTACTATTATAATTAGCGTCATTATTATATCTATTTTCATTTCCAGAAGAAGTAGTAATAGTAGGAGCATTTGTAATAGCAGTAATAACCAGTAGTTACAGTAGTAGTGATAGAAGCAGTAGTATTGGTAATAGTAGCAGTAGTAGTAGTAGTAGTAGTAGTAGTAGTAGTAGTAGTAGTAGTAGTAGTAGTAGTAGTAGTAGTAGTAGTAGTAGTAATAGTAGTAGAAGTAGTAGTAGTCGTTGTAGTAGTTATATTAATATTAATAGTAATAGAAGTAGTGGTAGTAGTAGTAGTAGTAGCAGTAGTAGTGGTAGTAGTAGTAGTAGTAGTAGTAGTAGTAGTAGTAGTAGTAGTAGTAGTAGTAGTAGTAGTAGTAGTAGTAGTAGTAGTAGTAGTAGTAGTAGTAGTAGTAGTAGTAGTAGTAGTAGTAGTAGTAGTAGTAGTAGTAGTAGTAGTAGTAGTAGTAGTAGTAGTAGTAGTAGTAGTAGTAGTAGTAGTTGTTGTAGCAGTAGTGTAGGCGTAGTAGTAGTGATAGTAATAGTAATAAAAGTAGTAGTAGTAGTAGTAGTAGTAGTAGTAGTAGTAGTAGTAGTAGTAGTAGTAGTAACAATATTCCTTTACTCTTCCTGTCTTTCCCCTTCGCCTCCCCCTCAAACACTTCGCCCAATCCGTGTGACCTTTATCGTCGTCCTGAGTTTTTCATTAGCACTAAAGGTAAACACCAATTTTTGTCAGGTTAACTCCCACTTTTGAAAACACCTCAGGATATGACGAAGGGGTGAAAACAAGGTTATCCTGGATACGTTAATTTTTCACAGGTTTATAGTGAGTGTTGAAGAAAAGACTTACGTAGACATGCATGACCCGCGTGAAGTATATATTTTGAAACACAACATCAGCGCTGGTAGTGAGAAGAAGAAAAAAGGTGTAAAAGTTGATACATATATTTAGAAGAAAGTTGAGTGGTGTAAAAGTCGTATGTAGTATGTGGAGTGTACTTTTAGAATTTTTCCGTGGCTGCGTGAGATGCTACATACATGCTTACCTATCCTTTCAATATTAAGGTATTTTTAGTCTTTTTTTTATCCTTCATCAAAGTGAAAAAAACGTACATTTATGCGCAATTATGAACTGTTTCCCGCCACGCACATGTACTACCTTGTTATATTACGATTGTTTTTTCCTTATTTTATCTAACTAGTTTTATTTTATGTTTCCACCTCTATGTATACACACGTACACGAGATTCCTGTGTGCACATCGTCAGCCTCCAAGTGAAGGATTTTGGGGAATATTTTAGGGAAGAAATTTACGCCTTGAGTGCATGATGCTTTCTTGTGTTGATGTTTCAGTGTTTTGTAAGACATGCTGATGCTGACGCTGATGAAGGAAAGGTTGAGTTATTATTTAATGAAGGAATATTATTTCTATTTTATTTTCCTTCTGTTTGAAAGGAAATCAAGCGAGGTTATTCAATGCAAGCGAATTCGGAAGTGAAGTAGTTTTGCCTAACTTCTTGTCAGTCTCTCAAAAATCCATATAGGAAATTTTGATATATTACCTTGAAAACATACGTGTTATTATGAGATGTTAAACTAATATTCAATAAAAAGTAATAAGAGAATATAGAGTAAAGAAAAACTACTACTTATTATTTTCATTTAATTAAAGATGTTAATAGAAAAATTATGCCCTTGCCTTCTTTTTTTCCTCTCATTCTCTTTTATAAGCGAGTGTAATTCATTTATTTAGTCATGGAACTGATACCTGAAGGGCAGCTTACTCGTAGAAACACTCCTCATGAGACAGTATTTCTGGCACCACTTGACTCCGAACTCAGGCCGCCTACAGATTATTTTTATTCTTACATCCGACAACTTTAAAAAACCTATGATGGATTAGGATGATTTCATTTTCGGCTTCAAGATCAGTACATACGATCATGTTCTTTCTGTAAGGGAAAAAAAAACAGTAATGGAAGACAGATGGCTATAATTTTCAGCATATAATCTCAGAATACTCACTCATCCTTCCCGTAAGAGCAGACGCAAAAATGTGTTTCATAGACTTTCCTTAATTTTGTATCTATTTTATGCTTGTCTCTGTGTATGTCCTCCAATACGGTATTACTCCTTTACTTGCCGTCTGTTATTGTAGTTATTTTTACTCCTCCCAACTTCTTAACGGCACGCCACCCTTCTCAAACGGCGTCGCTGCACTAGACTCTTGGACAGTCTATACAATGCAGAACTTAACCAATATGTTCATCCTTTTTTTATTCCATTATCCTACGACTTCGACGCTTAGAGGAACTATCAGGTCACCTCAGAAATTAATATATAGTTTTAATACTCGACATAGTAATAACAATAAAAATAAAAATAATAGTAATAATAATAATGATAATAATAATAATAATAATGATAACAACGACATTAACATCAATGCTGCTATTCATATTATGGATAACATGCACTTTTAATATATTCACAACTATCCTGTATATACATTTTTTTAGCAACATGAGAAACTGCCAGGCCTAAAGATGC
>JAPQNM010000044.1:14675776-14678276 GCA_029783475.1 Metacarcinus magister
TCTGTGTCTGTGTTTGTCTGTGTGTGTGTGTGTGTGTGTGTGTGTGTGTGTGTGTGTGTGTGTGTGTGTGTGTTATTTTTGTTGTTGGTATTGATAGTACTATAATTACTATTATATTGTTTTCCTGCAACATACCTGGAAATACACGTGTAGATAATCAGCGATAATTAACAGAGTAAAATACAATGATAATGACAAAGTAAATTTTAGGTAAAATATTTTTTGTGATGTATGATTTGTCGAGGCCACTTTTATTGATGAAGATCAAGCATTTTCCATATTCTTGTGGATGCAACAGACCAAGTTAGCCACATTTCTTATTGTTATACATATAAATTTTCAATTTAGCTCTGCATTTGTAAACCCGTATCAAAAAAGTCCTTCAAAGATATTTTTCCATTATAAATCTGTCATCATTTGTCTCTTTTTCTGCGTGTGTATGAATAGTCATGAATCTTTAAGTAAGGACATGTATGTAATCTTTTATCAATTCAACACGTTTAGCAAATTATGTCTCAAGAGCTAAACCAATGTTTGATAATTCTATGGAGCGACATTCGCCAAGTTGTTTTCTTCGATTATCTTTGAAGCTCTTGACTAGCTCTATAAGTTGATGTAAAGCAAAACTAATGCAAAAAATACTGGGCACCGATGACACGAAGGCGCTGCACTGCCCACTCCGCTCCGCAAGGTACTTTTTATTTTTTTCTTCTCCTCCTCCTCCTCCTCCTCCTCCTCCTCTTCCTCCTCCTTGGAATGGTCTGAACGAAGTAGCGATAGTTAGATGTAGTGATGGCTGCCTGTCCATTATTTTACAGTTAATTTTCGTGTCAAGAATATTTTCTAACATGTTTCTTCCTTGTTGAATAAATGTTACGTAGTCGCCTAGCTATTATCAATTTAGCGGAAAAAAATATTTATATCTATAATTCTACTGAGGTGTATATTGAGAATTATAGCATATTTATAGCATTATCAGACTGCAAAAACTATAATTCCTAACAATATTATTTAGCTTTCCTTATTCATTTTTTTTTCAACTTTTTTTTCCAGCATAATCAAATCACCTCCATATGTCTTAGGTTTTCTGTACATTGAAACATTATATTGACTCGCCGAACTTCTCCGCTTTTTCTTTGATCTTGTAGTTATTATTTCCTTACTCAAAAGCTTCAATTAAGAAAGTGAAATAAGTCAAACTAAGAAAAGAATAATTTCGCCAAAGCAATGAAGAGTGTCATTGGAATAAAAAAAACATTATAATATAGTATCATAATTGCATTTTGTCGCCAGAAGGTGATGGCCGGTGTGTCAGGACTTCACTAACTCATCAGCCTTGGAGGGAACTGATGCAAGCCAAGGAATAAATGAGAAAAAAAAATATACTATACGAGGATCACTCAGGACAGTATACATTTTTTTCACTATAAGTTATACATAAAAGAAAAAATAATATGTGGCTGCTATAATCACTTGGCGCCATATGACTCAGCCGTTGTGGAGAAAAGAGAATTAGTTCATCAATATTATAATGTTATCGTGGGTCAAGTGGTAATTATTCAGCCTACAGTGATCAGCAACCTCCACAAACATACTTCCTCGCGTGCCACAGAGCTCCTCACCACCAGCACTCAAGTGAAGCGAGTTGCGAGTGTCTTATGCAATCCCCAGTGCCACAAGTATTCTCTGGTTTATGTCAGGTGTTCAAAAAAAATCCCTCGAACACCTCACTTTTTTTCACCTGCGAGATTTCTTCACCTGTTGGTCATAAGGAAACTAATACTTTTTGCAACGCTGTATTACCTTGAACCTGATGCTCACAGTGGAGGTTTCTATGTACTCTGATTAGTAGGCTTAGTGTGCACGAGATCAAGAAGACAGTTTTCCCTTAAGAGTCTTCTGAGTAGACACAATGTAAGGACACGAAGTCATCTAAGAGGCGGGTCCTCAGGTAGCAAACTGACTATAAAGATGGCAAGGATCCGTCTGTAAATCCAAGATGTTAAAAAGCTATGTCGGTTTATCGAATTCCATTTTTACTGCCTTTTGAATACTACAGTTTTAAGTTTATATATATTTTTTTTTTATGTAGTTAAGCATCTTCCAGGTGACACTTAAGCCTTGTTGTCACCTTCGTGTTCTTGGCTGGTCAGTCGCTGCCTCCATGCGTTACCACAACGATACAACCTCAAGCCTGTCACAGTTACGTGCCTTACATGTTAATATGGGTACTTGCTTCCATACGTGCCCAGAAGGAATGTATGGACACCTGAGTTACCTGGTTTTAAGATGCCCTGGGAAGGATTTATTTTGAGGTGAACGGGCGGCCGGATCTGCCTGTCTCTACTGTTTCAGAGTCACAACACCGACGCCTCTGTTAAGATATAAGACAATAATCTCGAAAGCTACTTCGTTTCTAAGTTTCTAGACAGTCGTATTTTTTTCCCGCATCATCCTTCTCTCCTGAGCATTAAGAGTCATGAAATATGCAGGAAAACCA
>JAPQNM010000044.1:14693276-14695776 GCA_029783475.1 Metacarcinus magister
ACACACACACACACACACACACACACACACACACACACACACACACACACACACACACACACACACACACACACACACACACACACACACACACACACACACACACACACACACACACACACACACACACACACACACACACACACACACACACACACACAAATAAGGGAATGGAGTAGTTGATATATCAGTATTTATCAAATCGATAGATGACTATATAAATAAATTAATGATATAGCAAATAATCAAATATAGAAAATTATATTTAAAGAATTCCAAACACTGTTCCACGCCATATAGAAGCGAAAAAAAGGCATCTTGAAAACAAAACAAAAACAAGCATGAAATAAGAAAGAAAGGAAATCTGTCTATATAAAGCAGTGGTACACCCTTTTTTATCACACACACACACACACACACACACACACACACACACACACACACACACACACACACACACACACACACACACACACACACACACACTAACGCATTAATATTTACTGCCGTTCACTTTCCCTTTGAATACTGACTTCCCTTTGTGATGTTGGGACCGACAGGCACTTGTAGCGATGCACTGCGGGAGTTGTCTGCGAGGGGCTGGTGGTCGCCTGGGTGGATGTACAGGTGTTGGGCGGACCTCACCTGCCCCGTGGGACAAGGTGATGCTGGGCGTGGTGCTGATGGTGATGTGAGTCCTCGGGGTCAGCTGGTGTAGAGATTCAGTCTTGGTTTCGTCATATGAAGGTGTTGTGTTGAGGTTATGTGGAGCGTAGCAAACAAAATAGTGGATTTTTTTAATTCAATTTTTTTGTTTTTATGTGCGTATGAGTATGCAAGTGTATTATGGCCTCACCATTGGAAGCATCACTCTTACTTTCGGCCTCAGTGGAACCTTAGAGTTGCACGAACACTTGAGGTTCGTCGTTTTTCTTTTTCTCCAGTGCTTATTTAAGAAAAAAATAAAAAGGAAAAAAAAAGACAAGGGCTGAGAAAAATTACCTTGACATGGGTACCAATTTGTTGTGATTCAGCGTGTGAGTAGCAGCCAATAAGAGGCAGGAGGCGAGGGTGGCTGAGAGTCATTACCTGCGAGGCGAGGCTCCTCCCCGCACCCTTCTGCCGTATTGCTGCTCCTCCAACGCTTCCAACTTCCTGCCTCGGGAATTTGCATACAAGGCTGACTTTCCATGACACAGCTTCCATGTATTTCTGTATTTCTGCCTGTATGGTGTGTGTGTGTGTGTATGGTGTGTGTGTGTGTGTGTGTGTGTGTGTGTGTGTGTGTGTGTGTGTGTGTGAGTGTGTGTGTGTGTGTGTGTGTGTTTGTTTCATATACATATATCGTATATATCCCATATATGTTTACATGCATATATTTGTATGTATCTGTGTGTGTGTGTGCGTGTGTAGGGGGAGGTGAGTGTGTGTTGAGATATACTTGGATGGTATGTTCTGGTAAACAAGCCTTATGCAAATTCTAAGAGAGAGAATTAGAGAGAAAGAGATAGAGAGAGTTGTGGGTTTAGAGACAGATACAGACAGACAGACAGACAGCGGTAGAGGGATAGACAGACAAAATTATTTTACCTAGAAGTAACCTTTTATTAAATGTCACACTGAACATTTAGTATAATTAATATTTTAGTCTCCATGCTTCTTGATGTTGATTCTCAGAACTTTGCTTGAGACTTAATACATTTTTTTCGCGGGGATTCTCACACCCACTCAGTGAACATCAAATCCAGTCTGTGAATATAAAAGATGAGAGTTTTGCCTCCGCCTTTCTTCCTCAGGTGCTCCCAACAGGTGTTCATTCACATAATTATCACAACAGTGGTGCCACCTACCTCCCTCACGTCACTCACACCACTGACAACACTTTTCAGATGCCACGAGTAATAACGCGCTCACACACACACACACACACGCACACGCACACGCACACACACACACACACACACACACACACACACACACACACACACACACACACACACACACCTCAAGCAAGCAAGGCGGTAAGCAAAGTAAGCAAACAAGTACAGCACCACCGTCTTTAATCCACCCCTCACACACTTTCCTCATAATTACGCCTCATTCCAGACATTCCCTGAACCCTCCTCATCCGCCTCAACATTCACGGGTCCATCGGGGCGAGAGTGGGCGTGCGTACCAGGCTGCATGGCGGGTGGGCTGCATGGTGGGCGTGTAGGGTGGGCGTGTAGGGTGGGTGGGTTGGTGGGTGGAGGTTCCTGAGAGGTATACATATTCAGTCCCCTACCATGCACATGCAGGCGGCAGCTTCCCTGATAAACACAAGGGTAGGAGCAGCATGCAAGGGAGAGGTGCATTTAATTTGGCTATAAATTGTAGTTTTCTGACGATTTTTCTTTTTCCTTTTATTTCTTTTGCTATGCCTTTCCTCTATCGTGTATTAAGAACGATTTTTTTTTTCATCTATTATCTATTTTTGTTCATTGTTGGTGTTTTGATGGGG
>JAPQNM010000044.1:14700776-14710776 GCA_029783475.1 Metacarcinus magister
AAAAGAGAAAAAAAAATATATATATATATATATACTGTACATATTGTGTTGTGTGTATGTATGTCATCATCGTAATGCATAGTTGTATAATGTTTCATCTGTATGCCTTACATTTCCTCCCTACAGTATGCTCTCATCTGTATATGAATGTCATATGTGAAGAAAATTGCCAGTCATGAGCCTATATTGTGTTTGATATGTCATCTGCTAACATATGTGGCCTCATGCTAAAATGTATATATGTGTCCGTTATGTCCATTAGTCTGGTCCCTGTCCACCGTGAATGTGTCCTCACCCCAGGTCATCCAGGCCAGCGCGTGCCTTAGCTGCAGTTTGTCCCCTCCCCAACCTGCGTCCTGATCACTCCGGACTCTCCCTGCTGAAGGAGAGGTTGGGGTAAGCGCTACCGAGGGTGCTAATGCACTTCACTTCCGTCTGTGTTTTCACCTCTCTCGCCTTGCTCCTGAAATGTCACCCAGAGAAATGTTTGCATGTGAGAATCTATGATTATTATTTATTTTTAATATTAGGAGTAAATTAGAAAACGAAAAAGTAAGTATATTGAAAGTTTAACTAAATATAGTTTGCCGGCTCCTTTGAATCAAAACACTAGCGGAGTGAAGACTTCTAAAAAGCACTTGTGTGTCTGATGTATTCATTAGTTCGTCTTCGTCGCGATAGATTCCTGCCTGTGATCAGATTTCCTTTGCTGCACTGCATGAAGCAATTTTCATGCAGTTCGTTGTACCAACACATCTCGTCGTAAGCAAACGCAGACGGCAGAGAAATCCTGATGTGCATATAATGAAGAGATAAGTAGGATGAAGAAAGCGGTAACTGAGGACGAGGGGGAGAGGAAGGGAGAGGAAGGGGGAGGAAGGGGAAAGGCAATGCTCCAGACGCTCGGCTTCAGCACGACGCCATGAAGACCCTGCCCTCCTACTTCTCCTCCTTCTCCTCCTCGCTCCTGCAGTGAGTAATTACAGCATTTCTCACCTCAGTCATATCAATAATTATCGCTCCTCTGGGCCCAAGTGTAATCTAACCGCCCCCTTCCCCTGTTTGCCCATGACAGGAAGTCCAGTTTCGTGTTAACCCTGAATCCTAATATCGGCAAATGTCATTATGGACGAGGACAAAAAATATGCATATCTGACTGCCGCAGATTTCCTGTTTGTTTGTCTTCTGCCTCATGACCCGTCGAGTTGTTTGTGAGATGCCTTCCTCAATGGCCCGTTATACCGAGGGTGTAGGCGTGCAGCGAGACCAAGTGTGGCAGGAAAGGCTCAGGTGACGAAGATGAGCTTACGTGACGGCGGGCGAAGTGTGATCGACCCGCCGCCCTCCCTGCTCCCCCACCCCCCTGCCCACCTCTTTCCTCGGCTTCCTACCAGAGCCAGATAAACAAACATGCTTTCCTATGTAAAATTATTATTCTAGCTGAGGTAGTGTGCAGCATGTCTCGGTGTGTGAGTGGTTGGGCGTGGTGGTAAAGGCTGAGTCGTCTAGAGTGCGGGGCGCCGGACTATCTGGCACCTGCATCAGTACCGACAGGGAGCATGACGCGTATGTCGCCAGAAAATAGATAACACTCGTTACAAAAGGCGAATAGATTTCAAATTTAGTGGAAATACATGTGACTTTAAGAATAACTATTACGTTAGCTTGGGGCACGTGAAGCCTTGATTTTTATTTTATTTTATTTTTTTCTCTTTTGCAAAAACATGATCCCTGACACTTTACTAGCAGTGAGTAGAATAAATAAAAAGCTATAAACACGAACAAAAAAATTTCATGATATCCAATGCCTTTACTGTATACAATAATGGATTGTCTCCTTATAAGCTTTTAAATTATTTGTTCATATATTTCTTGTTATTATTACATTATGATATGAATGAAAAGGTGCAAGTTATTGATTTCAATGAACTTATCATGCAAAAAAAAAAATTCTAAATTCCATGACCATTAAGAGGCAACCATAGTTTTTTTGTATCTATTCACAAAGTAAAGTTATCATGTGATTCAAGACATAATTTCCTGTTACCTGTTTCAAGTAAGACATAACCGTTGCAGCAAGGCCGCAGCATGTATATATATATATATATATATATATATATATATATATATATATATATACATATATATATATATATATATATATATATATATATATATATATATATATATATATATATATATCATACATATATATATATATATATATATATATATATATATATTATATATATATATATATATATATATATATATATATATTATATATATATATATATATATATATATATATATATATATATATGTATATATATATATATATATATATATATATATATATATATATATATATATATTATATATATATATATATATATATATATATATATATATATACATAAATATATATATATATATATATATATATATATATATATATATATATATACATATATATTTATGTTTATATATAATGTATATATATATATATATATATATATATATATATATATGTATATATATATATATATATATATATATATATATATATATATACATATATATATATATATATATATATATATATATATATACACATACACACACATACATATATATGCGTATATATACAAAAAAAAATTTTTTAAATGTATGTATATATATATATATATATATATATATATATATATATATATATATATACATATATACGTATGTGTATATATATATATATATATATATATATATATATATATATATATTATATATATATATATATATATATATATATATATATATATATATATATATTATATATATATATATATATATATATATATATATATATATATATATATATATATATATACGTATATAAAGCACAATACCTGATGTGTGCACACTGATGCTAAACAGTACTGCCTTTTACCCTGCACATGATTCTGAAGTTTCATAAAAGGCTGTTAATACTTCAGGTGCACACTATAATGATTAGAATTTCTACCTGAAGACTGAACTGGTTAATTATACTCCCAAGCTATTCAAATACATTTATCTTATTTATTTTCTGCAAGTAATTGCGTGTGAATTTTTTTCCAGTTATATAATGAGTTGGCTAAGTATGGTGTTGGTGGGTAGCTGTCTCCTATCACCCCCTCCCCTACTTGTGTTAGATAACTTAACTATAGACCCTAATAAGTGCTGAATTTCACGTGCTTGTCTTTCTAAGTGAATTCAGATCGCACAACATCCACTATTAAAGGAAAGAAATTTACCTTTTTTTTCTTTTCTTTTCACGTTTCAACCATAAACCGATTTTTTTTCAACCAGCCCAACTATATAGTTTCTCTGCATAATTCTCTGGGCGTTAACAAGCATATGTTTAAAGAATGAAAATGGACAGCTTTTCATGTCTGTATTCATAAATTAACCTATTATATCCCCACACGTAATACGCTTATGTTATTTATGTCTTAATTTTGACATTCATGGTACACAGATGAGAGTGTGAGTTGTGGCCAAGTGTTATTATGGAGAGCAGGTAACAGGTAGCAGGTAGCAGGTAGCAGGTATAAGGTTGGGCAGGAGTCACTTTGCCTGACCGTGCTACCTGCTGGGTTAGGATCGAAACAGGTGTGGGAAAAGAGCCGGTTATTTCATCAAAATATGACGCTTTATAAAACCACATCCCAGAAGCTTAACTAAAACACACCCTAAAGGAAAGGGAACATTTTTTTTCCACTTCTCTTTCTTTTATCTTTACATCCATAGCCACAGCCCTTAATGGAACCAATATTTCTGAGAGAGGCTCAACGCTATACTCAGTCCAAGATTCATCATTACTCTCCCTCTCATGCAGTGCCGGGAACAAGCTGAGTAGGAAGATCAAGAGCTCGCCAGAGGAAGTAATGATGAAGGGTTTTCATGAATCGCAACGCCATAGCCCCGCCCACTTCCATCATGCACCACCCTCCATGCACACACACCACCACACATCATCACTCAAATGCATGTTTCTTTTCATTTTTTTTTTAAGCAATATTCTGATCTGAGCTTGATAGGGTATTAACATTACTGGATATTGATTCCATAGGACCTGTGACTGATCCTTAGACTGCCATTAATTTGACTCACGGCCTGAGAGATGCTCCCCAAGGCCTTTCAAGTCTCATGATGTGTATGTGAGTTGTTTTGAAGTCTAACACACGATGCTTCACCTTCCACACACAGGAAAGGGGAAAGCATGTTTAATGTCTTCAGATACCATTATATAACAAATTTCGTTAAGCTTATTACTGAATTACTTGATGCGCTTCATTGAGGTTCTTAGAGGGTTAGGCTGCGTCTCATCTCAACACCACACAGCTGCAACACCAACACCAGCTTTCCGATAGGTTCCATTGTGGTTCATCATCACTGCCTCACATCAATAGTAAATGATCGAGCAGAAAATCCCGGCTTAGAATTGCTAGTATAATATTTTTTTTTTTCTCTCTCTCTCTCTTTGTTCTTAACATTAGAAATTTTTTGACCGACTTTAGTTTTTTTTTTCCATCTCTGTCGTTTTTAATTTTCTTTCTTCTCCACGTATCCAAATTATCGTGTGTCTGCCAACTCGTCGTCACATAATATTTATGTGATATATTCGAATTTTTACAATAAGTCACATTTCTTTCTTCTTTTTTTTTCCTTCAAATTGCTAGAAGGATTCCCCGAAATTCAAGAATAGGTAAATAAGTAAATAAATAACTAAATACATAAATAGATAAATAAATAAATAGGTGAATAAATAATCATATGTAGCTTTCCATTTGATGTAATTCATGTATTTACATATTACAGTTTCAAGAGATGTCTACACGATCACACAGTCAGATTTCATGACAAGTCTGTGTGTGTTGCATATTACATCTTGAGTCTAATACTTCCGCAGCTCATGCAGTGTTTAGTCTGGGGGGCAAACATAACCACGGACCATTTTCATTAACTATCGCTTGCATTATATAATTAGCGGTGCGTGTGCGGAGGGTCATCCTTCCACCCTTAGTTATATCAGTCTCTCCTGTGTTCCTTCTAAGGCGACAGTATAGGTGCAAGGATCTACTTACCTTCCCTAGTACTGTGTGGCGTGGTGTGGTGCTCTGAAGGGTGTGGCTGAGCCTTTCCTCGGAGACGATCAAGAAATAAGATCAAGGGGTAGGAGTTGACTGGCAGTGAAAAGAGCAAAGCCACCTGAAGAGCCTCGTAGAGTTGCTAGAATTGTGCATCAATGTGGATGTTCGAGTATCATCTCCAAGAAGTTATTTTGTGTCTAGGTATGTGGACACTTCAAGGACACGTTCCCAATTTTAACATATTCGATACTCATTGTGGTACTGGATGGGAATGTTCGCAGTGTGAGGCTGTGGCGGGATTATTATTGAAGAGGAATTCATAATCTGCATATAAACTTTGATACTTTCACTAGTGTCACTTCGGCTACACACGTCCGTATTCATGACTTGCTTTCCTGTTTTGTTTTGTTTTCAAAGTGGTCACCAAGTACCTGTAATGTCCCGTCATGTACTGCTGCTGCCCTGTTGTGTCTGGGAAACAGGTTCAAAGTGATAACTGGTGGGTAGGTAGATGGTCAGTTTGGTAACCTGCCTCATGGCGCCTCTATTGGGATGGTTTATGAATGGCAGTCAAGCTTATTATACTCTTTCTATTAGATGATCTTTTTTTCTCTCGTTGTTGTTGTTGTTGTTGTTGTTGTTGTGTTTATCTCTGCGTAGTAATATTTACACACTTTTCAATGACCCGTTGTTCGTCACGGGTTCATGGGTCCATTTCCCCTTTTACTTGGGCGCAAAAAGACAGATGTAAGCAAAGAGATGCATGAGGTAGGCTGGGGCATGGGAGTCTGTGTCCATGAGAGGTGGAGAAGAGGGTGGGCGGGAGACACGTGTAGAACAAGAGGCGACAATGAAGCACCCTCGCACAGGGTCTTCACACCTGGAATTACTTGGTCCCTTGCAGTGGGTGGAGTTTAAAGTAGTTTTTCATATCATTAGTAGTATAAGTGAAAAACTGAAAATCATCTATTGAGCATTTCTCAATGTGTTTCCACGCCAAAAAAATAATAGATAAAGAATAGGAGTCCAGAAACCTTCAAATCAGACTTGGGTTTTCAGAACGCCGCGAGGGGAAATTTGTTGTTTCAGCTTCGAATAAAACATTTATAATGTCAGTCTTGTGTGTCTCTCTGGAAAATTATTGGTGTTGCATACCTGAAATTGGGGGGACATGAAATAGCGTCCAGGCAGTCATTTACCCACACATGCCTCGTGCATGGCTTATGTGGCAGTGCAGCGCTGCACTGTTGCCTGAAAAAGCTTGGGCCATGGGGTCGGCGCCATGCTGGGTGTCAGAACAGGACTGATGGGTGCGTGGGGTTCCTAAAGCAGAGGTTGAGTAATGAGCAAGAGGTGAGACGGAAGACAGGACAGCGTTGAGCCTCACTATATCACGCTCGTCCTGCTCGTCCTGGCTGCTCTGCTCCACAGGGTCCCTACGCACCCCTGCCACGGGAAGGGGGAAGGGTCTGCCACAATGCCGTGTTACCCAAGTGTAACAAATATTTGGTGTTGTAAATAAATCAACTCACCTTGATATAATTTTTTTATGTTATTTATATATATATATATATATATATATATATATATATATATATATATATATATATATATATATATATATATATAGCCGGTTTGAAGGCAAGGTGATTCATTCAAAACCTTCATCATATTTTGCATGTAATAGGGTGGTCAGTACCTGCGACTATGTTGCCGCTGCCCCGTGCATGGTGCCTGCGGTACCACAACCTGGGTCTGCTCCAGAGTCATTGCCGCCCTTAGCGGGGCTGACAAGCACCAAAATTGAAGCTTTAAAAAATATTTATTCATCTTTTAAATATTGTTAAGGCTGGAAATGCGTTGTTCCTTAGGCATTACTACTTTTTTCATCCAATTTAGGAACACAATTTAGTAATCCTCGCTCAGTCGCGTAGGAAGTTGTCGCTTTTGCAAACTGGAATATGAGATTGCCTTTCTTCCCGTAATGGAGGCGGTTAGATACGACTGCCCGGAATCCTCCATCATAATCAAATTTCCAATCAACAAAATATTGATAGCCTGGACAGGGTCCGCACCCCGTGATCTAGAGCGCGCCTGGTTGAGGCCCCGTAGCGGCCACGTCACCGCGCAGCTCACTCGGCGCCACGGCTTGGCCTGGGCCGGCCCGCTGCGCCGCCCAGCCGCCAATAAAAGCAACTCCAATAACTTGTGTTGCATCCACCAGGAAAACTGTGCAAACACATTACTGAGGCGGGAAACTTGAAACACTGCCTCTTTTATTGAATCCCTGCCACTGTTATAATAACAGTGAGATAGCAGTTACCCTGCCTACCTGATATTCAAGTGGGCGAAAACTTTTCATTAATTGCAAGCATAGACAAATAAATAAATATAGAAATAAATTCACCTGTGTATGTATGTATGTATGAATATATGTGTGTATGTATGTATGTATGTATGTATGTATGTATGTATGTATGTATGTATGTATGTATGTATGTATGCATGGATGTTTGTGTGTGTATAATAATAGTAATAATAATAATAATAATAATAATAATAATAATAATTATAATAATAATAAACGATTTATTTGAAATTGTAGCAATAAGCTGAAAATATACATTTTAAAAGTACTTAATTTTAAATGTGTGTGTGTGTGTGTGTGTGTATGTGCGTGTGCGTGTGCGTGTGCGTGTGTGTGTGTATGTGTGTGTGTATGTGCGTGTGTGTGTGCGTGTGTGTGTGTGTGTGTGTGTGTGTGTGTGTGTGTGTGTGTGTGTGTATACGCCCACACCTTACCTTCTATACAGCAACACTCCAGAAACACTCGCCGCGATCAGACCCAAACCGAGGAGCGAGGCGAGCACCCCGACGGCCACCTGCAGGCCCACCAGGTCACTCGGCTCACAGGGGCACACGGTTCGAACCCACCTCAACCAGTCGCCGCCACCACCTTCCTCTTCCTCTTCCTCCCCCAGCACCTGCACGCTAACCTGTGTGTGTATGTGTGTGCGTGAAGGATGATGATATATTGTCATTGTCATCCCGGAACATAAAAGATGACTAATGGTTATTTCTACAAGGTTTATTTTTTAGTTTATATTTTTTTTCTGATGAGCATTGCAACAAACATTTGCACCCACTCGTCTCTACATAATATTTCTTACTCAACAGAAGAAAAAAACTTTTACCCCGTACACTCCCTATACTAAATAACTCATTAATCAAATAGAAAATTAGAAAAAAACATATTCTGAGATAACAGCGAGTCATCCCTCATGGGTTTTTTTTTTTTTTCTTCTTTTGTATCATTTTTCATCTAAACATTTCCCACATCCCAGCTTAAGTGTTCTCCCTACTCATCACCCACACCCTGCCGCCACCCAGCACCCTACACCACCTCCCTGCTCGTCCATCCAAACCCTGCCAACATCCAGCCTCCCTGCTTGCTTCACCTTCACCCTGCCGCCTTTCTCACCTGAGCCGTGGCGGTGAGGCGGCCAGCTGCAGCACGGACGGTCAGGAGGTGGCGGCCCGGCGGTACACCAGAGGCCTTGATGGTTATGACGCCGTTGATGCTGTTGATGATGAATCTGGTGATGTTGGTTGGCGAGGCTGTAGGAGGAGACTCTCATTAAAAGGAAAAATAAGAGTATTCGTAACTTTTTTTTCTTTTACGTCAATGGAAATTAATTAGAAGCTGGAAAGAAAATTTAAGTTAACTAACTCTGCCTTCCCCATAAGTTGTTGTTCTTTAGTTTGTTATTGTTTTCAGGTTCTGACATGGTAATTGAGAAGGTGAAGGTAGATAGGAAATTATTCACTCTGATCTTAGCGAAGAAATAACCTGGAGTGGATTGTATCTGAAGTAAACCTCACCTTTTTTTTATTATTATTAAGAAAATGTATGGAAATAATTTCAGACTTTAAGGTTCATGATTCTCGTTTTGTTAATATTTTTTGAGACACCAAACTTTGCTACAAATCTTAAGACACGTGGAGCTCAGCATTAAAAAAAATTATAAGGTTGTTTGTTTATGGAAATATGAAGCTTCTTGAGGTACTTGTAATACTAGACTACACTGTGTTACACACGGTCCTGCTCCGTCTCTCCTCAAATAAAAATAGATGTTTTTAGGGTTAAGAGTATTATGTTAAACTTTAATCTGTTAATTTTGTATGTATATAAAAGGATTTTTTTACTAGCAGTTAGGCAATACTTTTTTTTTAACTCAATTATTTTCGGAAACAGCAATTTGTATTTATTTCGTTGGTTTTGTTCAAGCATTGGATTGCTTTTCATCTGCCTCTGTATTTTAAAAAGCAAAGATGTGAATTAGAATTTTTTACTAACAATTTGGCTATTTTTTTTCTATCCCTTTGCCACACTCACACAACCAAACACAAGGAGAACGTGTGTTGTGTTATGTCACCCAAAAGATTCTTGTCTTATCTTTTTATTACTTTATTCCGTCTTTTGTCCTCCAAGACTTTCATACCATAGTTAAAGGCCTCCCTCTTCCCTTTTCCCTTTTCCCTTTCTCTTACAAGTCAAAATCATCTTCTTCAATCTGTTATATACCGTCTATTGGTCCTCTTTTACGGTGTAGGCATTTTCATCAAGTCTTCAGCAAGCCAAAGTGTAAACATCGACTTGGAGAAGGAAGTTCCACTCTCAGACTTGAAAGTGTGTCGTGAGCTTAACGTTGAGTCGCCTTTAGGGTGAAGTGGCCGTGTTTTTATGTGCGAGTGTGTGTGGAAAGAAGGTGGGAAGGAGGATCATGATGAGCAGGGAAGTGAGTGTTAAGACGGTGACGGGGAGGGGCGTTCAAGGGTCGACTGAGGGACGCTGCAGTGAGGAAAAG
>JAPQNM010000044.1:14728276-14735776 GCA_029783475.1 Metacarcinus magister
TATTTGATTAATATCGATGTAATTTTAAAACAGCTAGCAGCGGCCTGTGAGGCCTTGACTGTCACCACGACTCGCACAAAACCACGTCATCACTTCCTTCAACATTGTAACCTTGTCTGAATTTTCATTTTACGTTCCATAACGCAATGCTCGGAAACTTGGCTTTTACGCACTTTGTAATGAACTCACCTGTCGATCAGCTGAGTTTTTGTAGAAGTTGATCGTGTGTGTGCGTGTGTTTGTGTGGGTGTGGGTGTGTGTGTGTAGGTGTGTAGGTGTAGGTGTGTAGGTGCTGTACTTCTCTGTTACTACCTGGTCGAAAATTAACTACATTTTTCTTATTAAACTTATTAAATTTGTTTTCAACATGTAACTCTGAACACACGCGGAGAGAATTGGCAGGAATGTCCTTATTTTGTCCTGGTAGTTGGAAAAAATATACATAGATGTGCCGTAAGATTACAGCTAAGCGGTACCTGCTTCATTAAATTAGCTAAGTGACACACCTGGACTCTTAAGTGTTAGAATACATCACACTCATTATGGGAAAGGTCAACTGCGAACAGGTCATATAAATCCATACTTGTTTGACCTTTATATTTCTTCTTAATCGCAAGGTTAAACTTATAAAACATTGAATAATCCCTGACCATTCCAAGACTAACATGTGTAGGTGTTTACAAGCGATACCTACATCACACAGCATACACAATAATATTCCTCATGAATTGCTTCCCATACGCTTCCTTGTGGTTGCTGTTTCACTCTAGGACACAAATTAAAAATGTTTTCCTGAAGTATACTAATTACATCCCGCAGAAACACACACACACACACACACACACACACACACACACACACACACACACACACACACACACACACACACACACACACACACACACACACACACACACACACACACACACACACACACACACACACACACACACACACACACATGATCAGCAGCTCAAAATAAACGTGGCTCTTTTATTTAAATCATAATGACGCGATGTTTCGAGGAGGAAAGTTTGCCGTCTCTACAGCTCATGAAAGTCACACACTCAAATTTAGAAGAAAAAAAATTCCTTTCCTTGGCGGCGGCGTGACCAAGAATGAGAATATCTTGCCAAAACTAATCTCAGTACCACCAAAGTTGTCGAGTCAGTGATTCTAAATATTCTGTCCTCCTTCTTCTTCTTCTCCTCCTCCTCCTCCTCCTCCTCCTCCTCCTCCTCCTCCCTCCTCCTCCTCCTCCTCCTTCTCTTTATCCCCGAAGTAATCAAACCAAGAACTTAAAAACAATGTGGAATAATGAAAGTTGTGATTATGAAAGTTGTGAAATTTTACCCACACTCGAGCTCTAAGCAGCGTCATGCAAGTCCACACTCACTGCTGTACAGGTAGATGTGAAGGTAACATTGCACCCTTCACCTCAAGACAGTCTACCTTACCGATCATATAGTTATACAGCACTTCTTCATTACTAGAAAATATGAAGACACAGTTGTCCTTAACTTAGATCTTTCTATAGACTTTTGTATTAAAAAAGACTTTCTTGATAATTAAAACCATCATCCAACACGTTTGATCCTCGTTAGCAGGCATGGCATCATTTACTAAGCTCAACCACCTTTGAAATGACTCTGCACGTTACTCTTATTCAAATTAATCTATTAACTGATTTTTTTTTTTATCCAAATATAATATATATTTCCTGTTGATCAATAGTTTTATTATTTTGTTAAATTACTTGCTTATTTATTTGTTTATTTATTTCATTTATCTATATATTGATTTAGTTTTGTTTGTATTTATTTACTTATCGATTTATTTTATTCATTAACTCTTTTTTTCCACTACTTGATACTCCGTCTTAGTCTTTTTTTAGGAAGACTATGAAGGTGTAAGACTTTCAAGTGTAAGGCTCATGCAAAAATAATTATACACGGATGAAACTTTGATCTCTGTTGTGAATACGTAAGGCCGCTTCTAGCCTGAGTGTGCGTGCACGTAGCAGTGTGTGAGGCCACGAGAAACACGATACTTGAGCTGCACGAGACAGGCAGAACAGGTGATATGATGAACGCGAGATACTGAAAATACAGACAGTCGGGCACAGATAGATATACTATATTATGTATCAAAATTACATTACAGTTCCTCTAAATTTCTTAAACGCTTCCTGACATCAAGTGTGAAATTGTTGTATTGTTTTAAGGGTACAGTTTTACCTCCTTCAACCCTCAGTGGTGGTGTTAAGAAGGGCAAGGCGCAGAGGGCGGCCGCCCCTTCCTCAAATCCTAGAAAAGTGTGATGCTCATGAAGAATGACTCCCGTGAGATACAGCCCCGCCCATCAAGCGTGCACTGACAGAATGTGACCGAAATTAACCATTGTACTAACTGGACCAAAAAAAAAAATCTGACTCGGAATAGAAATAATTACTCATTACTTGTACTTAAGCCCCATGTACTCGACAATTCAACACGCACAATACTTTCAAATAACCTAACCTAACCTAACCATAATATCACCATAATAATGAACTTCAGTTGTGTGGTGACCAGTAAAGGCAGAGGTAAGGGCAGATCAAGGGATCTACAAATGTACAATATAGCCTCATGCTGGGGGAGGTCAGGTGTTTGATGTCATGTCAGGTATTTGAAGTTACGTGAAAGCATTGAGAAAATATTTTCCCTTAAGCAATATTTACCATATGTCAAAATCACAAGTCCGTTTATGTTACCCCGTCAAGTGAGGTGCAACCAGTCCAGTGTTCTGTCTAGGACTGGAGCTGTGATGAAGGTGGTCATCTGATAACTCAGGGTGTTACTTTACTATTAACTATTATTAACCTCTAATTGAAGAGCAGTTATTAAGAATTTGGATACCAGTGTTACGTGATCATTACCTTTGGGTACCTTATCAAATTAATCATATTTTTTCATTATTATCATTATTTTCATTATTGTTGTTGGCATTATAGTTGTCATTATCTATGTTGATCTATTTATCTATTAATTTACTTATTAATTCATCTATTTATTTTTTCATTCTTATTCGGGGCAAAATTCAGACATAAGGTCGGATATAATGCTTTCGGGTAACTCTGAGACATATTTACAGAGCCTCAAGTATATGTATTTCTTATCTACTTTTTCTCACCGGTAAAAAAATATATAAAAAAAGAAAATACCGTTAACTGTGCAGTAATTTCCTTTTAAAGGCTCAACCTACGGTGCATCACTCGTATGGTACTCAAAAAAAAAGTAAACATCTCATAGAAAGATAATAATAAAAAAATATATGCATTTCAGTAATTACGTGGAAATATTTTAGACACATTGAAGTTATGGTCTTCAATTATTTCATGTCTCGCATCTCATTATTCTGTTTTATTGGTTTTTGTATTGTTGTTTTTCCGCCACGTAACTGTATTGTATGTGTCTGGCGTAGAAAGGTACATACATGGGAGTCACGATACAGCCTCCTCACAGACAAAATTTCAATATATAGGCTGCTTAGGCATCCACAAATCCACCAATAGACATGAGTAGAACAAAATTAATTGTAAGTAATAATATGTTAATAGTTGTTCCATAAAAAAAAAAGCATTACGTAGACACAGATACTGAAGGCTATTAAAGAAATCAGTCCAATAAATCATGTGGATGGAATTAAGTGTCTCCCTCCTTACGTTGCCGAGGGACTTGTGTTAATGGCAGACTGAGGAAACGTAGAGCACCGTCCCCAGCCAGCCAGACTACCTTCATTACTGTAAATCGTGCTGAGACAATCCAACCAAATATTATAAAAAAAAAATAGATAAAGAATTGAAAAAATGTATGTATGTATGTATGTATGTATATCTTCCCGTATGATTACCTGATTCGATTGTTATTATTATTATCTCATCATACGTAAACAGTCGCAGGATCCACAACTATAACAGTGAAGGATAATGTATCAATTGCTCATTAGACTAAGTGATTATTTCCTATTTGGGGGGAACGTGAATCTGGTGTGTGTGTGTGGTGTGTGTGTGTGTGTGTGTGTGTGTGTGGTGTGTGTGCGTGTGCGTGCGCGTGTGTGTGTGTGTGTATATGTATGTGTGTGAGAGAGAGAGATACCACCATTCTTCCCTAACTAGGCAAGATCTATCCTCTCCCTCTCTCCCATACAATGTAAGTGAACAGCACTCACAAGGAAGCATACAATTAGGGTCACCGCTACCCTGGACAGACGCATCACTGCCACAGGTTAAACAAAACATGAGCTGCTCTGAGTTACTCCTCCCGCGCCTCAGAGAATTTTACCCGAGAGAGAGAGAGAGAGAGAGAGAGAGAGAGAGAGAGAGAGAGAGAGAGAGAGAGAGAGAGGAGAGAGAGAGAGAGAGAGAGAGAGAGGAGAGAGAGAGAGAGAGAGAGAGAGAGAGAGAGAGAGAGAGAGAGAGAGAGTGAGAGTCATTACTGGCTGTCCCCTCTGCTTTTCCTCCGCATCCGTTGATAACACGGAAAGCAGGTTCAGCTAACCCTCTCAGATATCCTCTAACTTATTTCTTTCACAGGAGGACAAACATTTTACACATATACGGCTTTTTAACCAAATTTTTATACCACACACACACACACACACACACACACACACACACACACACACACACACACACACACACACACACACACACACACCTTTCCCCTCGTTATGCACGTTTTTTTGTTTTGATCCAACAGAAAACGCGAATTCAGTGGCGTTGTTCTTTTTCTCTTTTTTTTTGTTTTTGTTTTTCCTCTTTCACTTTCCATCATCAATTAGTGTTTTCTTTTCCCTTCGTATTCTGTTGGCGGGAGTTGAATGTCTCCCTGGGTGCACTGTCGCAGCCTCAACTCGCCCGTCAGTGATTCCAGGAAATGTTGAACAGTATGTAAGCTGACGGGCGGTATAGTCCCCCTCGGCCCCTCGGGAAAAGTTACTCAAGTGTGCCAGTTGTTCAGTGTTGTATGAAACATTGAAAGTTTGTACAGCGAAGGTTTTTTTTTTATCATTATTCATATATTACTCTATTATGCCTACCTTTGACCCTTTAAACATGATACAAGAAAAAATTAACTTCTATTATTGACTATCTAATTTTGTTTTTATGTGGTGGGAATAGAGTAAAAATCATTAAAAAGGTTCGTATTATTTCCCCGGCAGATTTGAGGACAAGAGTCAGCCTCCGGAACCCGTCAGGTAAGGATGCAAAAGTGAGCAGTAACGGTGACGGCTACATACCTGTCACACCCACCACGCTCGTCCAACGCACTCCTCTCCCTCCCATCAAAAAAAATTCCGCCAACACTTGTTGAACATGGAAGTTGACCCCAGAGTTGATGTTTCTGTCTTTTCTTCACTTCTTGTAGCACATCAGTTTTTCTTGCTTTTGCTTAAGAGGGAAAAAAATACGTGCGTTTAGATAGCCACGAAGAGCCATTATTTTCTCCCTGGCTGCCTGATCGTTTTACACACAGCCTTCTAACGCTTCCTGACTGTTCCATTTATATTTTTCCTCCCTCCTCCCAGTCTGTCTACTCTCCTTCCTCCTCCTCTTCCCCCTTCTCCTACCCTCTCCTTCCTTTCTTCTTCCTCCCCTTCTCCTTTCCTTCAGCCCTCCCTCTTCTCTCCTTCTTCCCCTTTCGTCTTTTCTTTCCCCACCTCCTCTGCTTCTTCCTCCCTTTCAACCTTCCCTCCCCCTCACTCTCCTCTTCTTCCTACCCTTCACCTATTCCTCCCTCCCCCTCTCTCTCTCTCTCCTTTCTCCCCTTCCCCTCTCTCCTCACCCTTCTTCTCTCCTCTCGTTCCTCCTCTTCGCCCTGTCCTCACCCTCCTCCCCTCCCAACGTGCCCAGCTCACCTCACCGTCCCTCATGTTATACCAACTCATACCTTCCAATAACTACGTCACCTACATCAAGGAAACTCATCTACAGTGAATGATTACTACCCATGTTTTATTTTTGTTTTTTTTACTGCTACAGGATTATTATTGTTATTGTTGTTTTATCGTAACCATAGCCCATCACACACACACACACACACACACACACACACACACACACACACACACACACACACACACACACACACACACACACACACACACACACACACACACACACACACACACACACACACACACACACACACACACACACACACACACACACACACACACACACACACACAGTAATGATAAATAGGGAAGATGTAAATAGTCATTGAGGGAAATGAGACGGGACTGGACTGGACAGAGAGAGGCAAAGCGAGGAGCGGAGGCTGCAAACATTCTCTCTCTCTCTCTCTCTCTCTCTCTCTCTCTCTCTCTCTCTCTCTCTCTCTCTCTCTCTCTCTCTCTCTCTCTCTCCTCTCTCCTCTCTCTCTCTCTCTCTCTCTCTCTCTCTCTCTCTCTCTCTCTCTCTCTCTCTCTCTCTCTCTCTCTCTCTCTCTCTCTCTCGCACATGCACAAAGGGAGCAAGTAACAACAGGCCATCACCATCATCATCATCGTCATCATCAGCAGCATGCATACAAGCCTCCACGCAGGTCAGTCTCCCGCTCGGCTCTTCCCGGACGCTCGCATTCAATGGGCGCCACTGAGAGGGGAACGGACGCTTAGGGACCATAAAAGGGGGGCGTCCTGCCTTGCCTTCCCTTCCCTTCCCTTGCCTTTCCTGCCTGCCTGCCTCACCGTGTCTCCCAGCCTAAAATGGTGCGCAGTGAGCGGGCTGCTTCGAATACAACATGGCGTCGCTCGGCCGGCCGCTCTGGACTGCTGGCTCCCCTTCGCAACCCCTTTCTTTTTTTTTTATTATTTTATTTATTGGAGCGCGCGTTTCCAGTTGCAGATTAAATGTATTTCGACATCTCTGCCTCCCCCCAATATTTACCTTGTACTATAAATGAATTGAAGGCGTATCCCTCTCTCTCTTCCTTCTTCCTCCCCTTTTCCGTTTACGGTGCATCATGAGGCCTTCCATATCTACCTGCCTGCCTCTCCCTCCCTGCCTCTCCCTCCCTACCTCTCTGCCTCCCTGCTTCCCTGCCTCCCTCTCTGCCTGCCTGCATCACGCCAACGCTTTCTATATATGTTCCAAAGCGCTTGAGAGGGGAAAGAAAATAAAAAGTTATCCATCCGTTCGTGTGTCCCAGCTTTATCAAGAGTGTATGTGGAGGATTCGATAGCATTACTGTGGATAGATTAGAAGAGGCTAACAGATTATTACTGAGGGAGATAATGTTGTATACTCCTTCCTTCCTCTGCTAACAAGGCGTGCGGGAATGGATAGATTGAGTGCAGTAGATGAATAGGAATTGCATAGGTGAATGAGGAGTAGGTACACACACACACACACACACACACACACACACACACACACACCACACACACACACACACACACACACACACACACACACAGGGAGAGAGAAAAAATAACGGGTGATCTTTTTTTTTATTT
>JAPQNM010000044.1:14743276-14753276 GCA_029783475.1 Metacarcinus magister
TTGTTTGGTCTCAGCATACAACTATTATCATTTTTCTTGTTTACAATTGGTGTTTTTGCCTCACCTCGGCACAATAATTTGTTTATAGAGGAGCGAAGTGGTTCCCTGCATATTATGGGCGTCGTGCAGGGTTGTGGCACACATAGACACAGATACATTCAAAGTCACTTCGCCTCGTGAGTGCATGACAATCTCTTCGTAACTTGCTGTCCCCGCTTCGGTTCTTATTATCACGTATGATGTTGTGCCAACCTTCCTAGCCGCTGACCTCATCCTAATGAAGCCTGATGTCACTTATACCATGAGCAGTTCTGGTTGCACTCAAGAACATTGGTTCTGTTGGAGCTGCAATCCTTCAAACATCATTCTCAGCTAGTGTCGCCTCCCATTTAGCTTTCATGTATACATCAAAATTCAAAGACATAGTGTAGCTAACTTCTTGAACACTACAAACCCGTGTTTCATGAAGAGATTCTTGAAAGCATTATTTGGAATTCTTTGAGTAGACAGTTTTATTCAAAATACATATGCGCGCACATGTGGATGTTTAGTTGAACTCATGTTACACCTTCAAATTACATCTGATTGTGGAGGGATTAGAGGTCAGACAGGTTAACTGATGTCTCTGAGGTTATCTGGGAAGAATTTTCAAGGACATCCGTGACCCTAGACCTCAAATACTACGTAACATGGCTGCCGCAATTTCTTCTTAGTTGTCTTCACGGTGATTACTAAGATAGTTTTATGAGTCATGCACGAACGAATCCCATGAGTCCTTCTCCAATGGGTCTAATTTCTTGGTGAAGTTACCATCATTAACTAGCATACGGATCTCACGATCATTCAAGACCACTGCTTTTAACTTGGCTTTTGATACCACACCACCGAGCTTCATAGGCAAGTATTGAAATCCATTATTTGTTTGATCCATGTTTTTTTTTTCACGAAATGTTACGTCAATCCCAGCTTGAGATGCAGTGGAGACAAAGATACCTTTTTTGGATCCACAAGAAGTTTTTGAGTTTTTTTTAAATGGTTGAACCTTCCGGGTTCATCTTTTGGTCTTGCCAGCCATTTTGTTTCTTACTTAGTGTTTGGTATTGTAGCGAAACAAATTTATAAAATCATGAAAACACTCATGACTATCGCAGAGTTTGGGTTTCTTCACTCTTATTCCTATATGTTTTGTTAGGGTTTGAAAAAACACTCTAAAGCAAATTAGAAATAAGTAGAAGATGAAATATAAGGTCTGATGAAATTTTAAAAGGCCACATGCAAGTTGTCATTTACGTCAGGTCCTTCATTATATGATATAAAAAATGCAAACCAGCCGTGACTCTACTTAGTTGCATGCAAGTTAGGCAAACCATCAGCATAGGTGTTACTCAAACGTGACATGATAGACCACCATTCACCTAGCTACTCAAACATTCATGAGGCTGATGCAACACACACAGTATTGGAATTATTTTTGTTTTAATGGATATGTATTTAATGGTGAATATATAGATTAATAGATTAACACACACACACACACACACACACACACACACACACACACACACACACACACACACACACACACACACACACACACACACACACACACACACACACACACACACACACACACACACACACACACACACACACACACACACACACACACACATATTTATATGTGTGTATATATATATATATATATATATATATATATATATATATATATATAGAGAGAGAGAGAGAGAGAGAGAGAGAGATAGATAGATAGATTAGATATATATATATATATATATATATATATATATATATATATATATATATATATATATATATGTATATATATGTGTGTGTAATTTTTAAAGTATATATATCTTAGGTCGTGAGGCGGCACTATACTACGGTGACATTCTGCTCTGAGGACTTAAGTAGAAGGTTAAGTAAACAAATAAAGCTTATTATTTCAGAGAGAAATGGCACTCGCTCCTTTGAGGGTAACTTTTTTTTTAATTGATCTGAGCCAAAAGATTAGTAGTATTTATGAATTAACACTATGCAGTCACGACAGTACGTACTTACGGCATAGTTAACTTGCCTTCATAAGAAGAAGAAAAATCCCCCTCTACAAGAGAGTGGCTTGGCAGTAAAGAGCGAGTGTAGCTATAGTTGAGGCCGCCGCTGTAACGCAGACCGTGTGACTCCTGTCGGCGGCCGATGTAGCGGGAAGGCATAAATAAATAGATATATGAATGAATAAATAAACTATTTTTACTACCAAGGCTTAATATTTTTTCAATTATGATTTTTTTACATTGACCTAGCAAAGCATTTTTCTTAATGTAGTATAATGAAATTATAATTATTATTATTATTATCATAATTATTACTACTATTATTAATATTATTATTATTATTATTATTATAATTATTATTATTATAATTATTATTATAATGATTGATGACCCTAACTTGTCTTCTTTGCAGGTGCCACTCATACTCTTTATATATGTTAGGGATAAAGTACTACAATTACCCCAATGCATCCCTGCACTTACTTTATATTGCCTCGAAAAGCCCTTGAAACTGGCTGGTCATGTTTCTTTTTCCTTTTTTTTCATTTGGCCTGACATCGCATTCCTTTTCGAAACCTGCTAATTTGGTTTACTTCGCTCGTCCCACGGGGCTGAACCAATGCTTTTTGTTACAGAAGGCATTGGCTGAGCCCTCTGATATACAAATCCTAGTGACGCCTCTCACTCAACCCATAACACTGCATGCCAATCAGAAAGAAGATTTTGAAAAATACAAATCCTTGAAAGTCTCACTGCTCATGACTGACTCAGGAACTTTACTTGCTGGAAATATTTTTGTTATAGGCAACAGTTTGAAAGGTTACAACGTGGATTCCTCTTTTTGGGCAGGCTGAATGTGATCATATTTCGAATAACAAATTAGCTAATATGTTCGTAGAGAGAGAGAGAGAGAGAGAGAGAGAGAGAGAGAGAGAGAGAGAGAGAGAGAGAGAGAGAGAGAGAGAGAGAGAGAGAGAGAGAGAGAGAGAGAGAGAGAGAGAGAAAATACATGAGAATACTTGAGAAGAACATACACTAGAAGACCTATTGGTCTATAACTAGGGTATCTGCTGGATTGCATACAACTACAAGTACACTAAAAGTTGGAGAACAGGATATAATATAATAAGGCTCTCCCTCCCACCCTCCTCTCCCTCCGACAACGTGCAGGCAGAATAAATAGATAGAAGGGAACACCATTTCCTTTGTAAAAAAAAACATGGACATGGAAATTTTATAGTAAAGAATGAAACTAGAGGAGGATACTATACTAGCCTAGCCTAGTATAGACTACCACTAATGCTTGTACATCATGGGTGGGGAATAACTTTAATAACAGTAACAAATGCTGCCACTACACTTCTCATCTGAAAAATAAGGACACAAGGTTAATTCTGTGGACATAAAAATTTCATAGACGCTCTTGTAGCTTACTCTAAATCGACGGTTAAATTACTTATGTTATTCCATAGCCAGTTAACGGTTGAAGCCTGTATGCTCATATGTAATGGGAATTAGTGAAGTTGACATCTAGTTCCCTTTGCCTAGGTTATTTGCGGTATTTATATTTTTGTCGCAGTGCCCCATGATGGTCTAGAATCTAGATAGACACATATTTAAAGTAAACCTGTTTCTCGGAAATATTTATCTAATCTGGATTTGAAACTATCTATAGTTTTAGAACTAACTACTGATTCTGGGAGTCTGTTCCAATTTTCAACAACTCTATCATGGAACATAGATGCTCTCTGATTCCATGTGCCCTCTATTTAGATAACAGCCGCTTATGAGAGACCTTATCAAATGCTTTTTGAAAATCCAAGTTGATCACATCATACGGCTCCCGGACATCCCAACTCGCGTAAACATCATTAAAGAAATCTAGCAGTCAGCACAACATTATTACTACGAAATCCGTGCTGGTTTTCAGTTATACATTGATTTTTTTTTTCGAGGAACTCAACTATTTTATCCCTGATTACCTTAACAAATAGTTTGATTAAATCTGAAGTTAGACTAATTGGACGATAGTTAATAGTTTGTTTCTTATCTCCCTTCTTAAAGATGGGGGTTATGTTTACCCTTTTCCATGTACGAGGTACTCTATCTTAGGTTAATGATATGTTGCATAAACGTGTTATAGTAGTTTCTAACTGTGCACAACAGCCGTGGTGAAATTTCATCGGGACCAACGGATGAATCTTTGTACCTCATATGCATGAATTTCAGTTATGATGAGTTTTTCTTCATCGGGGCCTTGAAGTATATTTAACAGGGTAGGGATGACTGCGTCATCTTCCTCAGTAAAGACTTTTTTGGAAGTTAAATAAAGGATGGAGGCCATATCTTTGACATCCCTGATTAGTTTATCACTATCATTATCTACTAGTAGGCCTATATTATTTTTTACGGTTTTTTTGCTTCGTATGTAACTAAAATACAATTTGGAATTTATCTTTGCTTCGTGAAATATCCTTACTTCGTACTCGCGCTTTTTTTCTTATCTCATTTTCGCACGTTTTTTTGAGATCAACGTAACTATTGAAATCCGAGGTTGACTGCGATAATTTGAATTTTTTATGAGCCTTTCTCTTTTTAGTCATCGTTTTTTGTAAGCTGTCAGTCATCCATAATGGTTGACATCTATTGATTCTTCGTGGTTTGTGTGGAATGTTTTCGTTTACTATCGATTTGAGATTTGCTGTGAATGTCTTATAAGTTTCGCTGATACAAATATTAAATAAGCACTGATTCCAGTTAACTGGTTCCAACTTCCTTTTTACGTTCGCAGCATATTTTCTTTCGTTATAATTTGAAGGTTTAGTTTGATTCAAACGATATTGTGATCACTGTTCCCCAGAGGTTCGCCAATGTCACAAGTGTGAATAAGGTCACTGTCGTTCGTGAATATTATATCTAAGATTATAATTACTTCGAGTAGGCGTCTGAACTATTTGATATAGAAAAACTTGCTTAAGATGAAGAATCATTCTCTGTCTCGTAAAAATGGAATTGTTGTTCCTGGTGATGCGTCAATAACTTGCTTTTGAGGGTCATGATGCCCTTGATCATCCACGCATTCGGACACCAACGAAACACGATTCATGGATAAGAAAGAATATTTCCCTCAGTTGGTTATTCTATGTTTACTTATTATTCTAGATTAATTATCTCAAATATAAATATCTGTTACTGATAAATATTTGACTAGAATAGGTAGTAATTTTTCAACCATTCATCAGATCGTCGCCACCATTCGTGCTCGGCGGCAGAGGGCGGTGGAGGGCTGGAGGTGGACACTCAAGTCAAGTGGTAGTTGTGGTGTTGGACAGCAAGCTGACCCTGGCAACGTGAAGTCATGACGGGACAGTGTGTGGTTATGGTGGCTGCCTGTAAACATTCGTCATCCTGCAGAAGCTATTCATGAGGTAAGATAATAAGGTAAAGCGATTGTTGTGTACCTCGTTGTGGTGGTTGGTGGGCAGCAGCCTGACCCATGGCAGGTCAGTGTGTGGTTATGGTGGCTGCCGGGAAACATTCGCCATACTTTGTTTTCCTATCAACTTTATCATATGCTTTTTCTAGGTCTATGAAGGCTGCATACAAGTGTTCGCCCTTAAGTATCCTCCACCGCCATTTTAATTGCAAACAACTGTTTTAATCACAAATATCTGGATATATATATATATATATATATATATATATATATATATATATATATATATATATATTGTATTTAGGTTAATCTAACTAATAGCATCTCACGGATCACCAAATATTTTCATAGGTAATGAGGTACGTAATGTACAACACGTTTGTGGTGGTTTTATTTTGGGGGACGGTTTTAGTTTGGACACAGGTTCTTTAAGATTTACCTGTATATAGAAGTAGATAGATAAACTGTGCTGGAAGAAATGAAAATGGAGAAAGAATGATAGGTTTGTGGAGAGAGAGAGAGAGTAGTTGGTAACACATAATAGTATTAGGATGGTTGTTGGATATG
Organism: Metacarcinus magister; assembly: GCA_029783475.1. Taxonomy (NCBI): domain Eukaryota; kingdom Metazoa; phylum Arthropoda; class Malacostraca; order Decapoda; family Cancridae; genus Metacarcinus; species Metacarcinus magister. Next base: position 14,749,352 of record JAPQNM010000044.1, read on the forward strand.
AGAATTTTGAGGTCTGACCACTTCCTTGTGTAGGAAAAGCCGAGGTTAAGTATAAGGTGTGTGAAAATTAGAAGAGATTTCTGAAAGAGTGATTTGAACAAAAAGAAGAAAATGGTGGAATGCCAGATGATTGTAGACGAATGTAGTGAGATTTTGAGAAGGGTGATGTGGAAAAGTAATGGCAATTGTATGGAGTGTTGTGGTGGGGTGTGCTGAAAAAGTGTGCGGTAGGAAAAATGGGTAAAATTTACATCTTCACCAGAATGCACCTGGATATAAATAACACACTTTTCGTATAGATTCACATTTATCTCCGTCGCAAATGCATATTATGTAAGGCAGATAACAGAATTTTGTTCAAACCAAACGGATCTTTACCTTATTCTCGAAGAGGTCTCATAGAAAACATTGAATATCTCAGAAACTAGGAATTTGCGATGGAAATGTAATAAAGAAAACCTTCTCAGAATTCATCAGGTAATGTAAAAATATAACACTAAATTCTCTAGAGCATTCAGGTGAAGATGTAAAATAATACCAAAGAATGGGAAGTGGAGTGAGAAAGGGTAGTGAATGGTGATGTGAAAATGTGAGTGTTGCTGTAACGAAAGAGGTGTGCATGTGAAGTGTGGCAGCAGAGGAAAGAAGAGGTGTCATTTGAGAAACACATGGAAAAGGGAAATCAAGCAAAATTGGGCTTTGTGTGATTGATGCATAAGTGAGTAAAGATGAAAGGTGAGATAGGAAGATGACTGAAAATTTACATGAGAATACGATGTTCTGGAAGGAGGTACAGAGGATAAGGAAGGGAACATTTTGAAATAGAAAAAAAGACACAATCAATTGAATAAGATGCAGTTAAGAAAAGATAGTCATAGTATTTTGAAGGACAACTAAATGTAGAGGAGGATAGAGAGGCTGAGATTGGAAGAGAAAATGGAGTAGCCTACATGTGTTTGGAGGGTTGAATAACTCACATATCACGGAAGAGTAAATACAAATGGCAAAAAAGGAGATGTAGGCAGGAAAAGCTGCAGGTTTGGCTGGGTGTGCTATGGTATGTATAAAAGGGACGGTGCGAGTGTGAGTGGTTAGTAAGATTGCTAAATGTTAATGGTTAATTTCAAATATCAACCTCAGTAAAACTCATGAATATCAACGTCAGTGGCGGAGGTAATTGTGCTCTACTGAGTGCCCCTCTAGTTTTCTCCTGTATATGTTTTTTGACAGTTCAGCAGCTTCTATTATGTCATGTTTTTATTACCATTCTGATTCTGCTACATTTTTTATTAGGTTATTATTTCTCATTTTTTAATGTGAATTAGTTAAAAGCAATTGTATTATTATTTAGAATTTATTATAACCTAAGGAGTGTTATCTGGAGAAGAGAGACTTGCTTTAAATGTTGATGCAGGTTAGACCAATTCAAGTACAAAGAAATAGTTACCTGTAGATTCTAAAAAAAAGAAATGTAGTGCTGAATGTATAGTAGGAGATTCTCTTGGTTCAAATTATTTGTTAGATAATATTAACACTTTACATATTAACACGTTTGGAGTAATGTTAATGTCAATGTTATCCAAAACAATTTTGCTTCATATGAGTAATTATTTTACCATTACCATAAGGCTACATCATTCCAGATACAAGTAAAGATTAGATTACGGGACTTGATTTACCAAAAAATAATTAATATGATATGTACATGTACGTACCTAGACTTCATTTATAGAGATGTTATAGAACTGCATTTGTATATAAAACTTTCTGTTAAAAAAGCTAATGCCGTTTTGTCAGGTGAGGAGATTACTACCAACACTGCTTTTGTTAGGTGATCGTAAGTTTCAAATTATTTCTCACTGCAAATCCGATAAGCATATTGTTTATTATTTTGTGTATCTATTTCAAAATGTCCTAATGCCATCATTCTGACAAATTTTGCTGACTTTAACTTACTATGAAAGAATGCTGACTTTTGTGCTTGTTCATAGCTTCTTATACATTATGAAATCACTATATTATCATCATCATAGGCTGATTTTGATGCATAAATCTATTATTTTGATTTGATATGTTATTTAGTTTGATTATTAAGCCTGCTACTTTTTTGCATAAAGTATAAAACTTTTCCGCAAATATTTCCTGCTAACTCTTTGTTCCCCAAAAAGCCAACTCCATTTATATATATATATATATATATATATATATATATATATATATATATATATATATATATATATATATATAGCAAAAAAATGTGATTGTGGTTTAATTTATTAGTGTTCTCCAGTTCTTCTAACCTCCCTTTGACGTAGGATAGCCCATTATACACCTAGTTCTTTGAATACCACTTCAAGACTAACATCACTAGTGTTTTAACATTATGTGTGCTAGGATCAAAGTTCCAAATGAAAAGCTGCTCATATCCCATCTGGTAGTTGGATTTCCTTATGGCTGAAGGGATGGTATCTTCCTCTCGTTTGTGGTACTAGAAAATGGGCATTGATTTGAATCACTCATATAGCTGCCCACCTGTCTCCTTGTTGTTTCTATTAGTTAAAGTAATGTATACTGTCCATCATTTGGATTGATTGTCTTCCTCATATTATATAACTTTTCAGATGTGGATGAATGCAGCAACCAGCATCAAGAGACATACATGATCACCTTGGGATTGCTCTGCTTCACCCAGGTCAAGGCACACCACCAGAAGGGAATGCCTCTACCTCAACACGTTTACAACAAGGAGACAATTCAAGATAATTTTGTTATGTTTTATAGTCTAGACTATTGCTGACTTAGATATTCATAAGTGTGATTTTAGTTTGTTTCTATGTATGTATGTATGTATGGTCTTTCTTTCTGGTTGGCTTTATCATGAGCACATACGAGGTTGGCATTTACTGATTCAATTTTGTTAACCCTTGATTTGGTGAACTAGTAGTGAAAAGAGGTGTTTGGCAGCAGAGGAAGGAAGAGGTGTCATATAGGAGATACATGGAAAAGAGAAATCAAGCAAAAAGGGTCTTGTGTGATGCAAAAGTGAGTGCAGATGAAAGGTGGGGTAGGAAGATGACTCAAAATTTACAGGAGAATATAATGTTCTGGAAAGAGGTACAGAGGATAAGGAAGGGAACATCTTGTAATAAAAAAGACACTATTGGTTGAAAAAAAAGATTAGTTTGGAGATTGTTGCAGTTGGAAGAGAAAATGGAGTAAATGTGTTAGGAGGGTTGAATAACTCAATGATCACAGATTAAAGGGCAGTAAAGGAGATGAAGGCAGGGAAAGCTGCAGGTTTGGCTGGGTGTGCTGTAGAATGTCTGAAATGGGATGGTGCTAGTATGATGAGTGATTAGTAGGATTATTCAATGTATTTTGTGACCAGTATGGTACGAGTTGACTGGCAAGTGCAGGTATAGCTGCCTTGTATAAAGATAAAGGTGATATGTGTGAGTGTACTAGTTTTAGGGGTGTAATCTGCTGAATGTAGTAGGTATGTCCCCAGGTCGGATTGCCCCTCTGTTGACGACACTTTCTCTAATACTTTTTCTATTGATTTCTGCAACATTCGTGGCCTTAGATCTAATTTCCAATCTGTGGAACACCATCCCTCCACTACACCTCATCTTCTCTTCCTAACTGAAACTCAGTTGTCTGTGGCTACTGACAGCTGCCCCTTCTCTGTTCCCTCTTACTTTCTCTATCCTCATTTTCAATACGAAGCTGGCTATTGCGTATATGTGCGTAACAACATTACTTGCTCATGCTCACAATCTTGAATCTTCACAATTTTCTACCATCTGGCTAAGACTTCAAAGTCACTCTAACTAAATACATCTGTGCTGTATATCTCTCACCTAATTCCCCTGACTATGTAAAATTCTTTGACTATTTGACTTCCAAAGTGGAGTGCATCCTATCT
>JAPQNM010000044.1:14758276-14768276 GCA_029783475.1 Metacarcinus magister
GCAGGAGAGAGTGAATCAGTAAAAGTTCGTAAAGTTAGAGGGTGTGTAGAATGCAGTGAAAGAGCGGGAGAATGCTAACATGGAGGAAGAATGGGAGTTGTTTAAGAGTGCTGTGGTTGTGGCTGTGTGCAGAAAAGATGTGGTGGGGTGAGGAAAGAAATTGAATGATAGTGGCTATAGCTAAAAAATGGTATGCGTATGAGGTGTGGCTGCAGAGAAAGGATAAGGTGTTGTATTAGGTATAATGAACTGAAGAGGAATCGAGGAAAGAGGGTTGTATGCGATACAAAAGTTAATGCAGGTGGGATTGACCAAAAATTTCCGAGAGAATAACAAACTGTTTTGGAAGGAAGTGTCTGGGAGAGAAGTGAGTGAAATTAATACAGAGGATGTTGGGATGTTGAGTGAGAAGGATGCTGTATGGAAGAGATTGTTGTAGTTGAAAGGGAGCAAGAGACTAAATGTGTAAGGAAATTTGAATGATTCAGGGATCAGAAAGGAGGAAATGCAGGAGGCAGTGGGGGAGATGAAAGCAGGAAAGCTGCAAGTATGGATGGGTATGCTGTAGAATGTTTGAAAAGTTACGGAGAGACTTTTGTAGAGTAATAGTAAGAGTTTTAGATATATGCTTCATGAGCAGTATTGTGCCAACTATTCAGCGAGTTTTGGGTATTCATGGATTTAAAGGATATGACAGAATTGATATAGAAGGATAATATGGACGGTTTTGAAGCTGGTAGAATAGTCTGGAAGGATGTGGAAAGTTGAAAGTGTGTGAGGATGGTAAGAAGATTAATGTAGTGTTTAATGGGGAGGTGCTTGAGGAAGTAGAATGTTATAGTGGCTGTGTATGGAGGAATTAATAGATGTAGAGGTGTGTGGAGGAATGACAAGATTATTTAGATTTATAGAAGGTGGCGAATTGCATTGTATAAGGGCAGAGACATGAAATATGGGAATGGTTGTTTAAATGGAGTAATGTGTTTGGATCAAGTGAAAAATGAGAAGTGGTTGTGACAGTTGGCTGGTTGAGCAGAGCTTGTTATGTTGCTATAATTTGGGCATAGGTCCGAGAGAGGTTCTACAGCATCTCATGCCCAAATTATAGCAACATAACAAGCTCTGCTCAACCAGTCAACTGTCACAACCAATTCTCATTTTTCACTTGATCCAAACACATTACTCCATTTAAACAACCATTCCCATATTTCATGTCTCTCCCCTTATACAATGCATTCGCCACCTTCTATAAATCTAAATAATCCTGTCATTCCTCTACATCTATTAATTCCTCCATACACAGCCACTATAACATTCTACTTCCTCAAGCACCTCACCATTAAACACTACATTAATCTTCTTACCATCCTCACACACCCCTCCAGACTATTCTACCAGTTAACTCTGATCTGATAAGTCCTGATGGATCTTTTTATGTGGAAGGTCCCCCACAGTTTTTGCAGCACCCTCCGATTGTTTATACTGGGAAACGAATCTGATCTTCTATGCAACCAAAGCAGGAGCAGTTTCTTTGTTATTTGGGGTTATTTTAACCTTTAGAAAAAATAAGATTCAGGAGAAAATTCTTTATTTAGATTTTACAACAATCAACATGTCAATAACACAGGTCTTACACTGGTGTGGTAGTTACAGCCACCTAATCATGCAAAGTAATGCTAGACTTAAAAAGAGAAGTCATCACTTAGCCCCTTCACCCCCACAAGTACACTCCATCCAAACCCTGCATGTCGGGTCAGTCACGCAAATGGGGACGAGGGGTCCCTGCCACTACATATTTGACTCATGCCCTCTTCTTCTCAACAGCTGATATGGTCCAAAGGTCACACCAGTTGTGTGAAAACCACCTTCAAGGCAAACATTCACCACTACCCTGTCTTCATTTGCGAGTGCATCGGAGACTAAAGGGGTCGGCATGAACCTCCACATGTGTCACTTAAAAAATACTGCCTGCACCACTAACGGGCGAGGGTCAACCAACATCACGGCTCTCAAAATTTTCTACAGGGCATCAAGAGCCCTGCAGTAAATAGCCTACTGGTGCTATAGGCCGAAAACCACCTCCAAGGGTCATTAATCAAGCATTCACCACTGCTCTCCATTCACTTTTATCACACACAATCATCCTTCCTTGCTCCACATTGCTTTTTTCATGCCATCCAATCATCCCATTTGAGGCCTTCCTCTTAACCTCACCTCTCACATCAGGTTTTACTATTCTCTTCAACTATTCCTCCATGTGTCCAAACCACTTCTATACACACTGCTCTGCTCAACCCGCCAAGTCTCTTATAACACCACTTCTCCTTTGCGCCTCCTCATTTCTCACTCGTTCCATACGCATTACTCCATACTCCTCGGACAACTCCTCTCCATTACTGACATACTCCAAGTTTCAGCCCCATATACTAGTGCAGTTGGCACAGCTTCTCCTACAACTAAGCACCATTCTTCCCAACACTTTTCTTAAATCATTGATCTTAGACTTCACCTGTCTCTATTCCTCCATCTACAATAATCATTGACCCTGAATATATAAAGCATTACACCTCAAGTAGTTCACTATTCAATGCAACATTCATCCTTCTACCACCAAACCTCTTGTGTATTTCATTATTTTACTGTTATTCTCATTCACCCAAATTCCTCCTCCTACACACTTGTCAAAATTCTTCCACCAATTGACACAATTTTTTAATCTGCCACTGGAGCTGTATCATCTTTCATTATCAGAATTCACCAAATTGAAACCTCTACCTAACATTCTCGCATTAACTTCCCTTACCATAGTATCCATATAAATATTGAGCAACCATGGTGACATCACACACCCTTGATGTAATTCTACCAAGCATTTTGAAGGACGGTTTCATGTAGTGGAAGATAAAGAGGCTGCGAAGGTGTAGGGGGGGTTGAATAACGAACAGATTATGAGAGGTTTATAAGATGATTGCTTAATTTGTTTTGTGACTAGTATGGTACCAGTTATTTGGAAGAGTGCATGTGTAGTTCTCTTTGATAAAGGTAATAGCAATTGCTATTAAGTATGAGTGTACTAGTTTTAGGGGTATAGGCGTTTTGAATGTAGTGGGTAAGATGTATGGTAGGGTACTGATAGAGGCTCAGAGAGGGTACAGGTGTTATATGCGTGGAGCAATGTGGCTTTGGAAGAGGGCGAAGCTGTTTGGATCACGTTTTTAATGTGGGACAGGTGTGAAAAGTTTTTGGAGCTTTTATAGACGTAGAAAAAGCATATGACGGAATTGCTAGGGATGGTTTGTGGAATGGCCTACGATTGTGTGTGCTAGTTGGCAGACTGCTAAAAAGTGTGAATAGCAAGTAGAACTACAGCAGGGTTTGTGTGATGTCACCATGGTTGTTCGATATTTATATGGGTGGTGTGGTAAGGAAAGTTAATGCCAAAATGTTAGGTACTCGAGGACTCAGTTTGGTAAATGCTGGTGATAGAAAGTGGAAGATGAATCGGCTACCATTTGTGGATAATATGGAGGAGAAATTGTGCCAGTTGGTGGAAGAATTTGTACAAGTGTGTAGCAATGAAGTTTTATTGAATGAGAATAAGAGTAAAGTAATGAAATGAACAAAGGGGGTGAGTTGTAGACGGATGAATGTTGCATTGAATGGTGAAATGTTTTGAATATTTAGGGTCCAAGGTTACTGTAGATGAATAGATACCAGTGAAGTCTAGGATCAATGATGTAGGAAAGGTGTTGGGAGAAATTAAGGTGTTTAGTTATAGAGCGATGGGAATTAATGTAAAGAAAAAATTTGATGTGCCAACTGCACTAAATGGGGCTGAAACAGAAGTATGGCAGTAGCGTAGATGAAGAGATTAGATGTAATCTATATGAGGTGTCTGAGGAGTAACAAGTATGAATCGAGTAAAACAAAAAAAAGAGATGCGAAGGAAAACAGGTGTTATGAGAGAGATAGTTGGTCACGCAGAGCAGTGGTTTGAACACGAGGAGAGAATAGAGGAGGACCAGTTAGTGAAGAGAATAGTAAGATCCGAAGTGAGTGGTGTGAGGTTGAGAGGAAGGCCATCAATGGGATATATAAAAGGCGTGGAAAGAGCACTGAATGTGGAGCAAGGAAGGATGATTGAGAGTTATACAAGTGAATTGAGAGCAGTGGTGAATGCATGAAAAATAACAAAGCCTTGATGGCCCTTGGAGGAATTTCTCGCACTCGGATGTGGCCCCTTAGATCATATTAGGTGCTGGGAGGGAGATGGCACAAATTAGATATGAATTGGCAAGGGACCCCCGCCCTCTCCCCCAATTGCGTGACTGATCTGACGCACTGTATTTGGTTGTGGTATTATTCTCTTCTCTTGGGTCTAGGCTACTCCCTTTTAGGGGGGGTAGCCTAGACATCTTGAGCCGAGCAGGGCATATAGAGAATTAGATGGAGTGAAGTTTTGCCAATAGAGGAGGGCGACGGCAGGATACAGCAGTCTTCTATGGTGTGTACCAGCTATTCTGAAAGAAAATTGAATTACATTAATTTGTGCATATAAATTTTAAGTAAAAAACCACTTTCCCTGTTTGATTTTCTGTTAAAGTCCCTAAAGAAAGGAGCATCCTTGCTAATTCAGTTGTCTGGCATCCGTACCATGACCAAACCAACTCAAAATGACCTATTTGACCACCACAGCCACACTAAATTAAATCCTGACTCACCATAGGCACCATTATTTTATTATTTTTTTTGAATAATTAATTATATTAGTGTTTGCAGTCTTATCCTCCTTTGCTTGCACAGTATCTAGTGTTCTAGAGAAGTTGGGCGTGTAAATACTGTAATTTAGCTTGTAATCAGTGTACAGCAATTAATAAAAATAAAATCCAAGATGATTTTTTGTGTACTGCACAAGTTTCAGTTACCAATACTGTAGTTCTTTTTCATACATCTATCTATATCTCAGGCTGTTATTCCCTAAAGCGGGGTTAGCCAATACTAGGCATGCATGCACACATACATGTACACTCCTCTTACTAGCCCATAGGCTCCCAGAGGGAAATAAAAGTACATCTCACCCAAACAGTACAAAGAAATTAAAAAAAACAAGTATGAGAATAATGAAAATACTTCAAAAGCATTACCTGTAGACATTGAGAGTTAAAGCATCATAGACACCACTGGAGGTACTGTCAACTCAGCTCACCGGAAAGGAGCACACGACCATCCACCTGTGGAGTGTGTAATATTAAAATTCGAGGAAACTGCAACATGTGACTACAACCAAAGTTCTTGAACATGAACATTTTTGTGACCAGAGATCCATTACAAATTTCTGTAACCTCTCCCTCTCATAACAAATGGATCACTTCTGCTTCCTTGGACCCTGCTGCAACAACATCTATAACCACATTGATAATATATATATACATATATATATATACTGTCAGGGCCGAGGTGACTACCAATTAATATTATCTTTTTATAGAGTTGTGAGGAAGAAAAATCATGGAGTATGATACCCCGAATATATTTACACACACACAAATAGCAAACAATAGGCTAGAAGCCAAAATAAATCACCAACGACGAACTGCTCGTAAACAATTACCAGAGCAGGGGTATGACACCCAAATAACTCCCTGTACAGCTGTTTTGAGGGTGAGATGCGTGACAGCAACACTCGGCAACGTAGATTGCTCCTCAGACAGCAGGGAAGGGTCGAATGGTGTAGGTACAGTTGAAGGGCACACTGGAAGGGAGCCCAAGTCTCCAGAAATGCCTTCGGAATGTTGAGAACCAGCAGCAGGTGGTGAGGTGTTGTCAGGTGTGAGAGCTGAGGCGTTCTGTCCTTCTCCAAGCCGGTGGCGTGGAGCTTGGCTCGGTTAGACTACCCCCCTACCCCTGGACAAGGGGGTGGGGTAGTGGCGGGGAAGCCGGTGAACAAGCGCCGGCAGACGAGAGTGGTAGTTCAACCACTAATTAGGGGAAGACGAGGCAGGTGCAGTTCCTCACACATGCCCCCACTAAAACATCTGCTGCACAGCTGATGTCGAAGAACTGCAGCTGACCAGGAGACATAAACAAACTTATAATACTTGAGTGCAGGAAACAAAACTTGTAAAAGACTGGAGTGCAGGAAAACAAAATAAAGAAAAGCTATTGCCGGCTGAGAAGGTCGGCTCCAATGTTGTCTGTCCCGGCAACATGAACAACCCTAAATTTATAGGGTTGAAGACCTAAAGCCCATCGTAGTACTCTATCATTTTTACCTTTGAATTTCTGAAGGTATATTAGAGGCTTGTGGTCTACTTCAAGGATAAATTCCTTACCTCGAAGATAGAAGTCAAACCTATGAATGCCGAATACGATGGCCAGGCATTCCCTCTCGATGGTAGAGTATCGTCGTTCCCGATCAAGTAGTTTCCGGCTGGCGTAAGAGATGGGATGTGGACGATCATCATGGTACTGTAGGAGTACAGCACCTAATCCATAGTTTGAAGCATCGGTACGTAGGACGAAGGTCTGGCTGGGGTCCGGAAGACGCAGAATAGGTCCCGAAGTCAAGGCTTGCTTCAGCAGCTTGAACCGTTCAAGCAGATCTTCAGTCCACTGGAGGGGATCCCGTACCGGCTTCTTCAACAAGTCAGAGAGGGGGCCGGTAAGCTCAGAGGCCTGAGGAATGAAAGCTTTATAAAATGATATCAAACCTAGGAAACTCCGGAGTAACTTCTTGGTGGTAGGAGGAGTCATGGAGGTGATGGCAGTCAACTTGCCAACTTGTGGTTGAAGATGGTCGCGGGACAAAACAAATCCCAGATAGTTGATGGACTCTGCTCCAAACCGGCACTTTTTAAGTTTGACAGTCAGACCGTTTTGTTGTAGTCTATCTAAAACAGACTTGAGGGCAGAGATGTGAGTGGGCCAATCAGATGAATACACAAAAATATTATCAAAATAAAAAGAAACATTGGCCAAGCCAGCAAGCACAATCCTCATTAAGCGAATATAAGTGGCACAGGCCGTAACAAGACCAAAAGGCATCCGAGTAAATTCCATCAGGCCCTTGTGAGTTGGGAAACGCAGTGAAGCGTCGAGCTTTGGCAGAAAGTGGAACCTGGTAATATGCCTTACTCAAATCTAGCTCTGAGAAGAACTCAGCACCAACGAACTTATGCAGCTCTGTCTCAATACTGCAGGATGGTTCAGCATGGAAAATAGTAACTGAGTTGAGTAACCTGTAATCAATGGCCATCCGATACGTACCGTCGGACTTCCTGACCATGATAACCGGAGAGCAGTGTGGAGAGGTTGAAGGTTGGATGATTCCTTGACTCAATAGTTGCTCAACCTCTTCCTGGTAGTAGTGCTGGAGATGGATTGGCACCGGGTAGATCTTCGCTTGTATTCTCTCCGTTGTAGTGAGGGTGATGTCGTGCTCGACAGTCTTGGTGCAGCCAGGTTGATCCGAAAAAGTAGACTGGTATGTGAGAAACAGGTCTTCAACCTGAGCAGACTGGTTCCAAGTGAGAGCAGGACTAATGACAGGTTCTTCAGCATTAGTTGGACCATCAGGTGTTAAAGCAAGCTCAGGTAAATCATCAATACCCTCACTAAAATAGGATGACTTACCCTTTTCCTCGGGCTCGCTTAAAGGTGAAATCTCGTCGAGGACTTGTAGCTGGTTAACTTGGGCCCGCCGGTGGTACTTCTTGAGGATATTGGCGTGGTAAAGTTTAGGTCCTCTTGGCATCTCGATCAAGTAGTCCACCTTACCCCGTTTTTCCAAAACTTTGTGAGGGCCACTCCAAGCAACCAACAACTTGCTGGAGTCACTAGGCAGTAGTAATAATACCTCATCGCCTGGCTGGAATTGACGGTCTTGAGATCTTACGTCAAAGTAAGACTTATACCGGGCGATACTCACATCCGCGTGTTTGGCAGCAAGCTGGGCGCATTCGGTCAGTTTCTCCCGTAGCTCGATGACGTAACGGAAGGTTGATCTCTCATCTTCTGGGATCCTACGGTTTTCCCAAAGGTCACGGAGCACCGAGAGGGGACCCCGCACTGACCTGCCATAGAGGAGTTCAAATGGAGAGAATCCAGTCCGGTCGTTAGGGATCTCTCTGAGGGCAAACAAAGTAGGGATTAAATATCGATGCCACTCCTTGGGCTTATCAGAGCACAGCTTCCGAAGGGCAGACTTCAGGGTACCGTGCAGCCGCTCAACTCGCCCGTTTCCGCTGGGGTGGAAAGGCGTGGTGAAGATGGGTTTTACTCCCAGTAGTTTGTGTAGCTCTGCCATAAGCTGGGAAGTAAATTGAGTCCCACGGTCGGAAAGTATTTCCCTGGGGATTCCCACTCTGGCGAAGATGGTTAGCAGAGCTTCAGATACAGATATGGTGTCAATATCTTTAAGAGGCATGGCTTCTGGAAACCCAGTGGAGAAATCAATTAGAGTGACGATGTAACGGTGTCCTTCAGAAGATGGTGGAGACAAGGGACCTACCAAGTCAATGGCAACTCTGGAGAAGGGTTCAGTTACGACAGGTAACGGTTGAAGAGGTACTGGACGTACCCTACCCTTAGCCGACATACGTTGACACTTGTCGCAGGAACGGCAGTAATCCCGGATGTCTGCACACATCCCTGGCCAATAAAAGTCTTGCAAGACCTTCATCTGGGTCTTCCGGTGGGAGAAATGTCCAGCCAAAGGACCTTCGTGAGCAACACGTAGGATGACAGGACGGCAATCGCTGGGAACAACCAAGGATAAACCATTTACCTTTTGAAGGTGATCCGATGAGAGACATTTTCGGTACAGGAGGCCTTCCTCATGTATGAACTGGTATGTGGCACCATCCCGTGCTTTCTCAACTTCTTGAGTGGTAGCCTTTGATTGTAAACCCGTCAAGGAAGGACAGGATTCCTGAAGTTGACGAAACTCATCAGGGGTTACAGTCAAAGGATGGAGCTTAGGCAGAACTAGAGGGTGGACCCGTTTAGATCGACCGGCTCTGGTCTCCACAGCACACACTTGAGTAGTTGAGGACTCAACTGGTGGTAGATGCTGACATCCAGAAGGGCGGTTGTCCTTTTCTTGAGAGGAGAGGGAAGTTCCGGGCGAAGGCGAGTCATCAGGAGGCAACAGAGGATCTTGTAGGGAAGAAACGTCAGTGGTGGCTTGGTCATGGTCACTATGGAGAAGATGGTTGTCATTACTGAGTAGAGAATCAGGACTATCAGGATCTTGTACTCCGGGAATATTCCCAACTAGAGCACTAGCAAATTTAATTGGGGCCCTTACAGCATCTGTCCAACCAGTGTAAAATGGGCACCGTAAGTAACACTTAACGACAGGAAATTCGTCGATGCGTCCCAAATAGTCAGCAACTTGTACTTTGGGGCAGAGTGATGGGTCAATGTCTGGCAAGGCTTCCTCAGAAATTACAACTCCAGAGCATCCAGTATCCCTAATTATAGAGGAAGACCATGACCCATTAATAGTCCCCGTAACTGAGAAGTTAGGCACTTTATGGTCCTCTAAACAAAATCCAACCTTATAGGGGGGCGTGGTAGTAGTTCCATCCTTGAATGCTCGAGGATTCCTGGGACAGCGTGGTCGTATATGTCCTGCTTCCCCACAATTGTGACAAGTCACGGTTGAGGGAGTCTGACTCCCAGGAGAAGGTAGAGGCTGGAGTGGAGTAGCAAGTCGAGGGGAGATTTTCTTAGCGTTGTTGTTGGAAGAGACCTTAGGATAGGCGTTGTGGGCGGATGCCCAGTCATCCGCTAGTTGTATTGCTTCCTTCAGCTTGGTAGGCCTTCTTTCCTTGATGAATAGGCGTATTTCTGCTGATAAGGAGGACAAAAATTGGTCAAAGATGATAAACTCCCTTAAATCAGCATAAACATTGGCCACAGAGGAAGACTCAACCCAAGAATCAAACATCCTCGATAACTGGGTAACAAACTGATGGTAGTTCTGTCCTACTCTAAT
>JAPQNM010000044.1:14773276-14788276 GCA_029783475.1 Metacarcinus magister
GTTACCTGTATCACTAAAATACCATTATTCCGCACACTGAAGCACTAAGAAGATTAACTGTTTGCTTACTTCTGATATCGTTAGTCTGTTTGAAATCCTACCAACAGCACGGGGTATTGAGAATCAGCATCCTTCCTCGGTTTGTCCATTTCCTTGGCTTGTCCCCTGGAAAGTTCGCCCACGGTTCCACGTCACCTTCCCACTTGCCACATCCCTCCATCTTAATAATCCACGGCCGTTCCTGTGTGGAGAAACATAGACACAGCACACATCCGTATTTCACATGAAGTTGAAATATACATACAATGTACACACAAAAGAAACAGTAATATGAATGAATACTCCCGATCTTACCGCCTGACCTTCCCCACCGGCAACCACTGTGAAAATAAACCAAATCGTGAACAGTTTGGTAAATGGTTCGAACCACGCAGTCAGACCTGCAAATGGTGTAGGGATTTTAATATCTTCGTAATTTCTTAAGCAATGTTTTAATTAAAACAAGCTCATGGTGTGCCCTGCGTGGCATATGCCTTCTTGTGTAGTCCTGTGTTTTGTTCTTTTATGTGTTTCTGTGTGTGTGTGTGTGTGTGTGTGTGTGTGGTCATTAATGTAATCTAAATCCCATACGTATGTACTGCTACACTGTCAATCTGTTGTCTGACGCTTTAGCATAATAAACTTATCAAATCAAATCAACCCTCTGACTCAGATCAAAAATCCAAAAAGTCAAACCTGTGATGATTGTGGCAGAGGGAAACAGAACTATCAGCTGTATTTACCTAGTTGCCTAGTTATATTTACTTAGGTGGGTGTGTGTGTGTGTGTGTGTTTTGTGTCGTTAATTATGCCTTTTCTAGTGTTGGGAGTTTGCTATTCTACTAAACCTGTTAGAGTTAAGCCTTTTGATTATTATCTTACCAATGTACTAGTTTTCATCTGTTGTTTTGTTAAACTTACTAGTATTTTTATGTTAGACTATTTAAATTTATTTTGTGTATTATTACTTACTATGTATTATTAGTAATGTGGTTAATAAACAAACGGATTGACAAACAAACTATCAACAAGCTGACTAGCCAGCTAACTAACTGTGTGTGTGTGTGTGTGTGTGTGTGTGTGTGAGGCAAGCCAGGAGGGCCAGGCACACTTGGGCGTGTAGTGTTCATGATTATCTTTTGTTATGTGAGTTATTTTTTCCTTTATTATGTGATACAGTATGTGAGGCGTGAGCTTGTGTTAAAATGTATATTATTGTTTTTTTAAGTATAAAGATTAACAATGTAAGCAGTCACACAACACCTTTACTTTACTACACTTTGTTACTTCAAAAATATAGGCAAGCAGTCGTGTCGGAGGTCACCCTTACACCTTTCGTCCTTAGCATATGCCTATTGGGAAGATTGGCCCTCTGAATGTGGCAACACTGTCTGTTCTCACCATCGTCCCTGATAAGTTTACAAACAACTCAGAGTGCAGCAAAAATTATGGACTTGCACGTATAAGGGCGAATTTTGTTAACGCCGAACATAATGGAGCAAGAAAGAATGGTATTGGGGAAAAAAGAGGAAACAAGAAAGACAATGAATGATGCGATACAAAAAAAATGTTAAAAATAACGCTTGAGAGTGTGATATGAATTAGTACATAGAAAATCAATAACATATCTCTTTTTTCATGTGTACTGTTTTGATTTAGCATACAAACATTTGAGCCTTCATACTCATTACGTTGAAATCAAACATATCTGAAAAAAATCCATGTTACTGTCCAGCACTGTACAGCCACATGGAAGACGAGTAATGCGCCTGCGCGGGTATGGTGAGAGGGTCAGAATGGCATGACTGGCATCGTGCCGTCACAGGGCCACACACCCACGACGCCTCGCCACGTCCTTCACTGTCACTGAGACCTGTCATCCTCAGGGTCTTCTCTTCCATAAAAACACATTGGAACTTATCTCGGTTATTTGAACCGAAGAGAATTACTGATAAATTTATTGCGAACTGCCAAGTTTTTCCATCCTAGCCAGGGGTGACGCCCGGCCAGCGTGCCCTCCCTTCCTCCCAGGATGCCTGTGGGCGTGAGTATTGTCAACACTCACGTTGCGGAATGCAGTCTCTTGAGTTACCAAAATAAACACGTCTTACAGGAAATTACGTATGTGTGATTATATTTATCTTCCCCTCGATGTAGAAGGCAGGGGTGGGAACCGAATGTTGTTGCTGTGGGTAAGGTTACTAATATGTGTTGGTGGTAAGTGGTTACAACTGCGTTTTAGTGGTAGTGATGGTGGTAACTGTTGTGCCAATGGTGGTGGTGGTAATTATCAGTGATTGTGGTGGTGATGATGGTTGTTGTGATAGTTTAAGGTGGTAAGAGATGGTACTCGTAAGTTAGATACACGGCACCAGTGTAGGAGAGAGGGAAGGGAAAGGAAACACTTGTTTCTTCCTTGTTTACCAAATTCCCTCGCTAGCAATAATATTTTTCTGCTGCGTCAGAAGTGTCGCACCACAAGTGGCCGGAACGGAATTTGTAATCTCTATTTCTTTTTTTTAAGGGCAATCATAACAAATTATTTCATATATCTGAAACATACTGCAGTTCGAGTAGGGGTTGATTATTTTTACTTCAGTGTTTGTATTTCATTTTCCAGAGGCCCAGTGCAATGTGGGTGGCACTACTGTTAAGGCTACTGCTGCTGGTAAAGCCGACCTACACACGCACCAAGGACGTCCAAGGCCACCTCCGTTACCCGTGGGTCATCTCTCCTCCGCCCCTCAATTATCCAACGCTGACCCCTCAAGTTTACCAGCAGCCTCTTTCCACTTATTCCTCCTCGCCCCGTCCCGCACCTCCGGTTCAAGGCTACCCTCTCCTACCTGATAACCCTACCTACACCTCACGCCCCAACCGGCCTCCACCACTGTTTCGTCCCGCCCTTCCAACTCAACGCTACAATCGCCCTCCAAACAACTCCACCACCTATACCTCAACCCCCAGCAGCCCCTCACAACCCATATACCGTTTACCTCCCCGTAACCCTATCTTTTACCCCTCTTCCCCCCGTTCCTTTCCGCCCCGGATTCCCTCATCCTCTAGGTATTCCTCGTCATCAGATCGCTCCTCATCCCCACGCTACCCTTCACTCGTGGGTTATCGTTCTCCCCAAAGTTATCCTTCCGCCACCGGCTACGTGGCACCACATTCTTTCTCATATTCAAATATTTCTCGGTCATCTTATTATCCATATTATTATATGTGGCAATCCTATTACCCTCACTACCCTTACTACTCACCTTATCCTCCAACGGCCCAAACACCCACTCCCAACCCGTCCACCACCACCACTCCGATTCCAGGGCCAGCGATATGGCCAACTGGTAGGTCTAGGAAGAGTACTCCTCCTTCCGTGTGGCCCACCGGTCGGCCCGTTAGCACCAGGCCGCCCTCACTGGCAGTGTGGCCCACCGAAAAGGCTTCCAAGCCCCCTCACATTACCACCAGAACACCATCCGGACAGGTTTGGCCGACGGAACTCTCAGTGATTTCTTTGAGACCAACTGATGATCCTATGGCCATAACCCCTCGATGGCCCACCTCCCCACCCTCAGCACAGGCACTTCCGCCGAGATGGCCAACAATCAAGCCGCGGACTGACACTTTCATTATATCATGGCCGACGGAAAGCTCTCAGAAAGCGCTCCAAGCCACTCCATCATGGCCAACGAAAAAAAACACTAGTATAGCACTAGTGTGGCCAACCACACAACACAAGCTGACCACTGTTATTCCAACGTGGCCAACAAGGAAACCAGCTGGTACAGACAAGACATTACCTGTGTGGCCAACACGGAGGCCACGAGACACTACTCAGTCTCCGCCAGAATTGCCAAGCACGACCACAAAACCACAACAAATCTCTACTAGGCCCAAGAGAAGTGCCACGACGAAGGACACCAAAGAAGGGACAGCGCCCCTTCCCCGCAGACCATCAATTTCATCATCTCGCTCACAGTAAGCGTTTCAATATCGATATGAGGAAAAAGGAATGTTGCAGTGACAGTAATACAAAAATGACAAGCTATAATTAAGATTTAGCTCCACAACCATGATTATAAGTATCTGTAAACTGTTCAGAATTAATATCGATTAACTATGTATATTATTTTATGAAAAGTCTTCACTACATGGAATACATGAAGTTTCTGAATTAAGGGCTTACTATCCTAAAATAAAGCAACTTGATGTGAAATTAAAATACGTAATGTTGCTCGAGGCGGTGGTGCGGAAGATGTAAAACTTGGGTGAGGCAATGAAAAGTGGTACCAGGTGTTAGCAGACGCTAGTGCCAACAAACAATGTTCTCTCGTGCTAATATTTTGCAAATATCAAAACGTACCTACTATTGGTAGCAAGCTTTACTTAACGATCAATGGCTGACCGGTATTTTTGTCCTCACCTTTCCTGACGAGGGCACCTGCCTCAGCAAGCTGCTCTGCGCGGTACCACCACTCATGAACTTCACCATCTCTCTTCTTTGCAGGTGCAGCACGCTGTGTCTGGGCGAGACGGGACGCCCCTCCTGCTGCCGTACAGGTGAGGTCACGTACATACACTAATGAAGGAAATAAAAGTCTGATATTAAAGCATGTCATGACTGCAAAAAGACGACTTCATGATAAACATAGAGACAGCTGGAAATGTTTGACCTGTAAAGGTGATGCATGTATGTGCATAGTATCTTTTTCTCTCTTCATAGAGAGAGGAAAATGTCCGTCTCTGTCTAGTCCCTGCCAGGAACAGTTCCCTAGTGACCCCCGCCTAACCCGGTCCTCTACGCGCTAAGGTGTGTATTCAGGGACTACATCAAAAATGGCATTATTTATTTTTTTATTTCCTGTTCCTCTCAGATGGGAACAAGTGCCTCTCTGTTCCCGTCACATTGGATGCACCTATCAGGTTCCTTTACAGGAAAATCCGACGCTTGCACCCAACACATCACCACCAACACCACCACTATAATACATTAACACCACCACTATAATACATTAACACCACCACCACCACCTAACCATTACCACCACATTACACCACCATCATCATTACCATCATCATTACCATCACCACATTATACCACCATCACCATCACCACCACCACCACTAATATCACCACAAACAACACCATCACCACATTATACTACCACCATCACCACATTACACTACCACCATCACCACTTCATCACATCACCACCATCACCACCACTACTACCTGATATTTATTTACACTTCTATAACGTTACGGGAATTTGACACCAGTTTTTTTTCAAATGTTTACAAGAAGTCCATTAACAATCACCCTTTTTTCCTTTCCCCTTTACTCCCCCTCGCCTGTCAGGAGCCGTGTGTGGTGGACGCTCATTGTTGGGCCTCCCACTGGTGTTGCCTCGACCCCTGCACCAATAACTACACGTGCACCATCGTCAAACACTCACCTGCAATACCCAACACCTGCTGACCAGACCGCCGCTCAACCGTCGGATTTGTCCCTAAAGCAAATTTTTCATGGATGAAGAAGAAACGTGCATCACACACACACACACACACACGCACGCACGCACGCACGCACGCACGCTCTCTCTCTCTCTCTCTCTCTCTCTCTCTCTCTCTCTCTCTCTCTCTCTCTCTCTCTCTCTCTCTCTCTCTCTCTCTCTCTCTCTCTCTCTCTCTCACACACACACACACACACACACACACACACACACACACACACACACACACACACACACACACACACACACACACACACACGCACGCACCCACGCACGCACGCACACACACACACACACACACACACACCCACGCACCCACCCACGCACCCACCCACGCACCCACGCACGCACGCACGCACGCACACACACACACACACACACACACACACACACACATGCAGTAAAAGAACGAAGGTGACTTCAATAAACTCAGGAATGCATGTTATACTGACTACTGTCCTGCTAATGACTTATTATTTGGAAAGACCCCTTGTATTTACGTTTTGTTCTGAGCGACAGTCCCACCACATGCCATTGTGTTAAGGCAGTGTGTGAAGAATGGGAAGTGGCGCCCATCTCCCTCTCAGCATGTGTAATGATAGTTACTATTTTCTCCGAGTGTAACATTATTTTTGTAAATTGCAATAAATTCAAGCAAAATTACTTTCTTTTCTTCAATATTGTAAACTTAAGTATCATCAGAGATCATCGAAAGAATATATATCAACAAATTCTGTTCATATTTGTCGTCCCCGTGGCGGTGCTCAACCTGCAGTTCAGTTGAGTCCATGAAAGACGGAGCGCAACCGTAGTATCTAGAGTCTACCCTGGCCAAAAAACTAAAAAATAAATAAATAAATAAATAAAAACACAAACTTCGAACGTTTAAGTAAATCAATTCAAGTGGATTGGAGCCCATGGGCAGGCAGGTGGTGCCTGCAACTGTGTGGGAACGTTCGTCCTTATCACCAATGTGTGAACTTTACACTGGTAAACAAAGAACAGCTGTCCCACACTAGTGGCCGACCGGAAAAATATACACTACAGGGTGTGTGTGTGTGTGTGTGTGTGTGTGTGTGTGTGTGTGTGTGTGTGTGTGTGTGTGTGTGTGTGTGTGTGTGTGTGTGTGTGTGGGTGTGGGTGTGAGGGTGGATGTTTATGTTTGTACGCACCAAATGCAAGTTACCAAAGTTACCGATGTTCAGTATCCTACTCAATCTCAGTACAGGTGCGTTTCCTGAACGCCGACTGCTTACGTTGGCGGAGCTCTCAGACGTGATGGTACTGGTTACACAAACTGTAAACAGCGTGCATCTCTCTCTGCATCTTCTTACAGGGATCTCGAGCAGAAAAATACATATTCCTCAAAACGCGAGTCAATTTGACGCATGCGCAGGCTGGTCCATAAACAAGTGGGGCAGAAAAGGCTTCGGTAACTGAAGGAATGCAGTTTAACAGAACGGCGGCACACTGTAAGAAGAGGCTGGCACTGTTTCCTGCGCCTCGGGTCGACATGGTCTTTGTTGTAAGTATAATACAGCATCCTTCTTGGGTATTTTGATTTTCTCGCCCGTCAATAGTTCCATAATATATTTGTGGCTAAACAGTGCTTGACGCTTTTGGAGAAACAATGTATTTTGTCATGGTAAAAGGTCAGTGTGTCTACAGTGTTATCTGGCCCATCACACCCAGCTCTTAGCAGTAATGGTGTGACTGGGCTTGGCGACAGATCAGGAAGTGTTTCATCCTGGAATGGATGACGTGAGACCAAAGATAGTAAAGGTGATACCATAGTGATGTTCAAGGAGCTGGAAGGTATAAAAGTAGCTCCCGTACCTCTAATTTGGAGTAGGATTGCGGAGATGTATATAAAGAATTCACATTAATTGTGCTTCAAGGCTATTAAGATAAGAAGGAACATGGAGTAGGATTTCTTGCCAGTAAAAGTTTAAGTAATGAGATGGAGTGTTTGTGGTAAACAAAATGAGATGTAACGGATTCCTTGTAATGAAACAAAAAAGTGTTCAAGCGGATTTAGCAAGCAAATCACCACCTCATAATCTCCTAATTGTTCTAGAGTGTAAAAAATAAAAAGCACTTCAAGAGCAATCTGTAGAAGAGTCTATAATTCTAGTAACCATCATAACTGACTATGAAAGCATTCGAAATCGAATAAAATTCTGGCAACCACGAACATAATTATCAATTATTAAGGAATCAAGAGCAGGGACTGAATGTGTAACAAATGGTGAATGTCGTCATTGAACAGCGCACACAACCCCACATGACCGGTGACGCTGTGTGGAGGTTGACCCTGGGGTAGAGGAGGCCGCCACTGCCTTGATGAAACTAAGCACACCTTAATTCATAGTTTCTTTCAGGTACTGTGTTTCGCCCTGGTGTTGGCGCAATGGACCACCGCCACGCCTATCTACACCCCTACTGGCAGCCAGAACAACCGAACGAAGAGATGCTTCACTTATCCTTACAGTGGAGGTTACAACCCATGGCAATGGTGCAACAATCAATACTATAATCCTTGTTATGACCCTTGCCAGTCGGTGTGGCCCACAGCAACTCCACAACCCACTGTGAAGCCCACCATCAGGCCCACGTACCCCACTCCCTGGCCCACTTATTGGCCCACTCATCCGCCCACTACTAGGCCGCCCTACACACCCATATGGCCCACACAAACCCCAAGACCCACGAGACCACCGTACACACCCATTATGCCCACGAGACCACCCATACCCACTAGGCCGCCCTATACACCCATCTGGCCCACGAGACCACCCATACCCACTAGGCCGCCCTATACACCTATTATGCCCACGAGACCACCCATACCCACTAGGCCGCCCTATACACCCATTATGCCCACGAGACCACCCATACCCACTAGGCCGCCCTATACACCCATCTGGCCCACGAGACCACCCATACCCACTAGGCCGCCCTATACACCTATCTGGCCCACGAGACCACCCATACCCACTAGGCCGCCCTATACACCTATCTGGCCCACGAGACCACCCATACCCACTAGGCCGCCCTATACACCCATTATGCCCACGAGACCACCTATACCCACTAGGCCGCCTTATACACCCATCTGGCCCACGAGACCACCCATACCCACTAGGCCGCCCTATACACCCATTATGCCCACGAGACCACCCATACCCACTAGGCCACCTTATACACCCATTATGCCCACGAGACCACCCATACCCACTAGGCCGCCCTATACACCTATTATGCCCACGAGACCACCCATACCCACTAGGCCGCCCTATACACCTATTATGCCCACGAGACCACCCATACCCACTAGGCCGCCCTATACACCTATCTGGCCCACGAGACCACCCATACCCACTAGGCCGCCCTATACACCCATTATGCCCACGAGACCACCCATACCCACTAGGCCGCCCTATACACCCATTATGCCCACGAGACCACCCATACCCACGAGGCCACCTTATACACCCATTATGCCCACGAGACCACCTATACCCACGAGGCCACCTTATACACCCATCTGGCCCACGAGACCACCTATAATCACTAGGCCGCCCTATACACCCATAATGCCAACAATGACCCCATATCCTACGTTTCCTACAGTGACAGAAGTTTACAAGAAGAGAGGGTAAGCACCTTTTGTGATGGATGAAAGGAAGGGAGGGAGAGGAAGAGAGTATAAGTGGGATAATGATAAAGAAATGTCTGGAGTTCAGTACGTAGAAATAAGATTTGGTTAAAATTGTAAATTCGCATTCTTTTATATCCTTAATGGAGTTAGATCATTCCCAGCAGTATAATAACCTTCAATAATGTAGCATAAATTACCTCCACATAGCGGCATCAAATTCGTCTTTAAAGTTGAAGGCAAGATTACAGCACTGTCCCGCCCTACCTTAATTCTGTGTCATAACTAATGAACTTAGTAACTTTGTATTTGTTCTGCATCTTGTGTAAACAATTTATATAATGCATCATTTATATCGAGTTGCCCTTTCAATTCATATAAATTCATTATTTCAAAAGAGTTTATGTATATTTATGTATAATGCCTTGACATTCATCCTTTCCTCGCCTCTTTTCATCTTTCTTTTCCCTCCGTAGATGCAACAGGGTCTGCGTCGATGAGCATAAGATGTATTACTGCTGCGACACTAGTAAGTTATAAGTGGTGGAATAAATCCAGTCAAACCAAATACATCAAAAACTAAGTTAAATACGTCAAATTAAATTCAGACATTACCACAAAAAAAGGTTTCTCGTAACGAAACCTGAAGTTGTCGAAAGCTCATAAGTGTTTCTTTGGACAGCCACCACTGAGCCTTCTACCACGGCAGCGTACCAGGGCACCTGTCCAACACAGATCAACTCCTGCACAATGCCCGTGAACCACAATACCGAGGTGAGACACATCATAAAACTACTTGAGAGTTTATATTTTTTTTCTAGTCATTCCCAGTTACCAAGATGACCACAGTTCCTTTCTTTTGTTAATGAGTCCCAGGTGAGTATTACTTATATTCTGCCTTGCACTTCGCAGTGATCATAGTGCCTCGAGTTATAATTCCCATAAAACTGTACAGCAGGTAAACGGGTTGTTTGCTTAACATAACACTACTGCCTGACATTTCGACAATATGTGAGATGCATTTACCTACGATTTATGAATGCATCCTTCAAGCTGTAATCTTAAGTAATGGAAAATATTGCATTGAGATAATCTTTTTTTTTCACAGCTAACACACACACACACACACACACACACACTGTGAGGTCCATAGAATAAATGTTTTCTCTCTCTCCATCTACAGAGCAGCTGCATGTTTGACTACCAGTGTCCGAACGACCACGGGTGTTGCTACGACTACTGTCTTCAGGAGTACAAGTGTCGCCGCCTTGTACCATACTTTTCCACCACGCCCGTCCCGCACCTCTCCCACCTGGACCATTATCACGAAGACGAAACAAGAGTCGAGCGTTCCTTGCATGAGGAGAAGCCTGCAGCTGCCTTGGTGACCCTCGCAGCCAATGACACCGAGGTAAGTGACTTGATTCCCTCCTACATTATAATAGAGATATGACTCGTTTTCATTAAAAAAAAAATCATAGGACATATCTTTATCTTTCAGTAATATGATTGTTCCATTGCCTGTACTCAACCTAGGACACCTTAATGCACAAGAGACGGAATTACAAAATTAATGTTCTGATAGCCACAGATCCTCTCGTCGGAGGCGACCTCAAGGCGGCATCACAAGGTGATGAAAGTCGTCGTGATGGTCGACGAGAAGCGGCAAAGCAGTGGCCACCACATCCAGCAGCAGCTACAGACCCTCACACGCCTGCGGCACCCCAGCATTCCGATACTCTTCCTGCCCCTCCACCCAGCGGTCAGTGAGCACCCCAGCAGCGGGCACCTCCCCAGCATCATACTTCACGCATGACCTTTATGATTAGTATTATAGTTTATTTAGATGTCAAAAAAAAAAAAAATATCGGTAAATTGTTTTGTTTGAGAATGGCATCTGTGAGCGAGAGTAGAGAAAGATTAACATTTTCAGAACCACTATTAGCACCATTTTGTCACACCACACTCCTCGGACATTGTTATACTTGCAGCGTCGTTTTTCTTTCCTTTTAGCAAACACTCTTTAATCCGTATGGCATGTGCACGCTGAGACATTTTAAAATTGTAGTGTCTCGAAAATTAGTTCTACGACATTGAAAGTGAATCATGCTTTGCTGAACCTGTCACACACCACATAACTCTTCTAAATCTTTATTCATCTTCCCAGGTTAAGTAATTCTTTATGAAAATAAACCATGCTGCTGTTCTGAGATGAAAAATTAAAATACTTGTATTTAGTTCTAGATGATGATACTAACTTCCATTATAGATGCCTTAAAATGCAGTGCATCCTTTGTGTTCCTTCTGTGATTTAACGAGTGTGTTGATCCTGCAGGTTGGCAACAGAAGAGCAGTGTGGGAGGTAGTGCAGTGCGCGGCACGGGCAGCAACCCAGCAGAAAGCAGCCCTTTATGTGGTGGGCTGCGTCCTGGCCGCCCCAACTCCTTCCCTTCCTCGGCTTGACTCTCTCCTCTCCTCGGTCAGGCAGGTGTGAAGCCTCTTACGCTACGATATTCATTAAGCCAAAATTTCTGCCTTCGGATGATACGTTCAGACGACGTCACTCTTCAATCCTTGAAGTCCCAATAAGCTCTCAACATGAAACATTATTGTTTTGTATTGAAGAAAATAAGTGAGCAAGCTTCAACTTTTAAAATCAAGTCACCAAAAGAGTTGAATAATGTTAACGTGCTGACACGACTCTTTTCTCTAGTATCGTTGTTAGGTATTAGACTCCTTTCCCTAACTACGTGATCAAGGAGGTCCCACACTCTGCTTCAGCCATGTGGGTGGCGCATCTCGATTTGTAATGATGGTATTGAGAGCAACACTTTTTTTTTTTTAAGATAAATTCCCATTTTAAATATAGTTCATGATCTTTGACGACTGAATAGGACTACTTGAATATGCTGAAAGCAGTTATGATTGATGATGAATGATGATTGATTCCTTCATCTAGTCCAGTGGTGTTCACTGGGTGGCAGAAACAATCAAATTTTTCCCTCGACTAGCATGAACACAAGAAAAGTACACAACTTTTATTTATTTCAGTGTGGACGTGAACACCATGTGAGCTGGACGAGCCTCCAGCATTGCGTGGAGCATGGCAAAGGACGGAGCATGCTGCGGGGCGGCCTCCTACATCATAGTCGTCTGTTGCAGGCTACCAGGAAGCACCAGCTGACTGCAGGAAAGCCTGCACCCGCTGTCATTGCCGCTGTCCTTGCCATCAATGGAGTGAGCAACGATCACTTTTACACATCAACCTCCATCACCTGAGACTGACTGACTAACTAACTAACTAACTAACTAACTAACTAACTAACTAACTAACTAACTAACTAACTAACTAACTAACTAACTAACTAACTAACTAACTATATATATATATATATATATATATATATATATATATATATATATATATATATATATATATATATTATTATTTTGGTCCGTTGTTATGCTAGTTTTCTCTTTGTTAACCATGATAGTTTTTGGTAAAATTTATCACTTCATTCCATCTTACTAGCTAATAATTACCTTTTTTTTTGTTCGCCGCTGAAGAAGCGAGGTAGACTCTACTCTATCATGGTAAAACGGTAAATTGCACACCAACTTGTAATGCTGTGACTAGTTCCTCATCCCTCACGACTGCCACACAACACTCCGTTAACTTTCGCAGCTCCATAAATTTAGGAATGACGAAAACAAGCGAACCATATCCGAACACAATGAGACTCAGGCTCCGAACAGGATTTGGTGTAACAATTCAATCAAACGCTTCGCCCGCGATGTAAGGCAGTGTCACCACTGAGTGTGTGAGTGTGTGTCTGTGTCTGTGTCTGTGTCTGTGTGTGTGTGTGTGTGTGTGTGTGTGTGTGTGTGTGTGTGTTCACCCAATTTAAGAGGTTAAATACTTTATGTCAGAATACGAGTGAGCATGACTTTGGTTATAATGTGGAGTCACCCTAAAGGATCTCACTTCATCCCTCTCTTACAGACGGTGGTGGAGGGAGCCATCGTACCACACGCAGCAGCAGCAGCCTCCGAGTAGGTGCGCCACTCCCAAGCACTGCGCCCCGGGACAGACTCGTCCGCCGCCGCATAGCACATCACTGCCAAAGTTTTCGAGCCGTTAGCTTACCATCAGATAAGCTTTCAGGAGCACCGGTGTGGGGAGGACCTCTTTGTTTGTAAATACGTAACCATAGTCTTTAAAAAACGATGAAATAAAATATCTATTCTCATTGATTTAATATTATACCCTTCGGATAGTAACCTTCTCCCCGTCGGTCAGCGTCTGCCGCCGCTGTGGCCTTGAGGACGAAGATGTGACAACACTTTTATCTTGGTCAGGCCGGGTAAATGGTTGCTGTGTGAACAACACAAATTCAGTTACTTTAAAATAAATGTGAAGTCAATCACTGTTACACAAGAATGTGTGCGTCTGTGCTGTGCCATTCCAAGGCAAGGAAAAGTTTTTATCTGCCTTGAGCAGGTCCACGGTAGCGGCAGGTCACCGGCCAAACGGTTCGAAAATTCAGATTGCATCACAGGTAGTGATTCACTTCTTACTCAAGGAATCCGCTTACAAGACTCGAAATTGTTTTTATAGGTAGGAAAGGCTGACAGAATATTAAACTCATTTGATACCTTACTGTAAAATAAAAAGATTGGTATTATTTTACATCTTCACCAGAATGCTCTAGAGAATTGATCGTTGTATATTTACCTTATCAGATGCATTCTGAGAATGTTTTCTTGATTACATTTCTGTCGCAAATTCCTAGTTTGTGAGATATTCAATGTTTTCTATGAGACCTTCTCTTCGGGAATAAGGTAAAGTTTAGTTTGGTTTGAACAAAGTTCTGTTATTTGTCAATATAGGTTAAGGTTTGTTTGATTTAGGTTTTGTTAATTTAAAAGATATCAAATGTTTTCTATGACCAAATATCGGGAGTTGGGCGAGGTGCAGACGCCTTAGTTTTCGTAGCCACACGCCAGGTTTTGTGACCATCAGTGCATTGTGTGTTCGTCAATAGGTCATTGTTAGGTTAGGTTAGTGATTCTGGCACCTTGTTTATAGCGTAAATCATTGTATTTCGTCTTCCCCACCCAAGAACCCCGCATTCCCACAGGTCCCCAGGCTTGTTGGGGGTGATAGGGATATCTTTTTATATATTCATTTGCGACGGATATGAATGTCAAAATCATTCGTAATGAATCAAAATCTATACGAAAAGTGTGTTATTTATATTCGGGTGCATTATGTATAGATGTAAAATTTTACCAAAAGATTAAAAAATATATATAAATACACATAAAATTAGCTCCCACTGTGCTGCCTAGTTTATCGAGACCATTCTAACTCATGTCTGTCCGTCTTGCGCATTATTTCAGATCCACAAATTGTTCTTACAGGAATCTTGACTTAGATAGATGTATTCCTAGACTCTATACCACATTCATTTATTTGATACTTGTTATCCTAATATTTTATTTTTTCCTTTTATATTGACTGATTAGATAACAGCATCATTTTAGGCTGTTGATGCAGAACAAACTTATACATATTTCAATACAATTCTGCAAGTTTATCTAACACTAAATACACCAAGTTCCTTAAGAAACTATGTCCAGAGAATCAAAAAATGCATGAATGGTTCACTCAGTTGCCATACCTGTTACTATCTGGATGATTATTTTTGTTCTTCTTTACTTCTTGTTAATGTATTGATCTTACACGAGTACTATGTAACCAGAATTCTATATGCAATGAACGTT
>JAPQNM010000044.1:14800776-14805776 GCA_029783475.1 Metacarcinus magister
CCGATGATATTGTTCTCATGAATATATCTCCAAATTTTTGTCGCCTCTTAATGCAACATTTTTGTGTTCCTATACTAATACCATTAGGTCACGGTGTTATGGAACAGCTAAGTTTTCTACAATTTGATTATCAAAAATTAACGTAACTTCATCACTTCTCTGACTCATCAATTCATCAAATCGCTTCCATTTCATAACAATTAATTAATTATAATCGCTTCCATCTCTAACATAGTTACATCCATATAATACACGTTAAGTTATGCATTCCAGTTTGTAAGAAATATACACGTAACACTAATAATAAACCAAAGTGGTGGAATAGCCAAATTGAGGCAGGATTATTACATAAAAAACACGCACACAATAAGTATTTACTTCACAAAACGAAAACGATAAGACAAAATATGAAAGACTAAGACGCGAAACAAAGAAGATGATTAGACGAAGAAAAAAGATCTCAAAATATATATTGCAAATAAAACTAAATCCAACCCCAAAGAATGTTACACCTACGTACGTAATAAAAAAGTTATCACAACTAATATTGGCCCACTCCACCTAGAAAACGATAAGGTAACATATACAAAATCTGAAATGGCCGAAGTACTAAATGATTACTACTTTGTATCCGTTTTTACCGTTGAAGACACCTATGAAATCCAGGAAATAACCCCAGCTCAACCTAACTTAATTCCTTTAAGGCTTAAGAAAGCTAACAAACTGGTCGGCTTCATCGGAAGAACTTTTGAGTATGAATCTGAAAAAATTATCCTTACACCATATAATGCACTCATCTGGAATATTGCATTAAATTTGGTCACCATACTATAAAAAAATATAAAAAAATATTAATAAGCTGGAGAAAATACAAAGAAAAGTTACTAAAATTATCCCAAGATTGCGAAGCAAGCCTTACGAAGAACGTCTGAAGAAGCTGAACTTATTCAATTTATCCAAACGTAGGCTACGAGGGACTTAATTGAGGTATTTAAAATTTTCCATGGTTTTGATAATATTAACATAAACGAATATGTAACTACCAATCTCACAAGCACCACCCGTAACAATGGTTTCAAGATCATTGGTAAGCGTTTTAGATTGAATGAAGCAAAGCACTTTTTCTTCAATAGAATTGTGAATATTTGGAATTTTCTCCCAGCACAAATAGTTAACAGTATCACAAATGAATCATGTAAGAGGAAACTCGATAAGCACTTAGCATCCGTTTACCAATTTGAGTATTTCATTCCTGTGTGTGTGTGTGTGTGTGTGTTTTATTATTATTATTATTATTTATTTATAGCGTAGATTACTCCTGTTTCTCACTTTTCTATACAAATTCCATGATAGTTTTTTCATACTACATGGTATCACTTCCTCTTTCGGCCAGCTTCGACTGAAGGGAGGGTGGGTGGGGACTTCTAGTTTGCTGTCCTTTTATCTCCATCAAGTAGTAGTGTAGCCGCACGGGAATCTAGGTAAATTTCTCGAAATCAATTGCTCGACAGTAAATTGCTCGAAAAATAGTTTACCAAACTATCAATTGCTCAACAGTAAATTGCTCGAAATCAATTATTTAACGGTTGAATACTTTTTGAATATTCTTCATTAAACCACTAACCTAACCTAACCAAACCTAACCTGACCTAAACCCCTATTTTCGAGCAATCTCCCTTTCGAGCAATTGATCGTTTGAGATATTATTTTTCAAGCAATCGATTTCGAGCAATTTACTGTCGAGCGATTGATTTCGAGAAATTTACTGGATACCGCCACACGGACAGCCTCGTTAGGTCCAGTAGGACTGTTGCTGTCTGTTCTTCCTGTGAACTCCTTTGTACACTTATTCATATCATAAATACTTTCCCGTGGAGCAAATAACATCCTTACATGTCACATAAATACAATTCCTACATAAAATAAATTTATCTTAATTTAACATCCTATGAGCTGCTATAATGACTGTGTTACACATCATAAGTATATATTTATTTCAGGCTAAAGTTGCCTGTGTTTCTTTACAACAATCCATACAGACTATTTTCCTTCAAATTGTAACATAAACAGTTAGTTGTACACCTTTACAATTGATACCAGCCCTCCATCTAATCTGGTTCAAAGGCCAATATCATCTGTGTTTACTCAACAACAATCCATACTGGTTATTTTCCCTAAACTTGTGTTACTTTGTGTTATGTTATGTGTTGTTATGGGGGATTAATTTTATCACCTTTACTTTCTAATCCATCCACGCCTGTCTTCGTGTCACAAACAAGGTTGTTGTTATCCCGGGAAGGATTCATTTTATTACCCTCGCTTCTCTGTCTACATGTTGTCGTACAGGTCACGATAAAATGAGTTACAATAAATGATTATGCAAATGCACAGAGAATGTAGGTATAAAAATTAATATGGAAAAAACAAAGGTTATGTTCAACAATTACATATTAGACCATGAAATTAAAGTTGAATATGTTCAGAAATAAATAATCTTATGACAAACTTTTCATAACATTGTACTCCATCTCATTCTTATTCTTCTTTTGATCAAGATCTGGACTGTGCAATTGCAAAATCATTTGATGTAATTTATCCGTGGATTCACACGAGAACAACATCATCAGCAACCCTAAGCTTATTGGGGTATTTTCCATTTATCTTAATTCCTGCCTCTTCTCATTCCAAGTTCTTGAAAAAAATTCCTCTAACACTACCTATCTTTATTGTAGGTTTGAGAACATAAGTAGGTTTGCATAATTTGAGTGCTAAACTAATGATGTACACAATTACACATCGAGAAACAGAACAATTACCTTACTACGTTGGGATGCAAAGGTTGTAGATATGAATTTGTTCTGCATCTTTTTGTTTTACCGTGTCTTATTCTATATTAAGTATCTGTTTATCTTTCAATTATGTTCTTAGTAATAATAAGAAAAAATAACTGCAAATATACACATGTGCTTGATAAGATCTTAGACGTCATTTCCATTTTCTTTATGTTACTCCTAAAATTTTTGTTTTCTCTAAAGTTCTATATTTTCTATTATAACTTTACACGCAGGTAGACTATGAAAATATATATATACACACACACACACACACACACACACACACACACACACACACACACACACACACACACACACACACACACACACACACATATATATACTACAGCACTGTTAAAGCAAATCCGATTTCCACTGTACTTCTCTCAAGGTCACTGAAAGTTTTAAACGATATATGATTAGATTTTTTTTCTCTCCAAAACAAAGACACTGAAGTATCATTACATATCATTTATAAGTATCAGGATCAGTTTTAGTATGCTTATCTACTACTACTACTACTACTACTACTACTACTACTACTACTACTACTACTACTACTACTACTACTACTACTGCTACTATTATTACTACTATTTCACCGAATAAAACATCAGCCAATAGGATATGCGTGGCGTAAAAAGATATTTGAAATGTTTTAGTGTGCCCTTATAGTGGTTGTGGCCGAGTGGTTAATACATGGAAGCGAGATTAAAGTCCCGACTGAGAGACACATTTTTCAGAGTGTCATCGAGTGGAACAAAGACCTTTATTTCCCCAAATACTCCACCATCTATCAACTGCGATATTTGGGGTCATGTGGAGAAGCGAGGGTGGATGGGAGTGGGAATAGCATTGGGCTTCATGAGGCAACACAAATCAAAAAAAAATTGAATAATGATAAGAAATAAAGAAAAAAGAAAAAAAAGAGAGAAGAAACCAAAAAAGAAAGAACGTAATAAATAAGTGAGTTAATAAATGAAAGAATAAATAAATAAATGAATAAATAAATAAATAGATAAATAAATAAACAAATAGATAAATGAATACAAAAAACAACACTCGCGTCGGCACAGAGTGGGTGGGACCAATTATCACTGACCCTCCTGGAATTTAAAGAATAAATAAATTAATGAACAAATAGAAGTTGACATCCACTATTTCATGGTCTAAAAGTATCACTAGGGAAGCGAAACACCCATGAAGGTGTGTGTGGTGCGTTCAAAGGAAGGAGAGAGAGAGAGAGAGAGAGAGAGAGAGAGAGAGAGAGAGAGAGAGAGAGAGAGAGAGAGAGAGAGAGAGAGAGAGAGAGAGAGAGAGAGAGAGAGAGAGAGGGGGGACCACTACAAACCAGGGTGAATCTCCGCAGTTTATTAAAAAGTTCATTTCTTCATATCATTATATTATTATTATTTTTGTTTAAAGGTTAGCTAAAGGTTAGGTTAAGCGGGAAGTTTGAATATAATGTCAGAGATCTAAGCCATCCCCACCACTAGGAAGGAAGAAATAAAACAATAAATGAAGGAAGGAAGAAAGGAAGGAAGAAAGGATCCAGTGAAGGTAGACTGAAACTTCCTCCTTCATCTTCTGTCGAGAATTGAAGTTAGAGGAGGAGGAGGAGAAGGAAGGAGAAGGAGGAAGGAGGAAGAAGCAGGTGGAGGGAGGAGGAGAAGGAAGAGGAGAAGGAGGAGGAGGAGGAGGAGGAGGAGGAGAGGAGAGGAGAGGAGAGGAGAGGAGAGGAGAGGAGAGGAGAGGAGAGGAGGAGAGGAGGAGGAGGAGGAGGAGGAGGAGGAGGAGGAGGAGGAAAGGAGGAAAGGAGGAAAGGAGGAAAGGAGGAAAGAAGGAGAGGAGAGGAGAGGAGAGGAGAGGAGAGGAGAGGAGAGGAGAGGAGAGGAGAGAAGGAGGAGGAACATATCAGCATTGGGTTGCTCTCTCGGGACGGAGCGAACGGCACTGAGAGAGTGGCTGTACGCATCGATAAGGCCGACAACCTCTGCAAGGATTAAGTTATTACTACAATTAATACTACTACTACAACTATTATCATTATTATCATTATTATTATTATTATTATTATTATTACTACTACTACTATTAGTATTACTATTATTATTATTATTACCACTGCTATAATAATAATAATAATAATAATAATACTGATACTGA
>JAPQNM010000044.1:14813276-14825776 GCA_029783475.1 Metacarcinus magister
GGAGACGCGAAACTTTCTTGTTCTTACAACGACCGTAATTAAGCAGAGTGACACGGTGTGTATAGTTGTATTCAGCAAAGACGTAAAGATTAAGAATGATGCCTCACTCTCCCCTTTGCTAACAGTCTAGGATGAGACCAATTACTCCATTTGCCTCATTGTGTACATTCATACATTGGTGTCAAGGGCCGCATTAAGTGTTGCTGCTGCCACGGTCCCATGTCCCCCTCGCACACTAGACTCACACGCCCACGACGCCTAAGTGTGTGCACAACCGCATCGCTCAGGCCTCGTTCTGTTTGCTGCTTTACATTTGTCAACATTAAATTGCACTTACCATTTGTCTTGCCGCACCCAGCACGGTGAGTCCACATAGCCACCCTCCTCACTAAGCGAAAGAGACGTGACGCTGAGGCGGATCACGAACGCGGGGAGTAGCGACAGAGGACAGACAGCGTCACACTCCAGCCTGTTTCTCACGCCTACGGTCATCTAGTGTGCCTGTGAATAGAGTAATTTTTATGAGACTCTGTTTTTTGCATAGTTATTTCAATTGGCACCATTTTTCTCTCTCTCTTTTTGTTTTAGGGTTCGGTTCGTCCATTTAGTCTGATTGAGCGTTCCGATATACGGTAGGAAAAATATTCAAATGTGATAACGATCCCATTACTTCATATATCATTCGGGCATCCAATTAGTATAAAGCATCGCCCGCCAGATAAAGCCCATAACGCCCAGCATGTCACGCCTGTCGATGAGTAGTGGTAGAGGTGGTATAGTGGTGGTGGTGGTGGTGAGCCGCGTAGGGCTTCCTCACCGCTGGTCGTCGCCACTCACGCACGGCACATTCCACTACGCCAAAGAATATCAGTGATGCAGCTCAACCATCTTAACTGCATGCTTAAAGGAACGAGAAGTGAACACAGTAACAATAGCAACAACACGGACTTCTGGTATACAGGCTGGTCATGAAGGGTTTTTATAACAGTCATTTAGGAATATGATGAAAGAAACCAACCTCTTTCGTTCTCATTTCTTCCTTTATCCCTCTATCTCCTGCCTCGGTCCGCTGGAAATATACGTGTTCCCTGAAGGGGCTCTGGTCGAAGAAATGTCACAACTATTCTTGGGTCTACGTGGTCAACAATGTGGCAATACTATTTTTTTTTTATTTTTATTATTATTATATTTTTATTTCTATATATTCTGTCGCTTTGATGTAAATATAGGTTTAGTGAGTTGAATATGTTGTTTATGAAACGGTTGTGTTAGATAGAGATCATGGTACTGAATTATTGTGAATCAGGTAGGTTATCTCTCTCTCTCTCTCTCTCTCTCTCTCTCTCTCTCTCTCTCTCTCTCTCTCTCTCTCTCTCTCTCTCTCTCTCTCTCATCACTATCCAGTAAGTTTGGAGCTATTATTGCTGAACAACAGCCGTGAGAACCTCTTATCGCGCGCGCGCGCGCACACACACACACACACACACACACACACACACACACACACACACACACACACACACACACACACACACACACACACACACGTACCGTTCCTAACATACGGGTAAGATAAACAGACCCACATGATGGGCTTTTAGTAAGACTTCTCGAACACAACTCCTAGTACTGCTGACAGCCTGCCCACCCCACCCCCAACTGCCTCCTGCCGCCCACCCCACCCCAACTGCCTCCTGCCGCCCACCCCACCCCCAACTGCCTCCTGCCGCCCACCCCACCCCCAACTGCCTCCTGCCGCCCACCCCACCCCCAACTGCCTCCTGCCGCCCACCCCACCCCCAACTGCCTCCTGCCGCCCACCCCACCCCCAACTGCCTCCTGCCGCCCACCCCACCCCAACTGCCTCCTGCCGCCCACCCCACCCACAACTGCCTCCTGCCGCCCACCCCACCCCCTGTTGTTCCTAATGTTGCTGCTGCTGCTGTTGTTGTTGTTGTTGTTGTTGTTGCCGTTCTGAAATACAGCGCTGGTTGATTTTTTTTTACTTTCAATTTTTTTTTCTTTTTCGATGTTGTTTTGATAGTTTTACTGCCGAATATGTTACCAAATTACTTCTGCCGAGAGCATGGATTGACTCAGTTGGGATGGTGGTGTTTTTTTTTAATATCGAGGCAATATTAGTTCATCAAGAGGAAGCTGAGAACAGGATGGACGTGAAGCTTCATTCTGATGTAAGCCGAGTGGGTGAGTGGCGTGCGTGCGTGTGTTGGTTCCCTTCCGTCTGTCCCGACCCTCGTCTCCTCGACATGGCTTTATGAAGTGTTGCTCTGCGCTTGGTACTCGTGTTTCATCATGTTACTTCCTGCTGCTGCTGCTGCTGTGTTGTGTGTGTGTGTGTGTGTGTGTGTGTGTGTGTGTGTGTGTGTGTGTGTGTGTGTGTGTGTGTGTGTGTGTGTGTGTGTGTGTGTGCTGCCGCCATTGTTTTCACATGCTCTCACTCCAGTTAATCCCTTTCGCTCGCAGAGTTGGTTTCTCTCTCTGCATCCCGTGTGGCTCTAAGTTCCAAGCTCCGTGCAGTAATATCAGCAATGCTTCGAGGCTGGCGCAGTAATATTAGTCGTGTGTGGAGCGCGTTGGCAAAGTAATATTCGTGTTGTTTTGCCATCCAGGAGAGATGCCCCCCAGCCCTCGGGAGCACTACGGCAGGGAGCAGGGCAAGCACCACACGCCATGATTGGGACCTGCGTTCATTAACTTCAAAGGACCTTCTGTACAATCGCGACCAAACCTGCAGACTCACTCGTAGCGGAGAGGACAATCGTGCAGCCAGCCAGCCCAACCAGCCAGCCCGGCCTAGCCAGCCCACCCCTTCACAGAGCCACACATATACAGACGTCGTCCCTCTCACATCGCCCCCAATCCTTTGTCTCCTGGTTCACGACAGGCACGTTTGCGGTCACGAAAGAGCGACTTTTCATCTTTTTGCGGTCACGAGAAGTTTCATTTCTTTCTTTCACTCGCTCACCGTCATAAGGAAACAGTTACTCAACTTCTCTTAGTAA
Source organism: Metacarcinus magister (assembly GCA_029783475.1). Lineage (NCBI taxonomy): Eukaryota > Metazoa > Arthropoda > Malacostraca > Decapoda > Cancridae > Metacarcinus > Metacarcinus magister. The sequence continues at coordinate 14,816,300 of JAPQNM010000044.1, forward strand.
ACCTACATGTTACCAAAGTGCACTAGTATACAGCTGGTTCATAGCATTACAACCGCAGAGAAGGTGGAGAGAAATACATACACTTCCTCATAATCTATACATGAGGGTTGCTGTATGAGCACCCCATAAGTTAATCCTCAGGGCTCCACCAATCACAAGGGATCACAGCTGTCACCACCCTGATCACGTGACTCGATTAGCAGCCTCACCTATCAGTGCCTCTCACCTGTACCCACCAATAACACCCTGTAATCATCAGCTTACAGGTAGATTAGGGCGTCAGGTAACACAGGATGCGACCAGTTTCAGTAATAACCATCAAGCACCAATCTTCAGCCTTACATTTTCTTTTCTTTTTATTAATCAATACGTTTATTTGTGTTTGTTCTTTCATTAATAAGGTTCACTTATTTAGTACGTTCCTCTCTCTCTCTCTCTCTCTCTCTCTCTCTCTCTCTCTCTCTCTCTCTCTCTCTCTCTCTCTCTCTCTCTCTCTCTCTCTCTCTCTCTCTCTCTGTGTGTGTGTGTTTCCCCTCATATTCCTGCATTATTCACCTTCCCTCAGGACACTACCATCTCTCTTTATGTTGTGTTGTGTTTATTCCGAACGGTATTTTTCAATAAAACTGCATTGTTTTCCTACATAGCAGGAGATTGTTGCTGTTACCACCACCACCACTTTCTTCTATATTACCACTATTACCACTGTAACCACGAGTACCATCATTACTAGTGCTATTAACAGTATTATATCCACCATCACCACTACAACAACCACCACCGCCACCGCCACCACCACCACCACCAGTACCACCACATAAATTATTCACCCTCCATCACTCCAAATGAACGCCGTTGCAATTGGAAACGACAAACTAAATAAATTAAACAGGTCAGCATGGGTTGGAGGTGGATGTGTGGATATGCGGGTGTGTGGGGGGAGGGGAGCAGGGAATATAGGAGAGGGAGGGTGTGTGTGTGTGTGTGTGTGTGTGTGTGTGTGTGTGTGTGTGTGTGTGTGTGTGTGTGTGTGTGTGTGTGTGTGTGTCGTTTCGCGAGTTTGAAAAAGTTCATGGAACAAGCGAGAAGGAAAAAAAGGTGTGTGTGTGTGTGTGTGTGTGTGTGTGTGTGTGTGTGTGTGTGTCCGTGGGTAGATGGATGAGATCAAGGGACATGGGTAAGGGACATGGGTGATGGATATGGGTGAGGGGCGTGGGTGATGGGGCGTGGGTGATGGACATGGGTGATGGGCATGGGTGATGGGATACAAAGCCTTGCCGCCTTATTGAAGGGATGTAGCTGATGTGACGTCACCGTTGAGGGGGATATGTCGCTGCACCCAGACAGTCATGATTCTCCTCCTCCTCCTCCTCCTCCTCCTCCTCCTCCTCCTCCTCCTCCTCCTCCTCCTCCTCCTCCTCCTCCTTCCTTCATCCCTCCTCCTCCTTTCTCCCTCTCTCCATCCCTCCAATCCTCCCTTCTTTCCTTCCTTCCTTCCTTCCTTCCTTCCTTCCTTCCTTCCTTCCTTCCTTCCTTCCTTGCTTCCTTCCTTCCTTCCCGCCTTGCTGCTCCTAATCCATCTTTCCTTATTTTTTTCTATTTTTTTCTTTATCCTCGTGTTATACATTTTTCTCCTCCTCCTCCTCCTGACTCTTTTGTCCTGCGTTCACAGAAGTGGTAGAGACCTGTGTAGAATAGCTATGGTTACTATAGTAGGTAACCTCATTAGATGCCACAAGTTTTTGTTATCCACTACTCGTGTATTTCTATGGTTCTACTTTACCTTTTTTTTTCCTCCTCCTCCTCCTCCTCCTCCTCCTCCTCCTCCTCCTCCTCCTCCTTCTCCTCCTCCTCCTCCTTCTAGAATGAATACAAAAGAGAGCGACAAAGAGAGAAGAGAGCACAAATGTAGGAAAAGCATTCTTCAATTAAACTGGTCACCACTGGAACAGACTCACAGTAGTTTGCTTGATTATATAAATATTTCCGAGCAACAAGATTTTATTCAATTGTTGCGTTTGCCTATCGTTACGTTTCAGATGAGAAGCTTAGCAAGAACACCAGATTATCATACTAAAATCACCAATAGTGGCAGTCTAGTAAAGCATCTTCTTTAATTTTAATTATTTACTGGAAAAGTTTGATGACCTTGTATTCTTCGAGGTACATGGTGTTTCCTTCTTACTGCTTCCTGCCGGCACATTGCTGGAGGCAGAGGTGGGGGGAGGAGCCTTGCTCTATTCTATCCTTGATCTCCCATCTGTAGTTTACTAGTAGTAATGCGTAATTGAGTAAATACTCTCGTTAAAGACCAACATGTTTCCTGGTATATATTCTTACTATGTCATTTTATGTAAACCACCTATTCTTACTCTACCCACGCCGCTACCTTCTTTTATTTCTTTTTTTTTTCGTTCTTTTTTCTCGTCGTGTACCATCTCCTACTCCTCATATTTCATTTCTTTCCCTCGCTATTTCATAATGACACCGAAGCCTTCGCGGCATCTTGCATTAGCTAGTTATTTCTGGCTGTTTCGCTTCCGTGTTATGTGTGTCATTCCAGCCATTCAGTTGCCATGTCAATCTGCTGTGGCTTCAAAATGTTGTTGACTTGTCGTTTTATTCTGAATGTGTGCTGCCTTGTGCCGCGTGGCGTCTCAGGATATGATATAGCCTCCTCCTCCTCCTCCTCCTCCTCCTCCTCCTCCTCCTCCTCCTCCTCCTCCTCCTCCTCCTCCTCCTCCTCCTCCTCTGTTCTTCAAACTCGCGTCTATAAAGTTGGTTTCATAGATTATATCATTCTTCTCAGTCCTATTAAATTCCATGCAGTTTTTTCAGTACTACATGGCATCGCTTCTTTTCCGGCCACCTTCGGCAGGAGGGATGGGGGGACGGGTGTGGGAAAGAGCCTTCTACTGTTCTATCCATTCTCTAATAATAATAGTTAGTGTAGATTAGTGAAATCAAACACCCAAGTATTGGTCTGTTTGTTTGTTTCTTTGTATTCCTTTGTAATCCTCCTCCTCCTCCTCCTCCTCCTCCTCCTCCTCCTCCTCCTCCTCCTCCTCCTCCTCCTCCTCCTCCTCCTTCTGTGTCCCTGCATTGACCGCTTTTCCCCTGAGGTTTCTCTGTCCAGGTATTGTGTTTTGTTGTGTTGTGTTTTATTTTTTCTGTTTGATGCTGCTCTCGTTGTTATTAGTGGTAGTGGTGGTGAATTTAGTGATGTGCTAGTGTTATGCTATCGTGTTGTGTTGTGTTGCGTTGCGTTGCGTTGCGTTGTGTTGCGTTGCGTTGCGTTGCGTTGCGTTGCGTTGTGTTGTGTTGCGTTGCGTTGCGTTGTGTTGTGTTGTGTTGTGTTGTGTTGCGTTGCGTTGCGTTGCGTTGCGTTGCGTTGCGTTGCGTTGCGTTGCGTTGCGTTGTGTTGTGTTGTGTTGTGTTGTGTTGTGTTGTGTTGCGTTGCGTTGCGTTGCGTTGCGTTGCGTTGCGTTGCGTTGCGTTGCGTTGCGTTACGTTACGTTGCGTTGCGTTGCGTTGCGTTGCGTTGCGTTGTGTTGTGTTGCGTTGTGTTGTGTTGCGTTGTGTTGTGTTGTGTTGTGTTGTGTTGTGTTGTGTTGTGTTGTGTTGTGTTGCGTTGCGTTGCGTTGCGTTGCGTTGCGTTGCGTTGCGTTGCGTTGTGTTGTGTTGTGTTGCGTTGTGTTGCGTTGCGTTGCGTTGTGCTGTGTTGGTATAGTAATAAAACTCTTACAATACGGGCGGCCACTCTAGCTTTCGATATACTCTCTCTCTCTCTCTCTCTCTCTCTCTCTCTCTCTCTCTCTCTCTCTCTCTCTCTCTCTCTCTCTCTCTCTCTCTCTCTCTCTCTTCATACACACACACAAAAAAAACCTCTAAACTCTCCTCTTTCACCACATAAGACACCAGAGTCACCACAGTCACCACAATCACCACCCGTTACACTTCCTGCCCGCCCCTTTCTCACGCCCCCGCCACGTCCCACAGTGTCAGAGGGAAGAAAGCGACGACAGCAGTAAACAAAAACGCGTCGTGATTTACATGAGTGCACGGAAAGGGAGGGCGGGAGGGTGAGCTCCATCGTGCCCCCTCCCCCACGCCAAAACGAGATGCAGTGGAGGAGGAGGAAGAAGAGGAGGATGAGGAGGAGAGAGGAGGAGGAGGAGGAGGAGGAGGAGGAGGAGGAGGAGGAGGAGGAGGAGGAGGAGAAGGAGGAGGAGGAGGAGGAGGTGTACACTAGCTGAGTCGGGGATGGGGTTAGGTAGGGGGTGTAGGGGATGTGTAATGAAAGGGAACCAATAACGTCTCGTCATCACCATATTTCAGCGAAGCGCTAACTCGGGAGATCCAAGTTTTAAGGCTTTGCTGTCACTTGGTCAAGTCCGCCTGCTTTTACCCTTCAAGAGGAGAGCTAGGAGGACGAGATGAATAGAGGGATGGTAGGAGGAGGAGGAGGAAGAAGAGGAGGATGAGGAGAGGGAAAGGAGGGGGAGGGACGAAAGGAAAGGCGTGAGATGAAAGAGACGGGTAAAAAAGGAAGGGACACAAGGAAAGGGATGATATGAGAGGATTGCAATGAATGAGAGAGAGAGAGAGAGAGAGAGAGAGAGAGAGAGAGAGAGAGAGAGAGAGAGAGAGAGAGAGAGAGAGTGGGGGAGGACGGGAGAAGAAGTGTGAGAAAAGAACAGGGTTGAGGTGGTAAGTTAGCGAAAAAACGATGGGGGGCCCACTGAGTAACTGGAAAGAGAAGACGGGAGATGAGTGTCCGGAGGAGGAAGAACACAAGGCGAGGGACGGGAAGAGACAGAAAATTGGTGAAGGAGAAGGAAGGAGTTGATGAAAGAATAATTCCGGCGAAGACACGATTGAAGACGAACAGAAGGAAAGGAAGTGGGGACAAATGAAGACGGAAGGAAGGAAAATAAAAGGAGAGAGAGAGAGAAACGAGAACACTAATTGGAATGAGGATGAAAAGAGGAGGAGGAGAAGGAGATAGATTGGATGAATACTTGAACGATGAACAGAACGAGAGAGCTACGAGTACAAACAGAAAGATTGACATTCAGAAATAGCAAGTACATTTAGAGGCAGACCAAGAAGGCTTAAAGAGCTTCGCTTTACCCAATCTCACACAAGCCACTAATTTACACCAAGGGCGGGAGCCAGACGAGAGATGCCGTCATTAGCGCCCAATGAGGAGGAGCACAATTAAGATGGCAATTAACGCCCTTTCCTGACACATTCACCCACCCATGCACACACACACACACACACACACACACACACACACACACACAGGAGCCCCCCGCCTCAAATAAAAATGTAAATGACTTGCTCTAGGTTTCCCCATCCTCACAAGAACAGGAGCGTCCTCATGCATTATTCATTGGTGACGTCACTTAGGGTCCTGAGTCTTTGGGGGGGGGAGGGTAAGTGTGTATAGGGGGGGGTGAGGGGAGGGTATGTGGATGTAGTAATACTAGTCGGAGTGTAACATTTGTCTTTCCATTTCCTTCCTTATTCACTTTTTTTTTACTTCATCTTCCCATCATTTTTATTTCCTTCCTTCATTCATTTCATTCTTACATCCTTCCTATTTTGGTTTCTTGCCTCCCTATTTTTCATTCAACTTCCTTACTCTTACTTAGTTTTCTCTTCTAACTTTACCTTCCTCATTCGTTTCTTCTCTAATCCCATACTTCTCTCCTCTCCGTGTTCTTTTCTTCCCTCTCTCCCTCCCTTCTTCCTTCCTCTCTTTCCTCTCAACCAACTTCCCAAACTCCTTTCCTCTCCATTCCCTCCCGTCTTACCTCCCTCATTCGTCTCTCCCTCTCCATTTACTCCCACCTTTCCTCTCCTCCCTCCTGCCTGACCTCCGCTCCTCCCCATCCCCTCGACCCTAGGCTGCCTCCCCCACAAGGATGAACACCACTTACAACTTGCCTCCATCAGATCGAAATGTGCAGTGACAGGCTTGGACACGTGGGAATCCCTGGCGTGGGGAGACGGTTGGGAAGGGAAGGAGGAGGGTAACAGGGGTGGAGGTGGTTTGGGTGAGGGGAAAAAGGGGGAAAGAGATGGAGGGATAGGATAGGGTAGTGAATGCATCCCACGTGGTGTTTGGTTACAGTTAAAGCGAGTAGGGGGTCTTCCGCTACGCTTTTAACAGTTAACAGTCACAGTCACTTACACACACACACACACACACACACACACACACACACACACACACACACACACACACACACACACACACACACACACACACACACACACACACACACACACACACACACACACATACACGCACACACATGGGAGGAGGCTCTTCCTGCTCCGCCACGACCGCCACGCACACATCAAAGTACAGGCAGCCAACCCGCCAGACCTGTGCCGTCCCCCAATTTTACCTCCTCCTCACTCCCAATTAGTGTAGGTCCTCCCCAGCTGCGACGCCAGGGAGGTAAGAATACGAGGAAGAGGAGGAGGAGGAGGAGGAGGAGGAGGAGGAGAAACATATCCATGGTGGGTGGTGGAGCACTGATGCTATAAGTAGGTACAATACAATGGAGATTGGAGATGAGAGGTGAGGAGGAGGAGGAGGAGGAGGAGGAGGAGGAGGAGGAGGAGGAGGAGGAGGAGGAGGAGGAGGGGGAGGGGGAGGGGGAGGAGGGGGAGGAGGAGGAGGAGGAGGAGCTGTGTATACGTGAAGGCTGCGTTGCTTACCTGACGGCAGGTAATCAGGCTGATCACTCCGCCCGGTGAAATGTGAGGCTTTGGAACACACTGAAAGAGAACGGAAAAGAGAGAGAGAGAGAGAGAGAGAGAGAGAGAGAGAGAGAGAGAGAGAGAGAGAGAGAGAGAGAGAGAGAGAGAGAGAGAGAGAGAGAGAGAGAAGAAAAAAAAATATTCGGAGTGGTTCAGAGGAAGAGAGGAGGAGGAGGAGGAGGAGGAATAGGTGCAGAGGAGAGGAGGAAGAGAAAACGCTGAGGTCTTCGTATAAGGGTGGAATAGAAGAGGAATAGAGGAGGAATAGTGAAAGAAGAGGGGAGGAAGAAGGGAGGAAGAGGGGAGGGAGAGGATAGAAGACCTGGCCATCGGCTCTTCATCAATAATTTATAAACCTTCTTCCAGCCGCCTTAACCTGCCTACTCCCCTCTCCCCAACCGTGTCCTCCCCTTTCCTCCCCTCTCTCCCTCTCCCTCTCTCTCACACCTTTCCTAAGCTTAGTTGTTTATACCTCTCTCTCTCTCTCTCTCTCTCTCTCTCTCTCTCTCTCTCTCTCTCTCTCTCTCTCTCTCTCTCTCTCTCTCTCTCTCTCTCTCTCTCTCTCTCTCTCTCTCTCGACCACCATCACCACCTCCTCCTGCTCCTAGAAAGAAAAAAAAACTAATTCAAATATACCTCGGAAGGTCCGCAGGCGAGCAGGATGGTGTGCTTGTAACCTTCCTTCCCTTCATCTCCCACACGCACACCTGTCTTAGCTAACATCCTCCCATGCTCATCTCTCTCTCTCTCTCTCTCTCTCTCTCTCTCTCTCTCTCTCTCTCTCTCTCTCTCTCTCTCTCTCTCTCTCTCTCTCTCTCTCTCTCTCTCTCTCTCTCTCTCTCTCTCTCTCATGATAGGAATAGTTATGTGTACCTGCACAAATGTATAATATCTAGAAATTTACCTGTTTACCTAGCTATTTATGTATTTATTTATCTGTTTAGTGTTTGCGTAAGTATTGAAATAGATGTGTGTTGTGGGAGGGAGGGAGGGAGGGAGGGAGGGAGGGGGGTGGGTGCTGCAGGGTTACCCACGTGCATGCCGCGGCGTGGTGGACAAACAAAACAAAACGATATGGAATGCGTTTGTTTTCCGTGTGTAGCTAGATCGGGGGACTACCAGCCGGGGCGGGGAAGGGTGGGAGGGAGACGAGCACCGCGCAAGGGAGGTATGGGGCGGCCCCTAGCTGGGTCAGGCCACAGCGGCAGGTCAGGTTTAATCTACGCCCGCAAAGTTTCTCCCCGTCTTACCAGGAGAAGGCAGTGGCGGTGGCGGTGACGGTAATGGCGTGGACCCGCAAACCTCGTCCCCAAGATTCGGCGGCAATTACGGGTGAGTGTGGCGCCGGAGTGATGGTGTCTGTCAATTACTCCATCAACGAGGCTATCAAGTCATCGTGAGTGGTATGCCGTGGTGACGCTCCTCCAGGCGAAACAGGCTTGAGTCAACGGTGCGGCATTCACGGATTGGCAAGGAGGGATGAGCACTATTAGGTTACATTTAGGTAGCGTAGCGTGGCGTGGCGTGGCGTGGCGTGGCGTGGCGTGGCGTGGCGTGGCGTGGCGTGGCGTGGCGTGGCGTGGCGTGGCGTGGCGGCCTGCAACGACGCCCGACACCCAGTAAGCGCGAGCAAAAGCCTTTAATGGGTGGTCAGCTCCAAAACTACTCAAGCGGTCACGGTAGTGGGTGACCAGCGACCCAGGACGGTGCCTCAGCTTCGTCCTGGCCCTCCACCCACCCCTCTCCACCCCTCTCACACACACACACGCCATAACGCCTCCGAGGAAAAAATAATAAAATACTACACTGCTATTACCGCCACTATTGTTGCCGCCATTACGGCTTTCAATATCGATTATAAGTAGAGAAAGAAGAAGAGGAGGAGAAGGAGGAGAAGGAGAAGGAGAAGGAGAAGGAGAAGGAGAAGGAGAAGGAGGAGGAGGAGGAGGAGGAGGAGGAGGAGGAGGAGGAGGAGGAGAAGGAGAAGAAGAAGAAGAAGAAGAAGAAGAAGAAGAAGAAGAAGAAGAAGAAGAAGAAGAAGAAGAGGGAGAAGAAGAAGAAAAGAAGAAGTATAAAAAGACAACACACTGGGCGATGTTCTACCCCAGTCCAAAATACCTGCTGAGTGCCGACGTTGCACAAAAGAACATCTTAGCGCAGCACAAAAACAATGTAAGGAAAACCACCTCGACAACAAGAGCTTTACGGAAGAGTTACTTTTAAAAAACAAGTATAAAGAAACTTCAAATATTGTTTTATCCGAGTCAGTTATTGGGCGGCGGCGGCAGCAGCAGCAGCAGCAGCAGCAGCAAGCCACACCACACCACACAATACGGACCCAGCCAGCCAGGTCACTATCCCACAGGACTGCTCGTCGCCACCCAGTGACCTGTACGTCGGCCCGGCAACTACGAGGCCTTATTTACAGCCCAGCGTGCTCCTCAAATATTCAAGAACTCAGCCTAGCGGCGGCTGTTGCGGTAGGGACAAGGTAGGGGAAGGTAAGCTAGGCGACTACCACACAACGCACGGCCATGTGGTGAGGGGGCGGTGGCACTGCTGGGAGGGAAGGTAAGGGATCAAGAGTAGCTATTATAGTGTGTGTGTGTGTGTGTGTGTGTGTGTGTGTGTGTGTGTGTGTGTGTGGCGACTATACAGAGGTAGTGCGTGACTGGTGGTGGTAGAATGGATGGGGAG
>JAPQNM010000044.1:14830776-14843276 GCA_029783475.1 Metacarcinus magister
GTTGTTGTTGTTGTTGTTGTAGTAGTAACTCACATTTAGCCTTTGAGGTTGGGCACTACATCAGTAATAAAACAAAACAACACACACACACACACACACACACACACACACACACACACACACACACACACACACACACACACACACACACACACACAAAATGCAAGCGATAGCAAGAGAAACATACACACACGGACAGCATATCACATCCCATAGGTCCCTTGGGTTATTTTATGAGAATTGAATCACGTTCTCTCCAAGTGAGGAAGACGGCGCGTGCAGAACACCACCCAATAGATCAATGTTGGGCGCAAAGACGAGGTTCTCTAGACACCAGCAGGCACCTCTGACTCTGAGATCATCCCTCCCTTGAGTGTGTCAGAGGGACAACTTGGTACATTTAGGAACTGTCAAGGTGAATTTTGGGGGAGAGAGAAGCTTACCATGGTGTGTGTGTGTGTGTGTGTGTGTGTGTGTGTGTGTGTGTGTGTGTGTGTGTGTGTGTGTGTGTGTGTGTGTGTGTGTGTGGAGAGCGATGTGATGTAATATGTAGCCACGAAACATAAAAAGCAGCTCTGAAAGGTAATATAATAGAGTGGTGCCTACATACAATACATACCCAAGCACTCCAGGTCCTGTGTGTGTGTGTGTGTGTGTGTGTGTGTGTGTGTGTGTGTGTGTGTGTGTGTGTGTGTGTGTGTGTGTTTTAACGGTGCTTGACCAGTCAGGATGGACGGACGTGTACTAAAGTGACAGAGAGCGGCGTTTGTGGAGGGTAGGTAGGTGTGCTATAACATAATCAAACACACCCAACTTTGCCTCGGGGGACGAATGAGTGGGAGAAGGGCGAGTGGGAGGAGGGAGTGGAGCCTTTCTGGTGGCGGCGGAACAATGGGTGGAGATGGAGGAGGAGGAGGAGAAGGAGGAGGAGGAAGAGGAGGAGTGTGGAGGTAGCTGCGGGAGGGGCTTTAACGATGGGGGGAAGGAGGTGAATAGGGAAAGGAGGAGCTACACTGCTACACACTATACACTCCTCCAAGGCATTACCCTCGGACGTAGAGAGAGAGAGAGAGAGAGAGAGAGAGAGAGAGAGAGAGAGAGAGAGAGAGAGAGAGAGAGAGAGAGAGAGAGAGAGAGAGAATGGGGGGTAAGGGAAGGTAATGTTAGATGTGTGTGTGTGTGTGTGTGTGTGTGTGTGTGTGTGTGTGTGTGTGTGTGTGTGTGTGTGTGTGTGTGTGTGTGGTGAAGACAAGGTAGTGGTGAGCAGAGTCAAGGGTGAGGAAAGGCAAAAGTGTTTCCCTCCTTCCCTTTTCTCTTCCTCCTTCTCCTCCTCCTCCTCTTCCTCTTCCTCCTCCTCTTCCTCTTCTCCTCCTCCTCCTCCTCCTCCTCCTCCTCCTACTTACCCACTTACCCTTTCATGATGACGAGTCTGCTACCTATTTCTGAACATGCCTCTTCTCCTCCTCCTCCTCCTCCTCCTCCTCCTCCTCCTCCTCCTCCTCCTCTTCCTCCTCCTCCTCCTCCTCCTCCTCCTCCTCTTCCCCTTGTATCCTTCTCTTTAGTATCTCCTTGTTCGTCTGTCTGTCTGTCTGTCTGGTCTCTCTCTCTCTCTCTCTCTCTCTCTCTCTCTCTCTCTCTCTCTCTCTCTCTCTCTCTCTCTCTCTCTCTCTCTCTCTCTCTCTCTCTCTCTCTCTCTCTCTCTCTCTCTCTCTCTCTAACCCGCAGGGGAGGAAGGGCGAAGGTCTGAGACTCACCCTTGCACAGGTAACCTAATCCTGCCTAATGCTTAATGTGGCAATCAGACCCAAGCAGAACACCGCATAAGGATAGCGGCAGGCCAGGTGCTGAAAAAATATAGAAAAAAGAAAAGAAAAAAGAAAGAAAAAGGAAAAAAAAAACAAAGAAAATTTTATCGTTGTTTAAATTTAGCTTTGATAGGTTTTGATAGGTGGTGGTGGTGGTGGTGGTGGTGGTGGTGGTGGTGGTGGTGGTGGTGGTGGTGGTGGTGATGGTGATGGTGATGATGATGAAAGAATACCGTTGATTAATTCATTCCATGGCGGTAATCTCTTCAGTCAGCCAGTTGGTAAATTAATCGGTCAGTGTAGAAGTGAATCAGTCAGTCAATCAATAAATCAGTCAGTCAGTCAGTCAGTCAGCTAGCTAATCATAGTCAGTTACTTAAACAAGACAATCAATCATTCAGTTAATCAGTAAGTCAATCAATCAGCCACTCAAACAACCACTCAATCCATTCACTCATTCAAAGCAAAAAGGTCATGAACAGCAGCCTCCAAAGAGCATCACAAGATTATATACGAAAAACAAATAAGTAAATATAATAAAAAATTAAATAAATAAATAAACAGAGCAAAGAACATCAGGAACAGGAGAGAGAGGAAAAAAATACACCAATCATATGCAACAAGGACAAGGGCACACCTGGGCAGCGAGGGAGTGAGCAGGTGTGTGTGTGTGTGTGTGTGTGTGTGTGTGGTGTGTGTGTGTGTGTGTGTGTGTGTGTGTGTGTGTGTGTGTGTGCTGGGAGAGAGGGGTGAGGGGGAGAAGAGAAAGAGAGGAGAAGCGGGGGAGAGGTGAGCAGGTATGAGGAGAACATGAATATATAGATAGATAGACAGAGAGAGAGAGAGAGAGAGAGAGAGAGAGAGAGAGAGAGAGAGAGAGAGAGAGAAAGTGAGGACAAAAGGGGAAGAAGAGGGGTGCTTAAGAGGGCGGGATGGACAGATACGTATGGCGAGGTGGGGTAAGGAGGAGGAGGAGGAGGAGGAGGAGGAGGATGGGAGGTGCCGAGGTTGTGTTTGTTCCTTGTACAGTATATATTATGAGGAGTTTGTGTGAACGTTTATTGAAATCATCCTTTGTGTGGCTCCCGCGTTATGTAAGCCTGTGTGTGTGTGTGTGTGTGTGTGTGTGTGTGTGTGTGTGTGTGTGTGTGTGTGTGTGTGTGTGTGTGTGTGTGTGTGTGGTTGGTCACTGGTAAGGACAAGAAAGGATACCCACACTAACGTAAACTCCCCCCCCCCTCCCTCCCTCCCTCCCTCCTTCCTCCCTTCTCTCTTTCCTGTTCCTCCTCCTCCTCCTCCTCCTCTCTCTCCCTTCCTCCTCCTCCCCAACACATGGCCGCACCTCCCCCATTCATGCCCACTCATTCATTGCCCGCTGCAGGTGGCTGGCGGAGGAGGAAGAGGAGGAAGAGGAGGAGGAGGAGGAGGAGAAAATGGAGGATAACGAGGAGTAAGGGAAGGAAAGAGGCGAAGGATGAGAATAACGATAAAGAGGAGGAAAAGAAATTGGAGGAGGAGGAGAAAGAGGAGGAGGAGGAGGAGGAGGAGGAGGAGGAGGAGGAGGAGGAGGAGGAAGAAGAAGAAAATAAAGACAGAAATAAAGAGAAAAAAAACATGCAGAAGAGATAAAAAAAAATAAATAAATAAAAAATAAGGAGGAGAGAACAAGTAAGAGAAGAAAGGCGGAGAAGGAGAAGGAAGGAGGAGGAGGAGGAGGAGGAGGATAGCAAGCCCATGTAAAGCCAAATGGTTCCTCTGAAGTATATACAGAAGACGAAAGGAAGTGGTGACCATCGTATGACTCTGAGAGGACACAGCTGCCTGCCTTGCTACTGCTTCCACCTCGGCCGTCCTTTGAATCTCCTCACTCTAGCTGAATAGGGGGTATGTGGGCGGCGGGGTGGGTGGCGTGGGTCAAGGGGTAATGTGGGAACGGAATGGTGGACAGCGGGTGGTGATGGTGGTGTCGAGGTTATGATGGTTGGGGTGAGCGGTGGCGTGGTGGTATAGGGTGAGGTAGAGGCAGGTGGTGTGTAATGGTATTGGTGGTGATAGCGGTGGAAAAAAGAGGTTATCAGCAGGACGGAGATGACAGCAGGTGTGGCTGGTGGAGGGAGGAGGTGTGAGGCTGTGATGGTAATGGCAGGAGAGACACAAATGAGAGTACAAATGATGATGCCCTTGGAGAGTTAAACTTTACCGCCCAGAGACGAAAGGAAGGAAAAAGGAGAAAGTAAAAGAGCAAGCGTGGTTGAGATAATTTTCCCGAGACTAAGCCACACCACGAAGCCCCAGACAGACGCAAGGAAGAATAGATAGACCCACGGACATCACAAGCAGATAAGGAGGCGGGGCACCAGTAGGAGGCGGAAGTGAAGCTGCACCCTGAGTCAAGCTTGCTGGTAGACAAGTTTTTTTTCTCTTTTTTTTTCTTCACTAGCCTGTACAGACAAGGCCGAGACGCAGGTGGCGATGACGAACGCCTCGTCCACCTGGCAGGGGAGGGATACAGGGTGGAGACGTAGCGACCCTCCACCCTGCAGGAAGCGAGAAGATGGAGGGAGGTAAGGAAGAAGGGTGATTGTCGAGTAGGCGTGAAGGTGGTAATGGAGGGGGGTGGGGTGGGGGACGCGAGCACGAGAGAGAGAGAGAGAGAGAGAGAGAGAGAGAGAGAGAGAGAGAGAGAGAGAGAGAGAGAGAGAGAGAGAGAGAGAGAGAGAGCTATGAAGGGCAATGATGAGGGTGGAGTGGTGTGTGCGAGCAAGTTTGTGGTTATCAAAGATGCAAGGAAATGTGAGCTGAGTTAAGGCTGCTACACAGGGACGCTTTCCTTCCCTTCCTTTTCCTCCCCTTCCCTTATCTAGCCTACCCTACCATAACTTTTCTTTTATTTAATTCCCTTCTCTTTCCTTACCTCTCCTCTCCCCTCCTTTCGTGTCCTTTCCTCTCCTTTCCTATCCTATCCTTTCCTTTCCTTTCCTTTCCTTTTATTTTATTTTATTTCTTTTCATTTATTTCCCTTTTTTCCTTCCCTTCCCTTCCCTTTACCCTTTCCCCTGCACGCCACCGCCACACTCACGCACAACGCACCACATTCGACAGAGTTACGAGAGGACTGGTATAAGCCACATTAACCTGTCGTCCCCGCGTTAAACCAAAGGAAACAGTTACACAGAAAGACCTGCCCGATGAAAGAAAATATGTGCCTCTTCTCTATATATAAACCTACATGGAGAAGGAAGGAAAGAGGAAAAAGAAAATAAGAACTATGTATCCATTTCCTGAAGCGTTTCTATGCCCTTACAGTCCGGAAGATGAAGTTAATTCGTTTGTTTGTTTGTTGGTTCGTTTTTGTTTGTTTGACCGAGATGACCTTTTATTTAACAGAGGCTGACGTAATAGTTCTCCTCCATCCACAGACGCAGTTACTTTTGTACACAAATTAAAAAAAAATAAATATATATATATAAAAAAAAAGAAGCTTGAACATTCGTGGCTTCTGGTGATGGTATGTAAACGGCAAACTAACTCTCGCTATCTCATCATTTTTACCCTTTAACCTTTCCCCTTCCACCACCATCATTTAACTACCTTCAAACAGCAATAACAGGCAGGAACATCCCCTCCAACGCTACATTCATCATCAGGATCGGAACACCTAATACACACACGCTCGTGGCTTCACTTACACACTGGCAACACTCAGGTTAGGGGGTTCAGGGGAGGAGGGAGAAGGGTTAGGCTGTAAAAAGGCACATCATATAAAGAGCGGTGATGTTGCTGCAGTGATAACCTTTACGTGCAGTTTAATTTTTATGTCTTACTGCCTGATTGCACGGTGAAGTGGTAAGCACCGGAGGGGTTTAACATTTACTACGGTATGTATACAGCCTGCCATTAACTGCATGATAGTTGTTTGTTATTGACTCGTTATTGACTCCGAAGCTCCAATAAGCCCAGCGTATGACGATAAACTGAGGTCATGATAACGTTCTTGATGATGATGATGATGATGATGATGATGATGATGATGATGATGATGATGATGATGATGATGATGATGATAGTAATGAAGTCGTTTGTTAAGTATGAATTGTAAGCGGTAAGGTACAGTTTTTTTTATTTCTTTTAATCCATTCTACTATACCGGTATATGTGTTATGTTAATTGTACGTGTGTTTGTCCCAGGTGTGGCTGTACCCGGAGGAGGGATGGGCGCGTGTCTCCTGCAACAGTCACTGGCTCCTGAAGACGCCGTGGTGGTCCAGGAGACATTGCCACATCCTTGAGGTAGAGGGAACCCGCAGGTGAGTGAAGGCTTGCAATTAAGTGGTCTTTGTATGTCTGTCTGTCTGTCTGTCTCTAATAGGTGTGTGTGTGTGTGTGTGTGTGTGTGTGTGTGTGTGTGTGTGTGTGTGTGTGTGTGTGTGTGTGTGTGTGTGCGTGTGTGTTTGCGTCATTATACAGAAAAAAAATGAAGTGAAAGACAGAGACAGGGAGACAGACAATCTGAAACACACACACACACACACACACACACACACACACACACACACACACACACACACACACACACACACGTACACAGACAGCCACCCATAAAGACAGCATCTCGGTTGACAGACGGAAGAACTGGATGGAAGAACTTTCCTTAAAACTCCACTACAAGGCCAATAAAGGCGCCTACACACCAACATGACCCGGCAAGCAGACAGGGGGAGAGGGGTGAGGCTAGGAGGATGGAGGAGGGAAGGGAAGGGAAGGGAAGGAAGAAGAGAAGGAAGGGGAGGGAAGAGAAGAAGGAGGGAGACCACGCCCACTTACAACAGCAGCTGGCTGACGACTAGGACGAGGACGACGAGGAGGAGGAGGAGGAGGAGGAGGAGGAGGAGGAGGAGGAGACTAGTTTGGCAAGAATTAAGAATGAAGGAAGTAACGAAAATAGTGACGAAATGAGAGAGAGAGAGAGAGAGAGAGAGAGAGAGAGAGAGAGAGAGAGAGAGAGAGAGAGAGAGAGAGAGAGAGAGAGAGAGAGAGAGAGAGAGAGAGAGAGAGAGAGAGAGACTTGGCACTGTGAAAACTCAACGGAGAGGAAAAGAGTGAAGGAAGAAGAGTGGAGAAGAGGGAATGAAAAATAGAGAAGAGGAAGGGGAAAAAGAGGGTAGGAAAAGAAAGGGTGGGAGGAAGAAAACGTACATTGGAAGGGGAAGAGAGAAGGGGAGAAAGAAGGGGACGCGATAGAAACGAAAGAGGAATATCAAAAACGAAAAAGTCACAAAAAAATATTGAACAAACAGAGAAAGTAAGAGAGAGAGAGAGAGAGAGAGAGAGAGAGAGAGAGAGAGAGAGAGAGAGAGAGAGAGAGAGAGAGAGAGAGAGAGAGAGAGAGAGAGTATATATTATAAAAATGAATTGTCAAGTGGAACATAAGCGGATAAAAGAGAAGAAGGAGGAGGAGGAGGAGGGAAGGGACGGAAGGAAGGAAGGAAAGGAGGGAAGAGAGATGAAAAGCCTCCAGCACAGAAAATTGAAAGCGGGAAGAGAGAAAGATGGAGAAAAGGGAAGAAAGGTTTGCACAAGGGAGGATCATGCAGCAAAGTAAAATTAAGACATTCACAAAGGCCATGGACGCCGCCTACTACGACGTGTACTGCAGACAGGTAATGGTGGTGGTGGGTGGGGTGGTGGTGGTGGGTGGGTGGTGGTGGTGGTGGTAATGTCCTTTCTTGGGTCTCGTGTCTTGTTGCAGTACTGGTGGACATGATGGTGATAGTATGTAGTATGTTGGTGCTGGGTTAGTACTTATGTAGTAGTAGTAGTAGTAGTAGTAGTAGTAGTAGTAGTAGTAGTATAGTAGCAACAGTAGCAGTACACGTATCAGTAACAGCAGTAGCAATAACAGTAGCAGCAACAACAGTAACAATCATAGCGGCTTCAATCATTCACGCACTGCACCCCTCACTCAACTCCCTTGCTATACACACACACACACACACACACAGAGAGAGAGCCGCCCCGTGCAGCTGGTGGGACTGAGGGCGCCTGTATTGCATTCGCCGGCAGGAAGAATAAATCGCCGTGCAGGAAAAACACTGCTGAAGCCGCGCCATGAACAGCAGAGACGAACAACAGCATCCTCATTGTTCTTGTTGGCGATGGTGGGTGGCGATGGAGGAGGTGAGGGTACGAGTTTTGGTGGTGATATGGTGGTGCAGTAGTAGTGGTGGTGGTGGTGGTGGTGTTAGCGTGGTGTTGGCGTGGTGGCAGGCAGTTTCGTAGAGGCCTGAGTCAGCCATCGACAAAATTAAACCTTGAAAATCTCCCGCCGAGAAGATTATGACACGCAATCCTGCCGGGTATAACAGGTTCCTGGGACAGCCTGTGTTTTGGCGGGAAGGTATTACAGCGGCGGAGTGCAGCCAACTATTCCCTCGGGGGCCAAGGACACGGTGCCAGGGGCGGAGGAGGGACAGGGGAAGGAGGAAAGGAGGTGGAGGCAATGGAAGGGGGTGCTATGCCTTTGTAACCTTATAGTTCTCTCTCTCTCTCTCTCTCTCTCTCTCTCTCTCTCTCTCTCTCTCTCTCTCTCTCTCTCTCTCTTTGCCTGGCTGCGACAAAGCCTAGTACCCCCTTAGGTTGCAAGCTAGCGAATAGGAGTCTTTTGAAATAAAAAGTGTAATTGAAAGATTTCCTGGAACTACAGGTCTATGAGTTTTGCCTCCGTGGTCAGCAAGGCCTTGAAATCCTCGTTTATTGGGAATCCACAACGCGGCTTTAAGCGAAACAAACTTTATCTTTCGAAGCTGCTACAACAATTCCAGAATGATCCTTTCTCTATTAATGACAGGCCTGCCTCGTCAGAGATAATTTGTCTATACCTTAAAAAAAAAAAGTAACAATAAGTTAGCATACCTTGACAGCCGTTACAACACTTCTACATAATAACCTTTTATTCAGCAATCATTATAAAACTGAATCATTTGACATAATACATCGAAACCTAAAAAAAACGGCGTTTAATTACATCATCTGCCTTGATAAGAAATAAAACGACAGATAGAAGTTCTCAGAATTGCTGGCAACCTTAACCATCTGAATGAGTTACAAACTACATCAAGAGATTAGCGTTGAGGTGCATCTTTGTCACACTTGGCGTCCCTCAAGGCTCACTTCTTGGACCAGATTGTTTACGATCAATACCCTTGAGGAAAACTTTTATAACACCACATTTCAGAATACTCCCAAAATGCATCAATACGAAGGTCGATAAACATCTTATCTAATACGATTCGCGGCGACAACTAATGGAATCAAAATGAGGTGAAGGTGACGGCAGAACCAGCAGCGATGGGTTCCACAATGCACCTATTTCCAACGCGTGTGAGGTTACGGGACAAGGGGGTGACAACCTTCATGCACCTAACAACAATACACATCACTCCACAATGCATCACGCGAACAATTACCTGTCATGTCAAGTATGATATTACATGAGACATACATAGGCTGCATCTGAGAGTGAAATGACAGATGGCCTAGAAAGCATACATAAACTTAATCAAGTCTATCTTAGTATAAATCTCTCTCGCTATCTCTCTCTCTCTCTCTCTCTCTCTCTCTCTCTCTCTCTCTCTCTCTCTCTCTCTCTCTCTCTCTCTCTCTCTCTCTCTCTCTCTCTCTTGTCTGGATGGAGCTTCTATTGTTTCCTCCTCCTCTTCCTTCTCCTCCTCTTCCTTCTCCTTCTCCTCCTCCTCCTCCTTCTCTTCCTTTCTCCTCCTCCTCCTCCTCCTCCTCCTCCTCCTCCTCCTCCTCCTCCTCCTCCTCCTCCTCCTCCTCCTCCTCCTCCTCCTCCTCCTCCTCCTCCTCCTCCTCCTCCTCCTCCTCCTCCACGTTCACTGTTGAGTGTCGACACAGGAGAATAAATGCCACACCATTTCAACACAAACTCTGCCCCTCACACTTCACGGAGTTGGTGGTTTCACAGGGAGAATGATTTTTTTCTTTATGTGGTGTACGTACTTACTACTACACAAACACACACAAACACACACACACACACGCACGCACGCACACACACATGATAAAAAAGTAAGAGTCCATTAATATAACTAACTAACTAATTAATATATGCTAACTAAACAAGTGGAGTTTCCTAATATTAAAGGAATCAAAACAGTATACATAAGTAATTGAAAGTTGTATTACGTAAACATGTACGTATTATAACCGTGTGTGTGTGTATATATATATATATATATATATATATATATATATATATATATATATATATATGTGTGTGTGTGTGTGTGTGTGTGTGTGTGTGTGTGTGTGTGTGTGTGTGTGTGTGTGTGTATGTAAGTGTGTGTGTGTGTGTGTGTGTGTGGGTGGGTGGGTGGGTGGGTGGGTGGGTGGGTGGGTGGGTGGGTGGGTGGGTGGGTGGGTGGGTGGGTGGGTGTGTGTGTGTGTGTGTGTGTGTGTGTGTGTGTGTGTGAGAGAGAGAGAGAGAGAGAGAGAGAGAGAGAGAGAGAGAGAGAGAGAGAGAGAGAGAGAGAGAGAGAGAGAGAGAGAGAGAGATGGAGAGGAGATGGAGGAGGAGGGTGTGGAGGGTGGGGAGTGTGGCAGGCATGAATAGAGCAGAACGGGGAGGAGGAGAGGGACTACGCCGAGGGCCTGCTAGCACCCTCTCCACGATACACACATCAATAGGCTCACCTCGACTCCGTAATTAAATCAAAATTCTGGTCTGATGCTCCAACACGCCTTCGCCTCTACAAGTATACACTACACCGCCCTGCTCCAGCCCCTACCCCCTACCTAGCCCTCCTTCATACCTCCCCTACCTTCATACCTTTCCCTCTCACCCTGCTATCTTCACCCTCCTCCTCCTCCTCACTCAGTCACCTTTCTGCTCCAGCCGACGTCTCCTCCTCCTCCTCCTCCTCCTCCTCCCTAACCCTGCTTCCTTGCCCCGCTTCCTCACCTTTCCCTGATTCCCTCCTCTTTCCCATTCCTCTCCTCGTCACGCCACGCAAACCACAAAGGGAGGAGAGGGGAAACCCGCAAGCCAAGACTCGACAGTGTATGTATATCAGCGGCAGGCCTGGAGGAGAGTAAGGTGGAGACAAACACTGCAACGCAAGACCCGTGATAAGTTGATTCACACTATATAAATGGTAATGACAAACAAACAAGTGATAGAGATATTTTGATAAATGTTCGATGTACAGTATAGAATGGAGAAGAATTATACATATAGCTAGCTTTAATGTGTGCGTGAGGTGCGTGTGTGGTTAATGTGAGGCCGCGTGGTGAGTCTGGCAAAGCGGGATGTTGTATGAGGGTAAGTGGCAGGAATGACCGAGAAAAGTGACTCAATATCAGGGATGGATCAGAGAACAGAAAATCAACATAAGTTCGAATGGTATTTGGAACAACCCAATAATTATTTTATTAGTGTTACAGCGGCTCTCAGTGGTATTGGTGTCAATAAGTCTTCTTTTCTTTCAGACACAAGACGGTGGGACGAGTGGTGCCCACACGCGAGGGGGAGGTGGTGGTCGAAGGAACATTCCGCGGCCACCAAGACGGAGACTTCAGGCTAGTGCTGACCTCAGCTGCCCTCACCCCTGCTGACCACCGCCTCGGCTACCTCATGACCGGCTCTCTTGAGAGGGGCGACCGCAAGCTGGGCAGGTGGCAGACCACCCACCTGGCCGTCACCAAGCGCTCTGGCTTCTCCTGAGGACGGGAAGGGACGAAGCCATAACTGGAGCCCAGCCTCCCACAGCAGCAATGAAGTGCTGCTCCCGTGGCTGTGATGGCTGGCAACGCCTCGCCCACATCGCGTCCCTTGAGAGGGAATGTTGGTGTTTGCTCACTGCAAATCGACGATCTGGTGACCCACGCGCTGCATCACCAGCTACCGTCCAGGTGGAAGGCCATGGCGTGGCTTTTGCGACGCCACAAAATTGTACTACTTGCCGAGCGTGTCGGGTCACACACTCATCAGGGAGTCTTCTCACCCATCACGTCACTTTTTTCTTACATCCCATCAAAAAAACCCAGAGGGATGGCAGCCGTCATGGCCATTTCGCCGACTTACAATGTTTGTCTAACTATCAATACAGGACTTCACTTAGTATACTGAGCTTGTGATATACTTAAGTTCACCAACAGGTTCACGTCACTATTGATTTGTTTGCATAAAGACGTGCCTCAAGCATCACAACCTGAGTATCGTCATGTTTTCTAATTTGTTCCTGCTACCTCATGTTCAAACTGACGCCCTTCTGGAGTCTTCAGCAATGCTGGCACGAACGTTTCCTGTGACGGGGAGTCAGCACCAATTGTGAAAAGTTATTTATAAGTACTGTTTGTGTGACGAAGAGAAGCTGACAATACAGGTTGACACTTATGTGAAGTAAACACGTTGCATGCGATACACGTACAGTGATATTCACCATGGAGCAACAATAAATTATTTTTATTATTCATGGCTTGTGTCATTGCTTTGGTATAACCTTTAGTGTGTGTGTGCCAACACCTGCACCGCCATCACTGTACTTCCTGATACACGAGGGGTCGCGGACTGCCTGCGGCCCTGCTACCACCACACCGACAAGTCACTTTAAGCTTTTGTTTCTCTCTCACAATAATGAATGAACGAGTGAATGGTTGTGTTATCAAATTAACGAA
>JAPQNM010000044.1:14845776-14847496 GCA_029783475.1 Metacarcinus magister
CGAAAATGGCCAAATAACACTCACCAACTGCACGTGTGTCCTCTTCAATGTATTTAACCCATTCAGTTCTTGCGGCACACCGTATGTGCCAGCAGCGTCTCCCTCTCCTGTGTTTGCGGCACGACGTCTGTGCCAAGATCTTTATATCATTCCCATGCATATACCAAACGTATGATGACAATAAGTATAGGCCAGTGTAACAACTTTTATCATTATTTACAAATTTCTATTGTCTTATGTATCAGAATTACCGTTCTTATGAGTATTTATGTGATATTCAATAGATAATTTTACGGTACGATAACTGCGGTTTGGCAACACCGCCGGCAGAAATATATAACCGTCGCTCCGTCGGCCGTCAGCGACGGGCTCTTCTACCTAGCATTAGATATTGGGTATTGAAAATATTGGAAATATTGGAAATATCATTGCAGCATCTGATACACCTAATTAAACTGTACAACTGTCATTATGAATATTTGTTTATGACTAATAATTACGCAGTAAAATGAAACTTAATATTTATATATAAACATGACATTCCTCCTCATTTTCCCGAAAGCTATTAGGGATATTGAAAATATCATTGCAGCATCTGATACACCTAATTAAACTGTACAACTGATATTATGAATATTTGTTCTATGACTAATAATTACGCAGTAAAATTAAACTTAATATTTATTTAAAAACATGACTTTCCTCCTCATTTTCTCGAAAGCTATTAGAAATATTGGAAATATCATTGCAGCATCTGATACACCTAATTAAACTGTACAACTGATATTATGAATATTTGTTCTATGGCTAATAATTACGCAGTAAAATGAAACTTAATATTTATATAAAAACATGACATTCCTCCTTATTTTGTCGAAAGCTATTAGATATATTGGATATATCACTGCAGCATCTGATACAACTAATTAAACTCTACAACTGACATTATGAACATTTGTTCTATGACTAATAATTACGCAGTAAAATGAAACTTAATATTTATATAAAAACATGACTTTCCTCCTCATTTTCCCGAAAGCTATTAGAAATATTGGAAATATCATTGCATCATCTGATAAACCTAATTAAACTGTACAACTGTCATTATGAATATTATTCTATGACTAATAATTACGCAGTAAACTGAAACTTAATATTTATATAAAAAATTAATTTCCTCCTCATTTTCTCGAAATCTATTAGAGATATTGGAAATATCATTGCAGCATCTGATAGACCTAATTAAACTGTAGAACTGAAATTATGAATATTTGTTCTATGACTAATAATTACGCAGTAAAATGAAACTTAATATTTATATAAAAACATGACTTTCCTCCTCATTTTCCCGAAAGCTATTAGAGATATTGGAAATATCATTGCAGCATCTGATATACCTAATTAAACTGTGGAACTGAAATTATGAATATTTATTCTATGACTAATAATTACGCAGTAAAATGAAACTTAATATTTATATAAAAACATGACTTTCCTCCTCATTTTCTCGAAAGCTATTAGAGATATTGGAAATATCATTGCAGCAGCTGGTACACCTAATTAAACTGTACAACTGATATTATGAATATTTGTTCTATGACTAATAATTACGCAGTAAAATAAAACCGTATTTTTATATAATAACATGACTTTCCTCGTCATTTTCTTGAAAGCTATTAGAGATATTGGAAATATAATTGCAGCATCTGATAGACCTAAT
>JAPQNM010000044.1:14847596-14867596 GCA_029783475.1 Metacarcinus magister
TTCTATGACTATAATTACGCAGTAAAATGAAACTTATATTTTTAAAAACATGATTTCCTCCTCATTTTCCCGAAAGCTATTAGAGATATTGGAAATATCATTGCAGCATCTGATACACCAATTAAACTGTACAACTGTCATTATGAATATTTGTTCTATGACTAATAATTACGCAGTAAAATTAAACTTAATATTTATTTAAAAACATAACTTTCTCCTCATTTCCTCGAAAGCTATTAGAGATATTGGAAATATCATTGCAGCATCTGATACACCTAATTAAACTGTACAACTGTATTATGAATATTTGTTCTATGACTAATAATTACGCAGTAAAATGAAACTTAATATTTATATAAAAACATGAATTTCCTCCTCATTTTCTGAAAGCTATTAGAGATATTGGAATATCATTGCAGCATCTGATAGACCTAATTAAACTGTACAAACTGCAATTATGAATATTTGTTCTATGACTAATAATTACGCAGTAAAATGAAACTTAATATTTATATAAAACATGACTTTCCTCCTCATTTTCTCGAAAGCTATTAGATATATTGGATATATCACTGCAGCATCTGATACAACTAATTAAAACTCTACAACTGTCATTATGAATATTTGTTCTATGACTAATAATTACGCAGTAAAATGAAACTTAATATTTATATAAAAACATGATTTTCCTCCTCATTTTCCCGAAAGCTATTAGAGATATTGGAAATATCATTGCATCATCTGATACACGTAATTAAACTGTACAACTGTCATTATGAATATTTGTTCTATGACTAATAATTACGCAGTAAAACTGAAACTTAATATTTATATAAAAACATGACTTTCCTCCTCATTTTCTCGAAAGCTATTAGAGATATTGGAAATATCATTGCAGCATCTGATAGACCTAATTAACTGTACAACTGATATTATGAATATTTGTTCTATGACTAATAATTACGCAGTAAAATGAAACTTAATATTTATATAAAAACATGACTTTCCTCCTCATTTTCCCGAAAGCTATTAGAGATATTGGAAATATCATTGCAGCATCTGATACACCTAATTAAACTGTACAACTCTCATTATGAATATTTGTTCTATGACTAATAATTACGCAGTAAAATGAAACTTATATTTATATAAAAACATGATTTTCCTCCTCATTTTCTCGAAAGCTATTAGAGATATTGGAAATATCATTGCAGCATCTGATAGACCAAATTAAATCTACTACTGTCATTATGAATATTTTCACTAGTACTAATAAATACTGAATTTTACTTTTTTTTAAATTACTTTTCTCCTCGTTTTCTCGAAAGCTATTAGAGATATTGGAAATATCATTGCATCATCTGATACACCTAATTCAAACTGTACAACTGATATTATGAATATTTGTTCTATGACTAATAATTACGCAGTAAAATAAACCGTATATTTTATATAATAAACATGACTTTCCTCGTCATTTTCTTGAAAGCTATTAGAGATATTGGAAATATAATTGCAGCATCTGATAGACCTAATTAAACTGTACAACTGATATTATGAATATTTGTTCTATGACTAATAATTACGCAGTAAAATGAAACTTAATATATATTTAAAAACATGACTTTCCTCCTCATTTTCTCGAAAGCTATTAGAGATATTGGAAATATCATTGCAGCATCTGATACACCTAATTAAACTGTACAACTGTCATTATGAATATTTGTTTCTATGACTAATAATTACGCAGTAAAATGAAAACTTAATATTTATATAAAAACATGACTTTTCTCCTCATTTTCTCGAAAAGCTATTAGAGATATTGGAAATATCATTGCAGCATCTGATACACCTAATTAAACTGTACAACTGTCATTATTAATATTTGTTCTATGACTAATAATTACGCAGTAAAATGAAACTTAATATTTATATAAAAAACATGAATTTCCTCCTCATTTTCTCGAAAGTCTATTAGAGATATTGGAAATATCATTGCAGCATCTGATAGACCTAATTAAACTGTAAAACTGAAATTATGAATATTTGTTCTATGACTAATAATTACGCAGTAAAATGAAACTTAATATTTATATAAAAACATGACTTTCCTCCTCATTTTCTCGAAAGCTATTAGAGATATTGGAAATATCATTGCAGCATCTGATACACCTAATTAAACTGCTACAACTGTCATTATGAATATTTGTTCTATGACTAATAATTACGCAGTAAAATGAAACTTAATATTTATATAAAAACATGACTTTCCTCCTCATTTTCCCGAAAGCTATTAGAGATATTGGAAATATCATTGCAGCATCTGATACACCTAATTAAACTGTACAACTGTCATTATGAATATTTGTTCTATGACTAATAATTACGCAGTAAAATGAAACTTAATATTTATATAAAAACATGAATTTCCTCCTCATTTTCTCGAAAGCTATTAGAGATATTGGAAATATCATTGCAGCATCTGATAGACCTAATTAAACTGTACAACTGAAATTATGAATATTTGTTCTATGACTAATAATTACGCAGTAAAATGAAACTTAATATTTATATAAAAACATGACTTTCCTCCTCATTTTCCCGAAAGCTATTAGAGATATTGGAAATATCATTGCAGCATCTGATACACCTAATTAAACTGTACAACTCTCATTATGAATATTTGTTCTATGACTAATAATTACGCAGTAAAATGAAACTTAATATTTATATAAAAACATGATTTTCCTCCTCATTTTCTCGAAAGCTATTAGAGATATTGGAAATATCATTGCAGCATCTGATAGACCAAATTAAAATCTACTACTGTCATTATGAATATTTTCACTAGTACTAATAAATACTGAATTTTACTTTTTTTAAATTACTTTCTTCCTCGTTTTCTCGAAAGCTATTAGAGATATTGGAAATATCATTGCATCATCTGATACACCTAATTCAACTGTACAACTGATATTATGAATATTTGTTCTATGACTAATAATTACGCAGTAAAATAAAACCGTATTTTTATATAATAAACATGACTTTCCTCGTCATTTTCTTGAAAGCTATTAGAGATATTGGAAATATAATTGCAGCATCTGATAGACCTAATTAAAATTGTACAACTGATATTATGAATATTTGTTCTATGACTAATAATTACGCAGTAAAATGAAACTTAATATTTATATAAAAACATGACTTTCCTCCTCATTTTCCCGAAAGCTATTAGAGATATTGGAAATATCATTGCAGCATCTGATACACCTAATTAAACTGTACAACTGTCATTATGAATATTTGTTTATGACTAATAATTACGCAGTAAAATGAAACTTAATATTTATATATAAACATGACATTCCTCCTCATTTTCCCGAAAGCTATTAGGGATATTGAAAATATCATTGCAGCATCTGATACACCTAATTAAACTGTACAACTGATATTATGAATATTTGTTCTATGACTAATAATTACGCAGTAAAATTAAACTTAATATTTATTTAAAAACATGACTTTCCTCCTCATTTTCTCGAAAGCTATTAGAAATATTGGAAATATCATTGCAGCATCTGATACACCTAATTAAACTGTACAACTGATATTATGAATATTTGTTCTATGGCTAATAATTACGCAGTAAAATGAAACTTAATATTTATATAAAAACATGACATTCCTCCTTATTTTGTCGAAAGCTATTAGATATATTGGATATATCACTGCAGCATCTGATACAACTAATTAAACTCTACAACTGACATTATGAACATTTGTTCTATGACTAATAATTACGCAGTAAAATGAAACTTAATATTTATATAAAAACATGACTTTCCTCCTCATTTTCCCGAAAGCTATTAAAAATATTGGAAATATCATTGCATCATCTGATAAACCTAATTAAACTGTACAACTGTCATTATGAATATTATTCTATGACTAATAATTACGCAGTAAACTGAAACTTAATATTTATATAAAAAATGAATTTCCTCCTCATTTTCTCGAAATCTATTAGAGATATTGGAAATATCATTGCAGCATCTGATAGACCTAATTAAACTGTAGAACTGAAATTATGAATATTTGTTCTATGACTAATAATTACGCAGTAAAATGAAACTTAATATTTATATAAAAACATGACTTTCCTCCTCATTTTCCCGAAAGCTATTAGAGATATTGGAAATATCATTGCAGCATCTGATAGACCTAATTAAACTGTAGAACTGAAATTATGAATATTTATTCTATGACTAATAATTACGCAGTAAAATGAAACTTAATATTTATATAAAAACATGACTTTCCTCCTCATTTTCTCGAAAGCTATTAGAGATATTGGAAATATCATTGCAGCAGCTGGTACACCTAATTAAACTGTACAACTGATATTATGAATATTTGTTCTATGACTAATAATTACGCAGTAAAATAAAACCGTATTTTTATATAATAACATGACTTTCCTCGTCATTTTCTTGAAAGCTATTAGAGATATTGGAAATATAATTGCAGCATCTGATAGACCTAATTAAATTGTACAACTGATATTATGAATATTTGTTCTATGACTAATAATTACGCAGTAAAATGAAACTTAATATTTATTTAAAAACATGACTTTCCTCCTCATTTTCTCGAAAGCTATTAGAGATATTGGAAATATCATTGCAGCAGCTGGTACACCTAATTAAACTGTACAACTGATATTATGAATATTTTTTCTATGACTAATAATTACGCAGTAAAATGAAACTTAATATATATTTAAAAACATGAATTTCCTCCTCATTTTCCAGAAAGCTATTAGAGATATTGGAAATATCATTGCAGCATCTGATACACCAAATTAAACTGTACAACTGTCATTATGAATATTTGTTCTATGACTAACAATTACGCAGTAAAATGAAACTTAATATTTATTTAAAAACATGACTTTCCTCCTCATTTTCTCGAAAGCTATTAGAGATATTGGAAATATCATTACAGCCTCTGATGCACCAAATTAAACTGTACAACTGTCTTTATGCATATTTGTTCTATGACTAACAATTACGCAGTAAAATTAAACTTAATATTTATTTAAAAACATAACTTTTCCTCCTCATTTTCCTCGAAAGCTATTAGAGATATTGGAAATATCATTACAGCCTCTGATGCACCAAATTAAACTGTACAACTGTCATTATGCATATTTGTTCTATGACTAACAATTACGCAGTAAAATTAAACTTAATATTTATTTTAAAAACATAACTTTTCTCCTCATTTCCTCGAAAGCTATTAGAGATTTTGGAAATATCATTGCAGAATCTGATAGACCTAATTAAACTGTACAACTGTCATTATGAATATTTGTTCTATGACTAATAATTACGCAGTAAAATGAAACTTAATATTTATATAAAAACATGACTTTCCTCCTCATTTTCCCGAAAGCTATTAGAAATATTGGAAATATCATTGCATCATCTGATAAACCTAATTAAACTGTACAACTGTCATTATGAATATTATTCTATGACTAATAATTACGCAGTAAACTGAAACTTAATATTTATATAAAAAATGAATTTCCTCCTCATTTTCTCGAAATCTATTAGAGATATTGGAAATATCATTGCAGCATCTGATAGACCTAATTAAACTGTAGAACTGAAATTATGAATATTTGTTCTATGACTAATAATTACGCAGTAAAATGAAACTTAATATTTATATAAAAACATGACTTTCCTCCTCATTTTCCCGAAAGCTATTAGAGATATTGGAAATATCATTGCAGCATCTGATAGACCTAATTAAACTGTAGAACTGAAATTATGAATATTTATTCTATGACTAATAATTACGCAGTAAAATGAAACTTAATATTTATATAAAAACATGACTTTCCTCCTCATTTTCTCGAAAGCTATTAGAGATATTGGAAATATCATTGCAGCAGCTGGTACACCTAATTAAACTGTACAACTGATATTATGAATATTTGTTCTATGACTAATAATTACGCAGTAAAATAAAACCGTATTTTTATATAATAACATGACTTTCCTCGTCATTTTCTTGAAAGCTATTAGAGATATTGGAAATATAATTGCAGCATCTGATAGACCTAATTAAATTGTACAACTGATATTATGAATATTTGTTCTATGACTAATAATTACGCAGTAAAATGAAACTTAATATTTATTTAAAAACATGACTTTCCTCCTCATTTTCTCGAAAGCTATTAGAGATATTGGAAATATCATTGCAGCAGCTGGTACACCTAATTAAACTGTACAACTGATATTATGAATATTTTTTCTATGACTAATAATTACGCAGTAAAATGAAACTTAATATATATTTAAAAACATGAATTTCCTCCTCATTTTCCAGAAAGCTATTAGAGATATTGGAAATATCATTGCAGCATCTGATACACCAAATTAAACTGTACAACTGTCATTATGAATATTTGTTCTATGACTAACAATTACGCAGTAAAATGAAACTTAATATTTATTTAAAAACATGACTTTCCTCCTCATTTTCTCGAAAGCTATTAGAGATATTGGAAATATCATTACAGCCTCTGATGCACCAAATTAAACTGTACAACTGTCTTTATGCATATTTGTTCTATGACTAACAATTACGCAGTAAAATTAAACTTAATATTTATTTAAAAACATAACTTTTCTCCTCATTTCCTCGAAAGCTATTAGAGATATTGGAAATATCATTACAGCCTCTGATGCACCAAATTAAACTGTACAACTGTCATTATGCATATTTGTTCTATGACTAACAATTACGCAGTAAAATTAAACTTAATATTTATTTAAAAACATAACTTTTCTCCTCATTTCCTCGAAAGCTATTAGAGATTTTGGAAATATCATTGCAGAATCTGATACACCTAATTAAACTGTACAACTGTCATTATTAATATTTGTTCTATGACTAATAATTACGCAGTAAAATGAAACTTAATATTTATATAAAAATATGAATTTCCTCCTCATTTTCTTGAAAGTTATTAGATATTGGAAATATCATTGCAGCATCTGATAGACCTAATTAAACTGTAAAACTGAAATTATGAATATTTCTTCTATGACTAATAATTACGCAGTAAAATGAAACTTAATATTTATATAAAAACATGACTTTCCTCCTCATTTTCTCGAAAGCTATTAGAGATATTGGATATATCACTGCAGCATCTGATACAACTAATTAAACTCTACAACTGTCATTATGAATATTTGTTCTATGACTAATAATTAAGCAGTAAAATGAAACTTAATATTTATATAAAAACATGACTTTCCTCCTCATTTTCCCGAAAGCTATTAGAAATATTGGAAATATCATTGCATCATCTGATACACCTAATTAAACTGTACAACTCTCATTATGAATATTTGTTCTATGACTAATAATTACGCAGTAAACTGAAACTTAATATTTATATAAAAAATTAATTTCCTCCTTATTTTCTCGAAATCTATTAGAGATATTGGAAATATCATTGCAGCATCTGATAGACCTAAGTAAACTGTAGAACTGAAATTATGAATATTTGTTCTATGACTAATAATTACGCAGTAAAATGAAACTTAATATTTATATAAAAACATGACTTTCCTCCTCATTTTCCCGAAAGCTATTAGAGATATTGGAAATATCATTGCAGCATCTGATACACCTAATTAAACTGTACAACTCTCATTATGAATATTTGTTCTATGACTAATAATTACGCAGTAAAATGTAACTTAATATTTATATAAAAACATGATTTTCTTCCTCATTTTCTCGAAAGCTATTAGAGATATTGGAAATATCATTGCAGCATTTGATAGACCAAATTAAAATCTACTACTGTCATTATGAATATTTTCACTAGTACTAATAAATACTGAATTTTACTTTTTTTTAAATTACTTTCTTCCTCGTTTTCTCGAAAGCTATTAGAGATATTGGAAATATCATTGCATCATCTGATACACCTAATTCAACTGTACAACTGATATTATGAATATTTGTTCTATGACTAATAATTACGCAGTAAAATAAAACTGTATTTTTATATAATAACATGACTTTCCTCGTCATTTTCTTGAAAGCTATTAGAGATATTGGAAATATAATTGCAGCATCTGATAGACCTAATTAAACTGTACAACTGATATTATGAATATTTGTTCTATGACTAATAATTACGCAGTAAAATGAAACTTAATATTTATTTAAAAACATGACTTTCCTCCTCATTTTCTCGAAAGCTATTAGAGATATTGGAAATATCATTGCAGCAGCTGATACACCTAATTAAACTGTACAACTGATATTATGAATATTTTTTCTATGACTAATAATTACGCAGTAAAATGAAACTTAATATATATTTAAAAACATGAATTTCCTCCTCATTTTCCCGAAAGCTATTAGAGATATTGGAAATATCATTGCAGCATCTGATACACCAAATTAAACTGTACAACTGTCATTATGAATATTTGTTCTATGACTAACAATTACGCAGTAAAATTAAACTTAATATTTATTTAAAAACATGACTTTCCTCCTCATTTTCTCGAAAGCTATTAGAGATATTGGAAATATCATTACAGCCTCTGATGCACCAAATTAAACTGTACAACTACCATTATGCATATTTGTTCTATGACTAACAATTACGCAGTAAAATTAAACTTAATATTTATTTAAAAACATAACTTTTCTCCTCATTTCCTCGAAAGCTATTAGAGATATTGGAAATATCATTGCAGCATCTGATACACCTAATTAAACTGTACAACTGTCATTATTAATATTTGTTCTATGACTAATAATTACGCAGTAAAATGAAACTTAATATTTATATAAAAATATGAATTTCCTCCTCATTTTCTTGAAAGTTATTAGATATTGGAAATATCATTGCAGCATCTGATAGACCTAATTAAACTGTAAAACTGATATTATGAATATTTGTTCTATGACTAATAATTACGCAGTAAAATGAAACTTAATATTTATATAAAAACATGACTTTCCTCCTTATTTTCTCGAAAGCTATTAGATATATTGGATATATCACTGCAGCATCTGATACAACTAATTAAACTCTACAACTGTCATTATGAACATTTGTTCTATGACTAATAATTACGCAGTAAAATGAAACTTAATATTTATATAAAAACATGACTTTCCTCCTCATTTTCCCGAAAGCTATTAGAAATATTGGAAATATCATTGCATCATCTGATAAACCTAATTAAACTGTACAACTGTCATTATGAATATTATTCTATGACTAATAATTACGCAGTAAACTGAAACTTAATATTTATATAAAAAATGAATTTCCTCCTTATTTTCTCGAAATCTATTAGAGATATTGGAAATATCATTGCAGCATCTGATAGACCTAAGTAAACTGTAGAACTGAAATTATGAATATTTGTTCTATGACTAATAATTACGCAGTAAAATGAAACTTAATATTTATATAAAAACATGACTTTCCTCCTCATTTTCCCGAAAGCTATTAGAGATATTGGAAATATCAATGCAGCATCTGATATACCTAATTAAACTGTACAACTCTCATTATGAATATTTTTTCTATGACTAATAATTACGCAGTAAAATGAAACTTAATATTTATATAAAAACATGATTTTCCTCCTCATTTTCTCGAAAGCTATTAGAGATATTGGAAATATCATTGCAGCATCTGATAGACCAAATTAAAATCTACTACTGTCATTATGAATATTTTCACTAGTACTAATAAATACTGAATTTTACTTTTTTTTAAATTACGTTCTTCCTCGTTTTCTCGAAAGCTATTAGAGATATTGGAAATATCATTGCATCATCTGATACACCTAATTCAACTGTACAACTGATATTATGAATATTTGTTCTATGACTAATAATTACGCAGTAAAATAAAACCGTATTTTTATATAATAACATGACTTTCCTCGTCATTTTCTTGAAAGCTATTAGAGATATTGGAAATATAATTGCAGCATCTGATAGACCTAATTAAACTGTACAACTGATATTATGAATATTTGTTCTATGACTAATAATTACGCAGTAAAATGAAACTTAATATTTATTTAAAAACATGACTTTCCTCCTCATTTTTTCGAAAGCTATTAGAGATATTGGAAATATCATTGCAGCAGCTGATACACCTAATTAAACTGTACAACTGATATTATGAATATTTTTTCTATGACTAATAATTACGCAGTAAAATGAAACTTAATATATATTTAAAAACATGAATTTCCTCCTCATTTTCCAAAAAAGCTATTAGAGATATTGAAAATATCATTGCAGCATCTGATACACCAAATTAAACAGTACAACTGTCATTATGAATATTTGTTCTATGACTAACAATTACGCAGTAAAATTAAACTTAATATTTATTTAAAAACATGACTTTCCTCCTCATTTTCTCGAAAGCTATTAGAGATATTGGAAATATCATTACAGCCTCTGATGCACCAAATTAAACTGTACAACTGGCTTTATGCATATTTGTTCTATGACTAACAATTATGCAGTAAAATTAAACTTAATATTTATTTAAAAACATAACTTTTCTCCTCATTTCCACGAAAGCTATTAGAGATTTTGGAAATATCATTGCAGAATCTGATACACCTAATTAAACTGTACAACTGTCGTTATTAATATTTGTTCTATGACTAATAATTACGCAGTAAAATGAAACTTAATATTTATATAAAAATATGAATTTCCTCATTTTCTTGAAAGTTATTAGATATTGGAAATATCATTGCAGCATCTGATAAACCTAATTAAACTGTAAAACTGAAATTATGAATATTTGTTCTATGACTAATAATTACGCAGTAAAATGAAACTTAATATTTATATAAAAACATGACTTTCCTCCTCATTTTCTCGAAAACTATTAGAGATATTGGATATATCACTGCAGCATCTGATACAACTAATTAAACTCTACAACTGTCATTATGAATATTTGTTCTATGACTTATAATTACGCAGTAAAATGAAACTTAATATTTATATAAAAACATGACTTTCCTCCTCATTTTCCCGAAAGCTATTAGAAATATTGGAAATATCATTGCATCATCTGATACACCTAATTAAACTGTACAACTGTCATTATGAATATTATTCTATGACTAATAATTACGTAGTAAACTGAAACTTAATATTTATATAAAAAATGAATTTCCTCCTCATTTTCTCAAAATCTATTAGAGATATTGGAAATATCATTGCAGCATCTGATAGACCTAATTAAACTGTAGAGCTGAAATTATGAATATTTGTTCTATGACTAATAATTACGCAGTAAAATTAAACTTAATATTTATATAAAAACATGACTTTCCTCCTCATTTTCCCGAAAGCTATTAGAGATATTGGAAATATCATTGCAGCATCTGATATACCTAATTAAACTGTACAACTCTCATTATGAATATTTTTTCTATGACTAATAATTACGCAGTAAAATGAAACTTAATATTTATATAAAAACATGATTTTCCTCCTCATTTTCTCGAAAGCTATTAGAGATATTGGAAATATCATTGCAGCATCTGATAGACCAAATTAAAATCTACTACTGTCATTATGAATATTTTCACTAGTACTAATAAATACTGAATTTTACTTTTTTTTAAATTACTTTCTTCCTCGTTTTCTCGAAAGCTATTAGAGATATTGGAAATATCATTGCATCATCTGATACACCTAATTCAACTGTACAACTGATATTATGAATATTTGTTCTATGACTAATAATTACGCAGTAAAATAAAACCGTATTTTTATATAATAACATGACTTTCCTCGTCATTTTCTTGAAAGCTATTAGAGATATTGGAAATATAATTGCAGCATCTGATAGACCTAATTAAATTGTACAACTGATATTATGAATATTTGTTCTATGACTAATAATTACGCAGTAAAATGAAACTTAATATTTATTTAAAAACATGACTTTCCTCCTCATTTTCTCGAAAGCTATTAGAGATATTGGAAATATCATTGCAGCAGCTGGTACACCTAATTAAACTGTACAACTGATATTATGAATATTTTTTCTATGACTAATAATTACGCAGTAAAATGAAACTTAATATATATTTAAAAACATGAATTTCCTCCTCATTTTCCAGAAAGCTATTAGAGATATTGGAAATATCATTGCAGCATTTGATACACCAAATTAAACTGTACAACTGTCTTTATGCATATTTGTTCTATGACTAACAATTACGCAGTAAAATTAAACTTAATATTTATTTAAAAACATAACTTTTCTCCTCATTTCCTCGAAAGCTATTAGAGATATTGGAAATATCATTACAGCCTCTGATGCACCAAATTAAACTGTACAACTGTCATTATGCATATTTGTTCTATGACTAACAATTACGCAGTAAAATTAAACTTAATATTTATTTAAAAACATAACTTTTCTCCTCATTTCCTCGAAAGCTATTAGAGATATTGGAAATATCATTGCAGCATCTGATACACCTAATTAAACTGTACAACTGTCATTATTAATATTTGTTCTATGACTAATAATTACGCAGTAAAATGAAACTTAATATTTATATAAAAATATGAATTTCCTCCTCATTTTCTTGAAAGTTATTAGATATTGGAAATATCATTGCAGCATCTGATAGACCTAATTGAACTGTAAAACTGAAATTATGAATATTTGTTCTATGACTAATAATTACGCAGTAAAATGAAACTTAATATTTATATAAAAACATGACTTTCCTCCTCATTTTCTCGAAAGCTATTAGAGATATTGGATATATCACTGCAGCATCTGATACAACTAATTAAACTCTACAACTGTCATTATGAATATTTGTTCTATGACTAATAATTAAGCAGTAAAATGAAACTTAATATTTATATAAAAACATGACTTTCCTCCTCATTTTCCCGAAAGCTATTAGAAATATTGGAAATATCATTGCATCATCTGATACACCTAATTAAACTGTACAACTGTCATTATGAATATTTGTTCTATGACTAATAATTACGCAGTAAAATGAAACTTAATATTTATATAAAAACATGACTTTCCTCCTCATTTTTCTCTCTCTCTCTCTCTCTATATATATATATATATATATATATATATATATATATATATATATATATATATATATATATATATAAATATATATATATATATATATATATATATACATATATATATATATATATATATATATATATATATATGTATATATATGTATATATATATATATATATATATATATATATATATATATATATATATATATATATGTGTGTATATATATATATATATATATATATATAAATATATATATATATATTTATATATATATATATATATATATATATATGTATATATATATATATATATATATATATATATATATATAAATATATATATATATATATATATATATATATATATGTATATATATATATATATATATATATATATATATATATATTTAAATAAATATATATATATATATATATATATATATATATATATTTATATATATTATATATATTTTGTGAGGTGGGTGGCGTATCATACGTCTGGCAACGCGCTTCCCTCGTATCATGGCTTTGAAATCGTTTTGTATTCAACTTCAATGCAGTATAACTTATGTAACTTAAGACTAAACGATGTGTTGATGCTACTGTTCAAATCGGATAAACCAGGAGAAATTTACTATCCTAAGCATATTATTCAATGTATAGATTGAAAAATCATAAATTATTAGATCACAGGCGATACAAGAAACTTTTTGCATTATCACGGTGAATGGGTTAAGAGTAAATCTTAAGAACAGGGCCTCCATGCTGAGCTAACCCAAACATTGACTGTACATATGTGCACGACCGTTGTGCACATAAGTTCTCATCAGCTATTCGCATGACCGTCGAGTAATTACTTTTTCATTGGCTATTCACACGATCGCATCTATTTGTCATCTGCTTGTATTAACTTTTGTCATAGATAATAATTACCAAATTATTAATAGATAAAAGATATGTATAATGTACTTATAATCATACTTTTTTTATGTAGTATAAATTCTTGAAATGGTCGCATAGTACGAGGCCCGTAGTAGGCGATTTTAAAAGGTGGGCAACCTAAAAGTTGGGGGGACACATCCCCCCAACATTCTACGGACCTGAGCACTGGGTTAATTCAACAAATGACAGGATTTGAGAAATTTTAAATTGTACGAAACATGTAATATGATAGAATATATAGTAAACATATGGGACACCACTGGTTCTTACGATAGAATGGACTATGGACCATTGAGTTTCATCATTGCAAATATTTTTTTTTCCATTTGAAACTGGATTGTAGATTCTACACAGAGGTCAATGTCATTTCATATATTGTAGGGAGGTTTCCTTTTTTTACTTGGAATATATTGTGCATTTTTACGTGAACTGGAGAAAGTTCATTTTCATATTGGCCCATAAAATTTCAGAAAAATAATTAACACTAGGCCTAATCATTTATCAGCTTGGGTCTCCAAGCTGGCCTAACATTACTACCGTATGAAATTATTGTTTGCATAACGGTAGAGAAAAAGTGACATCTTTACTTGCCTATATGTGCAAGTACACGTGTATATAGCATCTGAAACCAACACTCGGGTTCTGTCTGTTCTAAATATAGATTCGAGAATTCCTTTAAGTGCTTTGACAGTTTGTTCCACTATGTGTCGGATACCATGTTTACACATGTACAAGACGGTTGTGTATATATTTCTGCAATATAGAATAGCTATTTGCAAGACGGTCGTGTAAATAGATTTTTCACTGAATAATGCACACGACGGTCGTGTATATATCTTTGGCTATATGGAATAGCTATTTGCATGATGGTCGTGTAAATAGACTGTTCTCATTAAGCGCACAACAGTCGTGTATATATCATTGACAACTATACTTACTGACCTCAATACATCTGTGAAAATATTAATGAGTGCCAATCCCTAATTAGCCAACACAGCAGATATTAAATTACCCTTCAATGGGTTATTATTTTGCAAAAGATGATTCGCGTATATTTCTTTTCTTCCTATAGCCAAAAACCTCTACGACCTGTTGGGAAACTGGGTTTGTTAGGTTGGGTAGCACACATATAAAGGAAATATGGCCCTCAAAAAAAGTCCCCAAACTGGGAAAGTACATTTTTTTCTAAATGTAAATCTAACTTTTCGAAATCTATACCAAAAATGTTATTTAACCTTTCCTAACCTAACTTACCTTTTCAAACCTAAGTCCCACAAAACCCCACTACTGGCTAGTCAAGAACCTCCTTCCACACTGTATTTTTATTTTCAAAATTTAATCTAACCTTTCCAAACCTAACCTGAGCGCAATAAATGCATTTGGTCTCAAACTCGTCCATTACGTCTCTCGCTGTGTGGTGACGAGACAGCCAACATTCATAAAAAAAAAAAAAAATCCACTTTAGCCTCATATTATAATTATGGTCTGATGGTTAGGCGTCGGTACGTTGAGTGTACTGTGAAAGGTTCGATCCCCACAGCCTTCTCATGGCTACTTACTTCTTTAGATAATTTTTTTTAGTGTTTCAGAACACAAGGCATTATAGCTGAACTTATATTTTCTCAGGCACCAGCAAATTAATATTAGCAGTGTGGGTAAGGTATGGATAGGTATTCATTAAAATTTTCACATGTGTTAGGGACAGTCAGTATAATATGTAGGGCCAATATTTGAGTCAGGTCAGCGTTGAGACCCTTCTTGTTCGTAAGATTTTCCAACTTATGTAAACACAGCTGACTGAATAGCTTCGACAACCACTGTGTCGCACTCCTACAGTGATCACAACACATTGGTTCCACACACACACCCACACACACACGGAAAAAAGTATAGTTAATAAACATTGCGGAGACACAGTAAGCCAGCTCACTCCTTTCAATAGTTCTACACCACTAAAGGTAAATAATACGATGATGATAACGCTATATACCACAACGGCATCACAACTACACGTGGCTACAGACATTATCCTTGCACGTGACGTCACCACCCCAGGGTCCGCCATATTGCCGGTCAAGCACATTGTAAACAAACTGGGTTGAT
Source organism: Metacarcinus magister (assembly GCA_029783475.1). NCBI lineage: Eukaryota > Metazoa > Arthropoda > Malacostraca > Decapoda > Cancridae > Metacarcinus > Metacarcinus magister. The sequence continues at coordinate 14,863,827 of JAPQNM010000044.1, forward strand.
TCGACCACAGGAGCGTGTTTTGACTGTTTATAACACTGTAATAGCAGTGACAGTCAACTAGGACTATGCCTGACACATGGTGTGCATATGGCTGTACCAACAGAGGTGGACAAAAGCCAGGACTGTCCTTTCACAGGATTCCTGCAGAGAAAGAACGCCAGGCAAAGTAGCTGCAATCAAGAGAGAACATTTTGTACCCATCAAGCACACACGGCTGTGTAGGGAGCACTTCATATCAGGTTGGTTTTTGTTAATTAAATTTTGATTCAAGGCTCTCTGTAGTTCTAATATATACTGCTCAATTCTGTGCATTGATGTATAGTTATTTCTGCATAACTACTGCTCGGATGATATTGATATAAATATGAAGTCGTACATAGTGTACTCAACACATCTGTGAAGGTTTCAGGCGGTGCTCACCCATTATTTACCTCGCAAAACGTCTTTGAAGTTATGTTAGGTTATGTTAAGTTAGGTTGGTTAGGTTATGTAAAGTTATGACTAGATTACGGTTGTCAGGTTAGGTTACGGTTGTTAGGTTAGGTTATGGTTAGGTTAAGTTAGGTTATGTTCGGTTCAGTTAGGTTTGGTTATATTAGATTTTTACATTTTATTACATAACATAACATAACCAACCTAACTTAATATAACCTAACATAATTTCAAAGACGTTTTGCTAGGTAATTAATGGTGAACACCGCCTGAAACCTTCACAGATGTGTTGAGTACACTATGTAAAGTATGTAGGGAAAGAAAGAAAAAAGAAAGAGGTGTAGCAGCAGTTGTAAAGAAATACCTAAAGAATACATCAAAACTCATCATAAGAAATGGTTTCGTCCACTGTTTATATTAGCGTTTGTTCGGGTTTTTTTTTTACCTTGAGTGCATTGTATGTTCGTGAATGGAAGTGTCTATATGCACGACCACCGTGCACATAATGAGAAAAGTTTATTTACACGACCGTCATGCAAATTGCTATTCCATACGGAAGTGTCTATATGCAGCTGACAGCTGACGTGGCAAGACGTGCGGAGCTATCTGAAGGCGGTCTGGGTCTAATAATTTTCTAATAATCGTTTCCAACATGCCAGAAGACAATAACAGAAATGTAAGAGGACGAGGAGCAAGGAAGAAAGAATGCAGAAGGTGTGATTTTAATGGGAAGGTGAATGAAGACACACTATGCAGGAATTGTGAAGAAATAGTTGCAAACAAGAATGAAGTGTGTAACCATTGCAGTGAGTGGGTAGAATATGATGGCATTGTATGTGACAATTGTGCAAACTGGAAACATCGAGTGTATGAGGGCATGGATCAGCAGCAGCTTAACTTAGCAAAAGGTATGTCACTTTGGCTCTGTAGGACATGTAGCAAGGACATAAAAGGTGTGCTGGAGGAGAACAAAAAACTTAAGGCAGAGAATGTAACTATTAAAGAAGATCTCAATACTTTAGAGGCCAAGAATGTTTCAATCTGCACAAGGATGCAAGAATTAGAGGACAAGTGGAACATAAAAAGCAATGAAGAATGGCCAAGTCTGGAGAATGAAGGTAACAGTGATAATAGGAACAGAATGACAGATCTCCGAAAGGAATTGAGGGATTTGAAAGTAGCGAATGATGAGTTAAGGACAATGATCAAAGATCTTGATAAAAAATGGATGTCAAGAAAATTCTGTGAAGAAGTGTATTTCAAAATGTATTGCAAGTGTAGGATGCAAAAGTGGAGAAAATAATCAGATTACGGAAACCTGATAGCAGGAAAAAGAGAGCAGCGGTAGTAGAAGTGAATGAAATAGGTGTGAAATGGGACTTCATTAAAAGGAGTCGAGATCTGAAAGACAAGGAAGATCCAAAATATAATGAGGTCATAATAGCTCCTGATTTGACAAAAAGGGAAAGAGGAAAACGACAAGCTTAGAGACGAACTAGCAAACAAAAGGAAGGAAGGGGATAAATGGATTATCAAACGAAGAAAAGTGGTATCAGTACTAGCAGACAGACCTAACCCAAGATACTGACTGGGTACTAGTAAGCCTGTAAGTGAAAAAATAAACAACATATATGAGGATAATCTAATTATTAAAGTAATTAATATCCAGGGTTTAACAAAGGTAAAAGTAAAAGAGGTGGAGGAATTAGTAAGTAGTAATAGTATAGTGTGTTTGACCGAAACCCAAAAAAAGATAAGGGATGTTAACTTTAGTAGCAAAATTGATATAGTTGAAAATATGAGAGAATTAAATGCTAAGAAAGGTGGAGAATTAATGGTCCTATTCCAGGATAATAAAGGTGTTAACTTTACCAAGGTAGAGACAAAATGTAAGAATGTATTGTTTTTAAAAGGAGTTATTAACAATTGGAATCTTTATATGATTGTAGTGTATTTCAGTGTAAGTGACAAAGAAGGAAACATAAACATGAGAAAAGAGATTGAAAAGATAATAGAGAACAGTGAACAACCTATAATAATAGTAGGGGATTATAATGGTCATGTAGGCTTTAAAGGAGAACAGAAACTAGATGAAAATGGAAGAATGATAATAGACTGGATGGAGAAGTACAGATTAATCATGCTGAATGATGATCAAAGATGTCTAGGAGAATATACTTACATGGGGAAGAGATAGTCAAAGAAGTGTCATTGATTTTGCATTAGTGTCAGACAAATTGTATGATAAATTTGTGAAGATGAAAATAGACGAAGAGAAAGAGCAATTTGATAGATCAGATCATAATCTAGTAGAGATATACATGGATATTAAAAGAAATAAAAAGGCTTATAAGGGAGAAGAATGGGTAGTCAGGGAATATTATAAAACTGACAAAGACTCTATGCAAAGATACAAAGAAGAGTTGGAAAACGACCTAAGGCAAAACAGGGTGAATGATATGGCAGATTTAAAGAGAAGTTGCTCAAGATTGCTTATAGGTAAAAGATATTGGAAAAGTGTAGCACTACCAATTATACTTTATGGATCAAATATAATGGATTTTAATAAGCAGGAAATAGAGAAACTACAAAAAATAGAGAATAGTGTAGGTAGACAAATTATGGGGGCACCTATAGGTAGGTACACACAAGAACCAGCTTTAAGGGGTGAAATTGGAATGTCTAGCATGAGAGGCAGGGTAATGGAAGATCAGATCTAGTCATTGGAGTACTGTATGAAGGACGAGGGGAATGAATTGCTTGGAAGAATAGCTGAAGTAATAAAAGAGCAAAGAAAAAGTAAATGGATCAAGGGTGTGTTAGAGTTCAGGAAGCTGACAGGAGTGAGAGATAAAATTAAAACTGAAGAAATAAAAACGAAAGTGAGAGAATGGGATACAAAAGAATGGATAAAAGAATTGAATTAAAAATCTAGTCTAAAATTGTATAGGGAGTGGAAATAAAGATATGGGAGGACAAGAAAGAGTTTATGATAATAGTGAGTGCTATGATTTCATTTAAATGCAGAAGCAATAATATGGATTTGGGTGACAGGAAGAGATTCCAAATTGAATCAACAATATGTATCATGTGCGATAATGAATATGAAGATCTGGCTCACTTTATCTTACACTGTCCCGCTTACTCTGAGGAGAGAAGAAAGAACCAAGCCCTTCAACAACCCTATCCTGAAAAAGATCACCAAGTCCTGGGAGCCTGCTCTTTACCAATGAAATAGAAGATTTTGAAATAACCAAAAGGACCTTATTTAATTTTTGGAAAACTAGAACCATAAAAATTAAAGAAATTGGCATTTAAGACCCAGACCGTAAGAAAAT
>JAPQNM010000044.1:14875096-14890096 GCA_029783475.1 Metacarcinus magister
AAATCTAGGGATAACTCATTAGAGTAGAACACTGCTGAAGAGCCACAATGTCTGCCACATTAAGTAAAATGATACACAGAAGATATCATCATTCTGATGTGATGGACATGAATATACTTCATGAACACAAACATTTCAGCTTTATAATAATAAAATTAATTAAAAACCACTAAAACATACAGATTTGGGTCTCACTGCAAAATATCTCAGTACATTAGGTTAGCTTGCTAAAATTCATCACAGATGAACAAAACTGGCATATAATAGTTAAAAATTATAGCAAAATTAAATAAAATTAACAAATTTTATTACTTTCAAACTTTGAGTAGCATGTATTGAAAGAGTTATGCTAAAAGTGAAATAACTTTTAAAGAGAAAAATGGAGGGAAATTTCTCCTGGGAAAACTAATCAAATTTCCCTGGATACCTGGGTGTTTGTGTGGGTCAGGTGTGGTGGTCCTGCTTCCATGTGCTGCTAGTCTTCACTCTTTACAACTGTGGCCGCTTCCTTTTCTGCCTTCTTTTTCTTCTTTTTGGCATTCTTATTATTTGTTGATGCTGTGATTATTTGCTGGAAAAGGAGAAAGAATCTTTGAAAAAACTACTTTTCAATATCCAAATCTGATGCCAGCACACCCTTCAAATCTCCCTCTAAGGTCTAAAGGTATAGCGGTCATAAAAAAAAATTACCATCTAAACCATCCTATGCACATAGTCCTTGCTTCTACAATCTTAAAACTTCTCACATCTTTTTCCCATTATTCTATGCACCTCTTTACCCTATAGGTACCTATAGGGTAAAGAGATGCATAGAATACATCTTTTAATGCTATCTCCCATAGTGTCATCCATCATCACATTACTGTGATCATTCCTTACACAGTATTCACCCAATAACTGGTATCTTTTTAGCTTTTTCAAAGGATCTGCCTACCATCTGGACCATTCACAATATGCATACTAGGGATTCTTATTCTTCTTTCATATCTTTCCATTTGGTAAACAAATATTCTTCTTTGCTACTACCACTTTTCAATTAGTTTTATAGCGTTTCTTTCTCTTGGATAGCCAGTGTTGTTCCATCACAACCAAGTTATAGGCCTAGCTGATCCCCTTGTCCAACTACAATATTAATCCCAAGTTATAAGTAATTATTTCTTTAGAAATTCTCACTGCTTCGGTACATCACATCTACATTCTCAACACCTTTAGGAAGCCAAATATCTTTGTCTGGTAAGTGAAGCTAACTTTGTGCAATAAACAGTGCCCACTGCCAGTTTGTCTTTAATTTAACATGACACCATCACTGTTACCATGTTCCTATGCTTTCTCAAGCAAATTTAAACATATTCACCACATTCTTCATTCTTACCATATGATCATAAGATTCCAGCACATTTCTAATATGTAGCAAAGCTTTCTATTATCTATCTATCATACATACTTATCTATTTATATACCTGGCTTTATATACCCATTAAAAAGGTGTAGCCAAGGCAAGTCATTTAGGGTTCAGGGAGACTTTAATCTCCCCTTCCCCTTGTCTTTTCACAGGAGCGAATACAGAGTGCTTCCCAGATCCCTCTTTCCTTCCCTTTTTGTCGCCTTTTATGATCTATGGGGAATCTGGTGGTAGTATTCTTGAAGCCCCCATCACAGGGCTACATCTATAAACCTGGCTTATATTCCCATTAAAAAGGGGTAGCCAAGACAAAGCATGCATACACATCCCTGCACACACACACACATATACACTTTGATTTAGCCGCTAGGGCCCCATTGATGAGAAGTACACAATGCCCCAATAATGTGTGTCAGATAAGTCACGCAAATGGAATGAGTGCTCTTCATCCTGGGCTACAAGAACTTCACCTTCGTCAGTGAACAAAGGATGCTCACAAAAATCTTTAAGGTCAAGGAAAATCAGGACATCAGCAACCCCCGCATCGTCAACCTCAAGGAGAAAACACTAATGTACTATCAAGAAACATGCAGATGGGACCAATCCAGCATCATTGTCAGCACATACATGGGGTCGGAGGCAGTACCTGGTAAGGTTGGAGGGTAGCGGCAGAATTTCCCTCCACAATTGGAAAGAGAGAGAGAGAGAGAGTGAGAGAGAGAGAGAGAGAGAGAGAGAGAGAGAGAGAGAGAGAGAGAGAGAGAGAGAGAATGAGAGAGTGAGAGTGAGAGTGAGAGTGAGAGAGTGAGAGAGAGTGAGAGAGAGAGAGAATAATTATGTAACATGTAAAGTATCTTACCTTCAGCTCTGGGTCATCAATCTTGAATTTGGTGTCATACAGTGACTGCTCAAATGGCAGGCCTGTAATCTTATGCTGGCCAGTTGGCATCAACAGGACAGTAAACTTGAACTGGGCGACAAATTCTCCACTCTGGAATACATACCATTAATTTTTAACTAAAGTGAACACATTTTCCAAGCATTTTCTATTGATATAAAACACAATGAATAAAGTTGTGACAATGAACATTACCAAAACTATTGTTAATGCAGAGACGTTAAAAGTTACCTTCTCCCAAAGGACTGGATATGGGTCTACTAGCTTGTGAGACACACACTCTGTCACTCCCAACCGGGCTTTCTTTTCATCATCAAAGGACCTGATGTTAAAGGGCATCGTGCCATGATTCTTCTGGACCTGAAATGATGTGCTGCTTATAACAATTGTGAAGATCATAAAATGCATTTGGATGACTTCATTTCAACTAAACAAACCTTTATTGGGGACACAATATACATAACTCTGTACCATAAATGCCTTACCATGGCTACCCTCTTTTAATGGGGATATGTCTAGTATACAGATAGATAGATAGAGATGAAGTCAGAAGCAGAACAGAAAATAATAATGGTCTGAAGATCTCATATTCTTCCACCGGTTACATAAATCCTAATCCAAGGTAATTTCACATTCTTCAAATGGTAACTTCCTTATATCAAAAAAATTCCTGAGGTCCTAAGAGTTACTGCATACATCATATATATAAGTACTATCACATCCACTGTATGTCACATTTATTATGCATCACCCTAGTGTCAAGACCCTTATCTCCCCACCAACAATCTCTTCTGGAAAAAAGTAATTATAATGAAGAAAATATATGAAATTCTCATTGTGTGTAAAAAGATAATTAACATAACACCAAATAAAAGAAATCAACACATACCTTGCTGAAGAATTCTCTTGATGCCTTCAGCTTCAAACTATAGCTCTCTTCCGTTTTTCTAAATACAGTTACACGGGCCTCGGCTTCTTTACCCTAAAAGGAAAATATGCACACTTTAATTTCATGTTCAATCATAAACAAGTACAGAGAATGAGTGCACATATCTAACCTGTACACATATATTATTATAGTAAAGATGGATAGCAAGCTTATAATAAAACTAATACAAATATTTATAATTTTGTATCACCTGGCTTTCCTATGTAGTGGTCCAATATGAAAGAACACTCCCCATCTTCCCACCATATCATGTTTATACACAACTCACAAATTTGTACACCCTCACACCTTGCACCAAATCCTCATCAAAATAATACTTTCCTTTACTGCAGGAAAAGCAAATTGAAACATTTAGATTATATAAAATTAGATACTTGAACACCATGCTGAATACTAATCACTATTGTCTTTGGATGAACACAATGGACAGAATGACATAAGGTGTCCCGGACTGCTTCACCCTTTTAAGATGTGATCAACCAGGTGACAATGTTTCATATACTTCAACCAAAAAAAAAAATTTCACCAATAGATGTTGTTAAATCTAATCCAAACACATGTACAGCAATTACATCAGATGGCCCTTGCAAATTTGCTTCATTAAGGTTCAGATATCCACACATTGGATAAAATGCTTATCATCATTTGAGAAAGCTGTACATTTGTATATTTCAAAGCAAAATACAAAACAAATGTAGATCTAACCTGTCCTTCTCCAGTTGAAACTATTACATCAACACCATACACTTCATGAGTCTCAAATTCGTGCTTTTCAACTTCCTTTCGCTGAGCTTCAGTGGGATTCTGAATGATAGTCTTCTCTCCATCAATCCTGCCTTGCTGGAGCTGGAAGGACAGCATCCCTTCCACTGGCTTGCACTTGTAGACTTCAGCAATCTTTGTGACTGTATCAGTAACAGCAAAATTCTGGTTACCAGGTTTAACTAAGCGTAAGGCCGCTTCAGCTGCATTGTGAGCTGCTATCATTACATCAGCTTGCCGTCCTTTGACCTGCAACAGTGATGAACTGTGAGTGAGAGTTGAAATTTAATATTTATCACTAGGTACAAAGAATGCTTGAATGTAGTTTTTTAAAAATATATATATATTCCAAAAGCATGCAAAGTGCCCCTAAAAAATAAATGAGGTAACGCTTAGAATTATTAAAAACATTAAACACAAAGTACGTTCCTCACTGAGTTAAGTAGGTTACACTGACATACCAGTTGTAAGATTTTAAATAATTAACCTAGAAGTTCACTGTTCCACTATGTTAAAGTGGAATGTTCAGGTCTATGGAAAAGGGGATGCTTACAAGAAAAATATGAAAAAATTACATTTCTAGTGCATTTTCTTACCTTGTTTGCCTTAGATGCACCAACCACCACAGTGTGTCCAACTACAGCAATGAAGCCATCTATGTGTGCCCCCATATCAATTTTGACTAGATCACCTTCCTGAAGAATTGTGTCCCCCTCAGATGCAAGGGGAGAATAATGGTTGATGCAATTGTTCACCGATGCACAGACTGGGAAGGCGATGCCCTTTTTCAAATCTTTCTCCTTTTTAAAAACCTTGCTGGTTTCTTCATCCAGTAGCCTATCACCCTCAGCACAGATGTCACGGATTGAGGCCAGAGGCACACATTTTGCTACAAGGAGCTTCAGGACACCTGCAAATCATGGAACAAATTATAATACTTTGAACTCCACAGAACAATTATATGGACAAATTAATATTTTGTTAATCAATATCTTATAAAAATGTAAATCTAATGTGATTTGACTGATTTTGGGATTAATTTCTGGGTTTAAATTTGTTTCCGAGTTTTCCCCACCCACCCCACAAACTTGGGGAACCAGTGCGAAACAGAGTTTTTTGGGTGGGGGAAAATCAGAATGAGATATTTGCAGTATAAATAAAGTCCAAAATCAATTGAAACAAAAAACACCAGAAAAACTCATTTTCCTTTGAAACTTTTTTTTTCCTAACCACCCAACCAAATCTCCTCAAGCCAGGCTGTTTTTTTATTATTATAACATAATAGAATCTTTCCTAACCTAACCTTTGAAACCTAAGCCAACCCAAATCAAATCTAACCTTACCGGTTAGTTTGCAGAGAGACTCAAATAATTTTGGTGCTGACTCAAGGAGGGTCCCAAGGGTACACAGCGTTCCACTGCACCCTTCTTACTTAATAAACACAAGGCATTTGGCAGTTCGGACACTCTACTAGTGGGATAAGAAAGTCTAGCGAAGCTATTTCTTTGCTTTAAAATTGTTTTATAGCCTCCCAGGTGTTCGGGGCACAGGTGCACATTCCCATGTTGGAACGGAAGAGCAACTCAATTAAACGATATTCAAACTTCTGCTCTTGTGATGGGCAATATGGAATACTGAAATGTGATCAGCTGATATCTGGATATCATGCTGTCATTAGCTAGTATTCAAATTATTTTAACTCACTCCCAGGCATCAGTGCAGGCACCATTCTTACTGAAAGTCACATTTCACCAATAATTCAAGCTTCTCCTGGCAGCTACTAATATCTTAAAGGGTATCTGTAACTCTGCTTTTAAGCCTTGGAGCCAAAAACGATCAGGAATAAAGAAACATTGAATGGTAAGTCCAAAAATAATATAAGTTTTGAAAACCTCTGTCTGCAAATTATCTGAAGAAATACCTAGCTTTACTAGACATTGAAAAAGTGTATGACAGAGTGAATAGGAGAATACCGTGTAAGGTTTTGGAAAGGATTGGAATGAGTGAGAAGATTGTTAGGATAATTAGTAACATGTATGAGCACACGAGGGTCAAGTTTAGTATGGGAGACCTAGACACTGGATGGGTGAGTAGTAAGTGAAGAGTGAGAGAGAGTTGTATCCTTTCCCCTTTACTTTTTGGATTGTATGTTGAATGAAGCACACAGTTTGAGGGATGAAAATGGGGAATGACGTGTTGTGTGTTGCTGTATGCAGATGTGGTGAAAACCACAGTAAATTAAAAGATGTTGAATGGAGTAACATAATATGGCACAGATTTCTATGTTAGGTTCAGTTAGGAGAAAAGCCAAGTATTGGTGCAAAATGGGGATGACTTATAGTGACAGGACCTGGATGTTAGGTGGAGTTCAATAAAGAGGACAAAAAAGTATAAGTATCTGATGGTAAATCTGCATAACTACTGCTCGGACAATATCGATATAAATATGAAGTCCTACATACTATACATAGTGTACTCAACACATCTTTGAAGGTTTCAGGCGGTGCTCGTTATTATAATCAAATAAAAGCCATAATATGGCAATCCGGAAAAATCTAGGTGAAATGCCTAACTTTTGGCAAATTAAATATAAAAAGCTTATATAACCGAACCTAACAGAACCAAACCTAACTTAACCTTAACCTAACGTAACCTAACCATAACCTAACCATAACCTAACCTAACATAATCAACCTAACATAACTTGAAAGATGCTTTACCAGGTAAATAATGGTTAGCACTGCCTGAAACCTTCACAGATGTGTTGAGTACACTATGTATAGTATGTACCACTTCATATTTATATTGATAGAGTCCGAGGAGTAGTTATGCAGAAATACCCTAGCATTATGTATGGATTGGAAGCTATCAGAGGGAGACATGGAATGGAGCACCTTCAGGCAGAGAGAGAATAGCAAGGGCAGGGCTGAGATACAGAGCTAGGCTACAGAGAATGGATGAGAACAGATGGGCAAGAAAGCTAAATGAATATATGAATAGAGTATGAATGAAAATTGGATGAGATTCAATGAAAGTGGAAATGTGGGTGGGAGAGCTGGGAATATTTGTGAGAGGTATTATGAGGCATTATGGGGCCGGACGAAGTCATTGGAGACGAACAGATGGAAGAATAGTGGAAGCAAGTTATGTATGATATGTGAGAAAGGGGTGGATGAAACGGTGGAACACGATGTTAGCATGCGAGAGGTATGCATATACAAGGACAAAGATGTTAGGTATAGTGGCAGAAGAGATAGGAGTGGAAAAATGGAGATGAGAGAATGTGTTAGTAAGCAGATGGAATACCTGCTGGGGCCGAGTACTGTATGGAGGAAAAACAGTTGTGTGGTAGAGTGTAAGAGAGTTTTTAGAGAATGCATGGAGAACATGAATTATGGAGAATGAGACAGGGGACCCCCTAGTGATGGGGGAAGTAGGAAGGAGTGAAAACTTCTAGTTTTTTGTCCCTTTATTTCTTCTACCAAGTATGTGGGAGAAAGCCGATATAAAGGCTACACCGATAGTCTAAACTGGATGACTCCTACCCTAAGTCCAAGCCCAATGGAAATGACAGCTGTTATAAACATTGCTACTACCTTTTCTAGGTTAAAATACACACAATCATAAAACAATATTTCCTCCCGCCAGCTAGTGAGCCGGCGGGTTTACGTACCAAATATTCCTTCATGTACCATTTCATTATAAAACGTATACCTACAATAGACATGTATGTACGACAACATAACTGGACTGACCCAAACAATGGCCGGGGGGAAGGCTAAGCCCCAACCAAACCATACTCCAGCCATCAAGTCAATATTAATAACCAACACCATTATTTACTAAGGAAACATCAGTCCTACATGGAAACTTTGGGTGATAAATGAACCATATCAGGAAACGGAGACCAAACACCGTCTATTTATTGGTAGAGCGCCAAGACTTTCCATGCGCTGCATCAAACATGGAGGCCCCAACACTTGAACTTCCTCATCACAACACACCTTTCCGTCACTTTTGCACACTTACGGTTCACTATATCCCCGGCCATTTTGTACTTGGTGACGACGAGGTCCTCCGCAATGGTATGTTCATCCTCATGGTCGCTCATGATGAACAGCTGCGCAGATTTTGCGCTTCACGTGGACAGCAAGAGTGTAACTGGCGGGAAACAGGGTGAAGGGCCGCCCGGCAGGCAACACGCCAAGACAAGTGACGTGCGACTACCTAACACTACTACAAACTGGCTTAATTGTGCTTTATTATATACGTATTTAAAACTTTTTTGTATTTTATCAGTTGCTAATAAGAGTGCCTTCAATCGTATCCACTCAGACATACTCCATATGATGACATCACGACTGACTACAATTACCGTATATTTACATATAATGGAGTAACCAATAATCTTAAGATTTCTCTAACCTTAAGTATTGACTTTTACCTCCTTAATGTTTGTTTTTCTGATCAAATTAGAGCCTTCCCCTAACTTTTACTAACCTCCAAATTTTTCCTTATTACTACCTCTCTTGCCATACCTGAACAACTATAGCAGCTATCCCAACAATTTAGGTATTCTTTTAATTTCCTTTACAAACTTCAATATATCATATAAGAAAAATTGAGTTTACCTTAATGTATTTCATCTTAAAGAATTACTACCGCTATCAAATTTAACCGAACAGTCTCCCTACTTATAGGCTGCTTTCTAAACCATCTTGAATTTGTACTCTAACAACCTATATATATTCTTCATTTATTTAGTAACAAAACTGATAACTTCACTTCATTATTTTAATTTCTTTTAACTTAATGATAGCCATAAACAGATTCCAAACTCCCTGAACCCTGAACAAGTAAAATTCCATTGTTACCCTGGGATTATTGAAATATCCAGGTCCTTTCTCCGCCATCCTCTTGACCAACCAATATCCTTAATCTCACTCTCACAACCCATCTACATATCACCACGTGTAATAACTTAACAGAAACCCTCTCCCCCTCTATCTAAACTTCCCCTAATTCTCTTAATTCTTAATTCAATACTATAACTATAAAATAGTCTACCTTATTGTTATAAACCTCCTAGGTAACTTTAATCCTCCCTCCGATACTATCTACCAACCTTAATTTACCTCTGATTGAAATAGTAAACTGTCACCCTAAATTAATTCAACAGTTGTATTTACTATAGTACTTCTTTAAAATTTCTTGTATATTAATCTATCCAAACTTAACTCCAACCCTGTGAGAACCGACTCCCTATTCTCTAATTTTACTCCTTTCTACAGATATCTGCCACAAAGCTATTCATTTAAATATTACCTTCCAATTCTCCTTCTCTTTGGTATTCCTTTTAAGCTTCCTTGTTCAGTTACTGCATTACTAGTTATTACTCTTATTGTATGTTCCTAGAAAAAATATAGCTTCTTTGGCAAGGCTGTAACATAGACCTTATACTATAATTAATCTTGTCTTTACCGTCTATTCACAAAGATTCCATAACTTAAATTATAGTTAACTCATCACCCTGCTCATCAACTAATGTTCTGCTATTCCTTCTACAAAATAAATCATGGGACACTTCCTTTCTTCAAACCTCTAATGAATTTAATAGGGAACTCTAGTTAATTCTTATAGAAGTCTAATATACTATTTTCACTTCAGCCATCGTTAACTTTAACTTTAAGCATTATCAAATAAGGGTTATAATTTCACGACCAATCTTGGACCCCCTTTCCTGCGAAACATTTACTACAACATACTCCTGCAGTGCCTTCCAGTGGCATCAGATTATGCTTACAACAGCTACACCAGAGAGGTGGCCGCGAATGTAATTGATGCCACCAATCGTCAACTCGGTGACATCTTGTGGTGGAGAGAGGAGAGAGAGAGAGAGAGAGAGAGAGAGAGAGAGAGAGAGAGAGAGAGATAACAAATTACTATTCAATAAAATTTCTATACCAGATAAGAAATAACTGGTATGTTTTTAGTAACTCACTACCTTGCTAAAACTAATGTTCATAATCTAAACTTCCTCATTTTCAACCACAGTCCTGTTAAAATACAAGTAAAAGGTAGAATAATTAAATGTAAAATGTTTGTTCCTTTATTAAAAAATTAGAGCACCCATATATAAATTGAATATCCTCCACAATTTAATTTGATGAGAACATAAAACTGACAATGTAATACCTATTATGCTTGAGTACAAACAACTAAAATACATACAATTCTGATGAAAATGTAAAATCTTTTTCCTTTTATAAGCAAATAACAGTATACAAGTGCTTTATTCTCACATATATATATATATATACATACATATATATATATATAATCTATGTTACTTCAGGTCCCTCTCCATTTATGCTCAGTGAAAAAATAAGCCCACATATTTGTCTGGTTTTCATTTGTTTTTACAAATAACATTTCTCTTAGAAAAAGAAGTGTGATATGCAGATTTTCTAAAAATATTTACAATTTTACACTGGAAGCATTCATATTCGTCAAATATAGACAAATATAGAAAGAAATATGAAAAAAAAATATATAAGAAATTCCTTCGAAGACTGGCCCTGTCTGTAGAGTATGTATGTATACATTCTCTAACCATGAGTTTGGTCATCTTCAACAAAATCATAAGCCTCTTCTCGTGACACACACTCCACATGAGACACCTTATTTCTAAACTTTACACCATAGAACTTGTTTGCATGTTCCAGTAACTCTGGCCTGAAAGTAGTGGTAATGAATTGAGCATCTTTACTCAATTCATGGATCATGTCAGCCACAGCCTTCCTGTGCTGAGCATCAAGTGCCTGAAATACAAAATGTCAACATAATAGCATAATTTCCTATAAACTTGATACAATCAAGACAATTAGAACATATACGACCCATTGTGATTTGAAGAGGTTTTAAAGAAGACTAGCTGCTTTAGGAATTTTAACATAGGTATCTTTATGATAAGTTATTGTCATCCACTTGCTGAGCTCACATTGAACTAAATTTGCCATGTTTGTAACCCATCATAGATGAAATATTTTTTTATTATGAAAATCTTTGCACTCATCCTCTATCCATGACCTCATGTATGCCTAGAAACTTAAGCATCGTGGCAGCACTACTAGTATCCGTCATCTATTTTCAAGTAATCGTTTTCTTGGACATTAATACTTATACTACCAACCACCACTAGAAATCTACAAGATGGACACGCTGGTGTATTCTGAAAAGTCACCTAACTGACATCTACTGGCCATACCCAATGACTTTATTGTCATATAATTAAATTATTTCTTTAAGATTACATAAAAATGGTAAGCAATGCATGGGGCCTACATAATCAACTCCCAATAGTTTTGTAAATACTGAAAATTCTTAATTTTCAGTACATTGGATCATTGGCTTAATTTTTGGAGCATCTTAACTTTCATATTGGGATGAATTCTTACTGATTATTTCTGAAGTGCCAACACACAGAGAAGAGAAGAGAAGAGGAGAGAGAGAGAGAGAGAGAGGAGAGAGAGAGGAGAGAGAGGAGAGAGGAGAGGAGAGAGAGAGAGGAGAGGAGAGAGAGAGAGAGAGAGAGAGAGAGAGAGAGAGAGAGAGAGAGAGAGAGAGAGAGAGAGAGAGAGATTTGTATATAATGATTTTTCAGTATATCACACATGGCTCAGATTTATTCACCCTATACCTTCACCTACTATTCTGAATATTCTCCTTCAAGAACCTTTAAGAAACTATATATAAACAAAATACTTGTATGGCAGTCTTACCTGATCAATTTCATCAAAAAGATAGAATGGAGCTGGATCACATTTCTGAATGGCAAAAATAAGAGCAAGAGCAACAAGAGACTTTTGCCCTCCTGACAGCTGGTTCATTTCCCTCATTTCAGCATTTCTTCCGGTGAATGATACACGGATACCAACACCAGTGAAGTTGTCCACTGTTCCTTGCTCTTCTTGCTGGAATGTATACATCAATCTTTATTATACTAGCAGTGAAGGAATTCAACAAGTGATACTTACAGGATGGATTCTGTTTGTAATATTTGCAATAATAATAACTGAAATATTGTTAATGGCCATTTACCAAAGTAGATTTTTTAGGTAAAAAGAAAACTTATGTCTATCAAAAAGGACAATCTCCAAACCTACCTCACTTTCATCTTCATTGTCTGACTTCATGACCAACTGGGCATGTCCCTGAGGTGCTAGCTTCTTGAATACCTCACTGAAGTACTTGGATACTTGTTTAAAGGTAAACTGGATGGCTTCATACTTCCGATGTTCAAGGACATTCATAAGCTCTTTGATTTTGTCATACCTTTCAAAAATAAAAAATAAAAATAAGTACAACAATTTGTCAAAAGACTTTACAAGTCAAACATGCAGACTAGTTTAATTATATCAATCTTAATAAATTATATTATATGCTGTATCAATAAGTTTAAATTAATCAAAATCACAATTAAAAAAATAATAATATTGCAACCATCCACTCACCCTCTGTCCAACTCCTCTTTCCTCATGACCAATTTTTCTTTTTGTTCAGAAAATGAGATGAATTGGTCCAATGCTTTCTTGTTTACATGTGAATACTTTTTCAGCTCCATGTTTGAATTTTCTAATTTTTTGAACAGTTGTTTGGTGGGAAGATTCTGAAAACGAGATTATATTAGTAATTCTTCCCTCAAGGGCATTATAAGGTTTTATCTATCTATCTATATAACAGGCTGTTATCCCCCTAAAGGTAGTCAAGATAAGGTATGCATAACCACACCCAGACACACATACATATATACTCCTCTAACTTAACCCCTAAGCTCCCAGAGAAGAGATGAACACCCCACCCAAAAAATAACATGCAACTGGAGACAAGGGCGGAGGTCATATCCCAAACAGGGTCCCAGGATTTACCCTTGTCACTTCACATTAAACTCATGTCCTCTCCCTCCCCACACCTGATATGAAGGGTCACACCAGAAGCGTGAGAGCCTACTCCAAGGGTTGTCAAGGCCGCGTCATTGCTCATATATCACCACTGCTCTCAATTCACTTCTATTATGCACAATCCTCCTTTCTTGCTCTACAGATACTCCTCTTTCATTCAATGCTCTTTTCACACCTTCCACCCATCCCGTTCATGGCCTTCCTTTCAACCTCACACCTCTCACCATCGGATCTTACAATTCTCTTCATCTGATCCTTCTCCGTTCTCTCCATCTGTCCAAACCACCTCAACACACTCTGCTCTGGAGTATTACTTCACACATAATCTCATCTACATTACATTTAATCTACTCTTCTCTACTACTACCATAATCCATGTTTCAGCCCCATATAGTGCAGTTGGCACAGCTACTCCTTCATACAACCTTCTCTTTACATTAATTCTCATCTCTCTAGAACTAAACACTCATTCCTCCCAACACCTCTCCTATATCATCAATCCTAAACTTCACCTGTCTCTATTCCTCTATCTACAGAAATCTTGGATCCTAAATATTCAAAACATTCCACCTCCTCAAACAGTTCACAATTCAATGCAAAATTCGTCCTTCTACCATTAACTCTGCTATTGAATTTCATTACTTTACCCTTATTCTCATTCACTCAAAATCCAAATTCTTCCACCAACATAAACAATTTTTCCTCTGAATCCGCCACTAAAGACAAACAGTAGCCAACTTCTCTTCCACTCTATTATCAGAATTTAAGAACCTAAGAACTCTACCCAACATTCTTGCATTAGCTTCCCTTACCACATCATCCATATAAATATTGAACAATCATGGTGACAATCACAAATGTTATAATCCTACTCAAATAGGAAACCACCCAACCCTATTTCCCGCTCACATATTCTCTACTACTCACATAAAAACTTTTCACACCTATTAGCAGTCTGCCACCAAGCCCATACAATTGTAGGACATTCCAAAAGCCACCCCTATCAATCCTGTCATATGCCTTTTCTATCTTTACACCAGGCTGTTATCTGCCTAAAGGGAGGTAGCCAAGACAAGGCACGCCAGAGTTCAGGGAGACATTACTCTCCCCTCCCCCTCTGTACCTTATTCTTTAGCAGGAGAGTATACAGAGGAGGGGCTTTCCAGACCCTTCGCTCCGTCCATTTTCTAGTCTTTTACAAACCGCAGGGATTACTTGTCTTGGCTACCCCCTCTAAAGGAATAACAGCCCCATATATACATACATAGATAGATGTATAAAAAAATCATTAATAAAGTTTACACTTACCTGATACTTATCAAAAGCATCAGAAGGCAGTGATCCAAGGTCACGAATCTTCTTAGAACAATCTTCAATTTTCTGATGAAGAAGAGTTTGTTTTGAAGCCATCTTCTCCAAATCCTTGGCATCCTCTTCCATTCGTTCCATGACTTCCTTCTCTTTTGACTTGACCTTTTCAAGCTCAACCTTCAAACTCTAAAATGTAGGAATAAGAGTTGTAAGCCAACATTAAAAAAAAGAAGCAAAGATCGTCAAACTGTTTAACTTCTAGGCTACCACACTTTAGGTGGATAAAAACCTGGTATAATGATAGATTACACTTTTATGAATAAGTAATACCAGAATGTTTTATGTCTCGAGTTAACAAGAGTATAATATATCAACATAGAATTTGAGAATACAGCAGCTTACCTTTTCTTTCTTTTGAAGTTCTGAGACTTTCTTCTCTACTTCTTTATACTGCACAGCTACTTCATCTATCCGTGTATCTACTCGCTGGATTTCACTCTGGCTGTGATCTAGCTGCCTCTTTCGGTCCTCCACAGAGATCTCTTGCAAAGCCTATAAAGTGATATATTCTAAGTTATATGTTGGCTCAAAGGAAAAAAAATCAATCACAATGCAGAACTCTACATCTATGACTGTCACCATTCTTAAATGTATGGGATATTTCCATGTTAAGAACACTTAGGTAAAATTTGTGTATATAAGTCATCATTTCATACCT
>JAPQNM010000044.1:14892596-14905096 GCA_029783475.1 Metacarcinus magister
TTCTCTTGTCAACACTAATGCATGGATCAGAGATTTGGGTATGGAATAGGGTTTGATTTGGAAATGTGGTGTGACAAGATGGGAGGGAAAGATTTTATTTATTTATTTTTTTTGAGACTGACTGACTGACGAAACTTACATTTGTTTGTGGATAGTCAATATCCTTCACAGTGAGACGGTTGAGTGGCATGAATGTTACTTCACCAGGCAATTTTTGTTTGTTCATTTCCTTCAAGATTTGGGTACCAATCTTGTCAGATTCCACTATGTGATGGAACAACCTGAAATAAAAGCATGTTTCATAGTGACAATAAATTCCGATGGCCTTCAACTTTTGCAAAAAACAATATAAAAAAAAATAAATAAATAAACAAATAAAATAAAATAAATTAAAAACTTACTTGTTGCCTGCAGTCACCTCCACAGCAGTATATATAGATCTCTCACATTCAAAATTTTCAATAAGGAGACCATAATATTGTTCAGCAATTTCCCCAAGATGACCACCACGTTCTCTGAATGTGTCGAGCACCTTTTGTACACTATCACGACCATTAAGGATGGGCTGAAAAAGAACAACATTATATTAATCAATAAGCAAAAATGCCCTTAAAAAGTCAGTTCCAATTTTCTACATGATCATATTCAATTAGTTCATAAAACATTCCGAAAACATCATGAGAATAACCATATTACAACACACATTACAAAATAAACTACTCTGCTTGGCACATACCCCAGCACTGTACTAACCCATACATTCTTTAGGATACTAGTTACTATTCATTTCTGTGACTCATTCCTTATTTCCATTCAAGACTAATCTTCACAACCATCAAATTTCCATGAAGAGTTGGGACATACAAAGTCAGATAAGTGACTAGGTTCCCAGGCCAATAATATTGAAAAGAATTTAAGGAGAATCCATAAAATAGCAATACTCTATACACTAAAAGGAAGACCAGAACCTGCAATATAAATATTCTATGTGCAATTAATAATATATTTATTCTAAAAATACGTCAACTTACTTTCCCTGCCATAGACCGAAGGGATTGATCAGCTCTGGACAGTTCTTCCTTTAGGGAGCTCACATTCTGCTGAAGGTTGTTCTCTTTTCGCCAGTGCTCACTTGAACGGGGAATCAAATCATTATGAATGTGCATTAAAAATGTCTAAAAACTAAAATATATTAAGTAAACACCTATCACTTCCATTATACTATTAAGTTTTTGTTTTGAACCGGAAGGACTACATTTCTTTAATCTTATTTGTTTTGTTATCTTAACACCACAGTTCAATGTCAATTTCAAATTGGGAGCATGAGATATACTGTATGACAATTGTACATATTTGCAATGATTGCCTTAAAATCTTATAAATTTTGATTATTTTATTAGTTTTGATTAAAGAAAAATTAATAATTCTAGTACTCCACGATTTACATTGCAGCTGACAAATACTCTTCAAAATCATGCCACTTAATATACAATAATCTACTATTAAAATAATTGCCTATAACTACTATAGAATCAAGCAAAATCTCTGTATACCAGGCTGACATCCCTTTAAAGGAGTGTCACGGAGACAAGAAGCCTAAATACTGTACATAAAACTACATGCATTCCCTCTTTTGTGTCTCTAGGCCTCAAAAGAAGAAGGAACCAATCTTTACCAAACCACACAGTCTTGCAGCTTAGTCAATTTCTACAGCAGGACTCTACAACAGATGGTTTACCCTTGCTGGACCAAAATACATCCTTCCACTTCTCTGCACTTGACCAAATGAATTGATCACACCAGGTATGGAACAGCCTCCGTCATTAATGCAATCCTATGTGTTCTCTATACATCTTTAAGGGACTGGTTGAAAATCTTATATATTTTGCAAAAATTTAGTTGAGATTGGCACTACATTCTTACCTAGGGACGAAGAGAATATATGTTTATGTATGTGGGCATGGGTGTGAGTATGCATACTTTGTCTTGGTTCTACCCCTTTAGGGGGATAACAGCCTGGTATATAGATATAGATAAAAAAACAAAACAAAACATAAAATAAAGATAAAAAATAGAATTTGAGTCTGGATGTGCATGTAGTGCAAGCACAGTCCATATCAAAAGTCATCTATCATTACATCATGCTCTATGTTGAGAGACTACTGTATGACACTGACCATTTTCTAATATTGACAATAACATATAATGGTCTGCCTCATGTGTAAACATTAGTAAGTAATAGCTTAATAGCTAAGGATTGTTAGTAAAGAGCATGCAAGATTCTTCAACAAATAACACAGTTCACATGAAACAAGCTACAACTTTAGGGTAACTCAAATATGAAAATACTGGAAATATAGAACAAACACAATATCATCAAATATCTATGCCAATCAACAAGGCCAAAATTACATAAGAACTGTTGAAGTAACTGCATAGAACTAATCAAAATATTGTATGACATGCTATCAACCTGTAATTAAGTCTTTAAATTTTGTAATGAGCACTAAATTTACCCCAATTATTAATCTGCATTAAACATAAAAAAAATTTACCACAATAATATTATCATCTCATGTGAAGGCAACTTCAAAGACAAGCTGAGCCTTGAATTTGTGGTATACTTGTATGCAATTGGTTTTTTCCTTTATTTTTTTTATCATTCTAACCTCATTCACTTAGATAATTGATGATACCTACATAACACATTTTGAAGTGAAAAACACAAAGCACAAGACAACTAAACACAAAGCACAGGACAACTAAACAATTAAAAACATGGCCATGGAAACCTTCTCGTATAAGTAAGTTGGTCCTTCTGTTCTTTCAAATTAAACAAAAGCTTTCCAGATTGTTGCATCTCTTTCCAAACCATTTTCTGTTCATCAATGGAGTTCTATAAAAGAACAATATAACTAACACACTGCAAAACTAACATGATTTCATAGTAAGACCCACATCTTAAGAATCAGATGAAAACCACAATCCTGACATAAGCACAAGCTGTTTAGTTTTGCATATCAGAAATAAAAGTGTCATTAAGTTCATGCAAAAAATTTGTTGTGGCTATTGAATATTCATATATCTCGCCTATACAACACCAAGTCAATCAGGTTGTGATCTTCGGCTGAAAACAGTGAAAGATAGCAAAAAATGAAAAAAAATTTAAGTTGAAGGATGAACTCACCACTAGAAAAGCTTAAATGTCTGCCATATTTCCCAACACTCTGACAATAAATAAAAAAGCAAATAGTTCAGTTAAGTAGATAGAATGGAAAAAAAATAAACAAACTAGAGACAAGTGAAGTATGTATGTACCTGAAAAGAATAAATGTACTTAATATAATCATTCACTGGCAAAAATCATGCAACAAAAAAGGGTAAGCAGCCAGGTGTAAAACCTCAGGAGGCACCAACAGCAGCTGCCTAAAACTTGATCTAACAAGCAAAGATGAAATGTGCACACATCAACCTTTCATGGTCATTTGAGTCAGTGCACACCAAGGAATTGCAGGTTAACTTTGTTTTGCAAATATTTAAGACCCTGCATTATAATTTAACACTGATAGTATGACAACAATCAAGTTATCTTAAAAATATGCACATAAGATTCTGCCAGAAATGACCATGAAAGGATTAATAATCATGGTAATAGTGGAAAGAATGATGAGGGAACCCATATAAATGACGTTTCACAGCAAAAATAATTTTGATTGTACATCTAAACATTTGCAAGCTTTAGCTGCACCTCACTCAACTGTTATTTAAAATTTCAGCCTAAGGTATTAAGTAGAAAATCATATTCACTATTCTAATAGATTTCCTCATCAATCTTGTGATTTAATTAAAGTTAACAATAAATCACCACACCCAAGCATGCAAAGCAAAACCAACTTCTGATGACCTCCAGCAGTCACCAATAAAATTCATTAGCCACAAGCATACAATTAGAGTGCAGATTTTGTGAAAAGTTTTTGTAACAATCACAGGCACGTGCTAGCATGGTGATCGAGATCAATCTTACTTCCGTTCACTTTGTAACTGGTCTTTCCTTTTCTTCATTTCATAAAAGACTTTGTTGTGCTCATCAATACTCTGTCTGTAGTTCTCTGTATCTGTAGATAACTCCTGCAATGAGCAATTTCAAAGTTAAGGATACAATGCAATAAAACTTATGGTCATTTGATTAAAATCACATCACCCTTTATATAATGAATGATCCTACAAAGTATCCTTGAAAATGGAATTCATTGAATCTTGGATCAGGGCCACATCTCATGAAATAATTACAAGTAATATATTAACTTCATAAAAAGTTGTAACTTGTTATAGAAATGTTACCAAAGCTTTTAATTAAAATTGACACGAGTTGACATACTCTTGATATGTATGAATTATTTATGCCACAAAACCAAGAACTGTTTATATAATTAGAATACGAACAATACTCATAACATTAATAACATGCTCCCACTCCCCCACCCAAAAAAAACCTTACCATATGTTAATTTTCAGCCTTTATACAAATACATTTTAACTCCATATCACCTTCCTCTGCTTCTTTTGAGACTGCATTTCCAATATCCTCTCTATGTCTAGATCTGCAATAATCTATTTCATGCATTTCCTACCTCAACTTTTGAAACAAGCTGTGTTCTGCGCTCGCTATCACGGACAATTTCATCTTCCAGTCGTAGAATTTGATCCTGCTTGGACTTGACAGCCTTGTTGAGAGACCTGAGCAGAACAAGAGGGAAGAAGGCGGGGAGGGAAGAAGAGGGAAGAGAAGGAAGGACCAATGGCATAAATTCTTCAATGCTGCTGCTAGGGGTGTGCAATGAGCTGGATGATATGTATATGAGGATGATCGAGGCTGTAAAGACTGATGATTGATTGAAGCTAACTCCTGAATTCCTATGTAGATGCTCCAGAGAAGGAAAAGGATGGAGCAGACTTCTTAAGAGACAAAAAAAATATATATAGAATAAAAAATACAATAAATAAATAAATAAATAAAGATTAATAAATAAAAAATAAAGAAATCAGGAACAAGGATGAAAAGAAGGAATATGGTAGGATTTACTAAAAAAATACAGGAGTATGTTTAACAGGAACACTTACTCTTCTGCTAGTAAGTTGGTCTCAAAAGAAATAAGCAAACTGAGGAAGTTGTGCTGCAAAAGGTTAAATTCAAAGCTGCCGTGCGCAATCCAAGTTCAAAGTACACCAAGAAATCAGCCATAGCAGTATTCAATTCCCAGGGTTTCTCAAAATCTCCAACATAAACCAAAACACCAACAGACTGGAAATATAAAGCTGATAAGTTAGACAACATGCTCTACATGCCCATTAGTTTATGAAATGTGCATAAGCATACAGCATTCTTAAATTACAAAAGCATAATGTTGTACTTACACATTTAAATATTTGCAAGTGCATAAAAATCCCCCTCACCCCATCAAAAAGGCATCCAGCAACAAACACAAAACTTTCATACACTTACCTTGTGCATAATGACATGTTCCAAAATGACTTAAGTGGGCCAACCATTATTTACACAAGCCACTTCTATCGATACATTTGAGACTATTGCTTGTAATGGTTTCCATAAATGCTTCCAAGATTTGTCCTTAATATATATATATATATATATATATATATATATATATATATATATATATATATATATATATATATATATATATATATATATATATATATATGCTGACTTGTAAATAAGTGCTGACCCAATTTTTCTCTTAAAACAAAACATCTTAAAACAGGACACCAATCCCTGGGCCCTAAATGTGAGGATAAAGGAAGCCATGCAGTGTAGACCAATAACATAGTTCTGTATCTCTTTCTCCTGACATTACTTTGGGGGGAAAATACCAACCTGTAAGAGTTTCTCTAATTCTTTGTTCCGATCCCCATCTCGATTTATCTCCTCATCAAGGCGTCTGATTTGGTCCTTTTTTTCACCCATCGCGCGTTCTATCGATCTGCAACAGGGAAGAAGAAAGGGACTAGAAATACACTGCCTCTTGTATGGGCCTTGCATCTCTTTCTCTCTGGCACCAAACCCCAATTACAGGGGAGGGCGAGAACTTTGCTCTCTCAAGTAGTTCATGGAAAATCTTTGTACGGATGAACGCATGTATGAACGCTTAAGTCCCTTTCTCCAACCCTTTCAGACCATGGGCGCACATTCTTATAATTCGATTAAAAACTAATTTTCAAAACTACCTATTGGGGGTAAGGATGCGTTTTTCTGACTAACCTTTGTTTGAGCCTTGAACAGTACTTCATTAAAAAATAATTAAAATTCCAAAAGGGTGAAGATCCCATTTGGAGTTCATTTAGCAGCTGTCAACTCCATCACAGCGACCAATTCCTTTTGCCTTTTAGTGCTCTGTCCATCAATGATGCCTCTGGATTCCTACCACTTCAATTTAGTATGGAATACTATGTGTGGCAAAGACAGAAGACAAAGCAGATATTTCATTGACACAATTGTGGGCCTGATGCGTGTACCCCTCAACTGAGCAATGGAGTACCAGAATAACATTGACCTCTTGACAGTTGTGGTGCCTTTATATTCAATGAACAACTATCAATGATTAGGCTAATCAGAGATCAACAGACCATTCTGTGGTATCCACCAAGGTTCTGCAAGGCGATAAAGCACACAACAACGAAGACCCCCAAAAGGTTGTTTTCTTTGACCTCTGAACTGGATGCAACATAATCTAATTCATATTTTACAAAGAAATAACTGATCCCTTACTTTTCCTATCTGTTGCTGAAAGGGCTGAAAAATTGGGGAATGGACAAAGCACAAGCCCACAAGACAAGGACATAACAAGTACATGGCAAGTCAAATCCATTCTGAATACCTAAGAGGAGAGAAGCAATGAAGCACATGCAAGAAATCATGCAAACAAAGCAAGCAGAAGGATTTACTACTTATCTACTTAAAAACTAAAATTAAGGCATGTATATGAAATTGAAACATCTTACCTGATCAGTGATAATGATCACAGAGGTGAATCTGGCCGGTCTTCCTATGATGAAACCTTAATACTAACTAAGGCCATGACTTAATCTAATTAAGGTTGTTGATTTCCTGTATTAATTTAATTTAACAAGTGTTCAACAAGCGTGTGTGTGTGTGTGTATGTATGTATGTATGTATGTGTATATATATATATATATATATATATATATATATATATATATATATATATATATATATATATATATATATATATATATATATATACACACACACACACATACATACATACATATTACTTAACAAACAGATATAGTATTTATCTGATATTTGGATCTCCTTTACCATAACATGAAAAATCAGTTTAAAACTGCCAACATTACCCTATTTCACCACGGATTTGCTACTTATCTACATTACCATATGAATCATGAAATAATCTTGAAACATGATACAGCTGTTCTAGTGTTATAATATTATATTACAGAACAAAATCCTACACTATGTGTACTAAGTACCATAACCTGAAAACAATAAATTTGGATGGTTGCTAGTACCAATGGTAATTATTCTGTAATCACAAAATTGTCAGCGATTAAACTTTAATACTAATGCAACACATCTTTATTACACATATGTGCAATCCAGTTATGCACAATATGGCACATCAATACATACCCATGCAACATTACATTCAAGTTTTGCAAAATATCAAGCACTTCATATCAGCTCAAAGTACACATCACAATGGTTGTATGGATTCCCACTCCTAAATATACAGTCAACTTCCACCAAATGTCTCCTCATCCTTCAACATTATTATTAGTAGTAAATATTAGTAAGCAAAATAATAAATAAAACATTCCGATTTGCCTATGTTACTCTACATAATATACACCACATACATGTAACATTAATTTCATATAAACTTGTATTTGATTGATGTCAATGGTGTAAAGTCTTTCAAATGCAATATGAAATTGATTTTGATATTTATTTATAATTTCTACACTGGTTATCTCTTCTTCTATCCTTATAGTACTGTAATCCTCTTTCCAATACTGCTCCTGCACTTACTGTTTCCAGTTTCCAACAATAATATAAAAAAATAAAGAAATAAAAAATAAATCCATCCATCTATCTAGCTTACATCCCCATAAAAAGAGGGTAGTCAAGACAAGGCAATTAGGGTTCATTCAGAAAGGATTTACTCTCCCTTCTCCCTCTGTGACCTGTCTTTTTGTAGTAGAGAATACATGGGAAAGGGTTTCCAGACCCCTCACTCTGTCCCTTTTTGTCACCTTTTATGAGCCGCAGGGAATACGTTGGTAGTGTTTTTGCAACCCCTACCACAGGGAAAACGATGAAAATAATACCAATAATAATCTATCTATCTATATACCTCGCTTATATCCCCATTAAAAGGAGGTATTCAAGATAAGGAATTAAGGATCCAGAGAGACTTTACTCTCCCTTTCCCCTTTGCACCCAATCTTTTTGTAGGAGAGAATACAGAGGAGGGGCTTCGCAGACCCCACGCCTCATGGCTTTGAGTCGCCTTTTACAAACCACAGGGAAAACAGTGGTGGTATTCTTGCAACCCCCATCACAGGGCTAAATAATAATAATAGTAATTATTTGCCTATAATATACCCAGCTGATATCACCTTTACTAAGGAGTAACCAAGACAAGATGTTTACATAAGATTTGGGAGTTTTATCTCCCTTTTTCCTCTACCCCTTGTCTCCTAGTAGGAAAAAGCAATACAGAGTGGGTAATAAAAATGACATATCTATCTTAAAACTGTTATGGGATATGCAGAATACTACCAACATATTCCCTGCAGGTCATAAAAGGTATTCTCTTCTATTAAAAGACAGGCATAGACAGGGAGGGGAGAGTAATGTCTCCCTGAACCCTAATTGCCTTTTCTTGGCTACCACCAGTTTAAGAGATATATAAGACAGGTATAGATAGATTTATCTATATATAGATAGATTTATCTATCTATATAACGAACTTATATCTGTCTTAAGGTTGGTTAGCAAGAAAAGGTATCTACATAAATGCATTCCCTCATATCTTTGCCTCTAAGATTCTTGGGGAGAAGGGTATCAACATACTATTTAGGGAGAATCTAAGAAAGAATCATTAGGCAGGTTAAGATGGTTTTCCATCTGTTATGATGATAAAGGTTGTACCATGGTGAGATAAATAACCATGACTGAGTTTATTATAGGAAATGGTGGACCAGTGTAATTGCAATCTTATTCATACGAAAGAGGACACCAATGAACATAAATCTGAAATAGGATGGGAACCATAGATTGCAGAACAGGTTATCCACTAAAAAATTTCAATGAATGCCTACATAACTGGGAACCCAATCTAATAGACTTTTCTTAAGACAGGTAAAAGAGCCATTTTGTAATACCACAATGGGATGGGAGGGATTCAATATTGGGCACTGAGGGAGTTGGAGAATATAGCAAAGGATGAGGGGAAGGATGTGGATTCAGTGATACTGCTGATTTTGATTTCTCTAACCATTAAACTTTTGTTTACTGTATGCAAATAGCATTCTCATATCCTGCAAGAAATCCTATTCTCACAAACCTCTTCATTATAAAGTGTCAAACCAAAGCAGTCTAGTTAGTGACAACACTGGTTCCCACAACTACCACAGGATTATAATATATGCTTAACATAAATCAAAGAATATACTACCAATGATAACTTGTAAAAATAAGATGCTGTAAACATGTACAACTTGCAGACAGCTTTACAAACACTATGTACTACCTCCTGCAGTGAATAGTAACCAAAAAATTGATTACCAAGTTAGTTACTTTTAATTTCTTCCCCAATATACGTCAAGTTAATTAAACAAGATTATATTCTTAGTGGTGGCTGGTTCTTTCCAGAAGTGAGGGTCAATATCTTCTTCCAGATCATAAGTCATCTTTTGTATTCTTCCTTCTATATTTTTATCCAAGGGTGATGTGGGCTGGGATCCCACTCAACCTCGTCCATTACTCCTATTCTCGAATTGGTGATAGGATTCAGATGTAATATTGATTTGTCTTACAGGAGGCTGGGTTTCTGAGTGGTGTCTGGAACTGAGCTTAACTTAACTGTGCAAAGCACTCAAGAGATGTCTCAATGATGAAGTAGTCTCTCACATGTGCATCCCCATGATGTCCCCACTTGACATTAATCCCTAGGTTGTCTGGGCACCTCTGAAGCCTGTTGAGCGATGATATCTTTGGTATAAATACGTCGGCCCCATTCTCATGAGGCGCTTGAATGTAAGCAGCTGTGGTGAGGTGACCACTGGTGTGAGAATCACTGGCTCAGCCCAAATAGCCATTGAACAGTAGTTGCTAGCATACTACTAGCTGAGATAAATCCTTGTCATCTGGGCTGCTGTGGTCACTATCGTCTCAATGTTTCCCAGCTGTCATATTGTGAGGTAGTAAACGGAACTCTATCCACCGTCACCCAGATAGGGATATATGGTGTCAGGTAAGTTTTTCTTCCATTCAAATCACAACACAGAACATCACAAAAATAATTAAATATTTGTTATGTAAGCTAAACATTACAGCATCCATATGATTTAAAAGAAAAAAGATAAAACAGGTACATTCCCTCCATGTGTCCAAACCACCTCAACACACACTGCTCTGCTCAACCAGCCAACCAACTCTCTTGTAACACCAGTTCTACTTCACACCTCATTTCTCACTTGGTTGATATGCGTTACTCCACAAATACTCCTCAGACAACTCATCTCCAATACATTTAATCTCGTCTTCTCTGCTACTGCCATACTCCATGTTTCAGCACCATTTAGTACAGTGCGCAAAGCAAATCCTTCTTTCAACCTTCCCTTTACATTCATTCCCGTTGCTTTACAACTAAACACCTTCTTCATTCCTCCCAACACCTTCCCTACATCATCGACTCATTCTAGACCTCTTTACAATACATAACAATTAATATTTTAATGCACTGTCATTACAAATAATCATATAAATACAGTGAAACAGGAAAACTGTGTTGTGTAATGAAAACAAATTGCTCATCCTGATGACATAATTGCTTTAAATGTTAAATTACATGTTAACTTGAGTCAGTCTTTGTTACCTGAGTTACACAGTCCAGTCTCCTGTCTGTCAATACCTTTATTTTCTCCTATAACCTTCTGCTAGACCTCCTCCAATGTCTTCTTTGCTTTATTCACCATCACTCTACCTTTCCCTTCCAAAATTTAACACAACCTTTCAACAGCAGGCTTAAACAATATTTTTATTGTTTCACAAAAACAGTAAGGGATGTGGAACAAATAAGGGGAAAATAACCCCTGAATGCTCCTCCCTACAGTATGAGGCTCATTAAAAGTCTGATACTGCACAATGACTGTTCTTAATAATATTTAGACAAAATAACAAGCACACAAACTTACAAACTTCTATAATTGTGATCATAGACATCAAAATCAAATAGAAAAATATTTATTTTCAAAATAATTCATAGTAAAGGAGATCCACTGTTAAAACCCCATTAATGAACACTTTCCAGTAAACGGTATCCTCAAAACTACAAAATATTACTACAGCATAAAATTGCACTTACCTACTGACTGTAATAAATATGATGCTGTTAGTGAAGATAGTGACTGCAGAATATATAAACAAGTTCTTTTTGCTTGGTAGCTACAAACTAACAAGGTGATGAATATTCAAGTGACTTTTTTTCTTCTTCATAAATGAACGACTGAAATTTTAAATTACTTCTGCCACAGTACATGCAATTACATCACAGAATGCATGTAAATACAGTTGGTATGAACATTAAGGCATTGTGATATCATTGCCTTTGAAAAACAAGCAAAAAGATACCTATACATGCATTATGGCATGCAAATAGTTAATTCCAGATTTGGGGAATGCTATGGTATTAGAGGTAATGTTATGGATACTCAGAAATTATAGTTAGACTCAGAAATACAACAGAGCAATAGAAACTACAGAGGATAGAAAATTAATTAGAACTTAAATAATGATGATGAATGCAATTAACACTTAACATCAAACAAAAATTATGATGATTGCATGTCACATTAAGTTGTTCAAATACTTGTGAATGTAGACATATATGTATAGAAATATTTTGTTCTAAAATGATTGAGTGAATGAGTGAGTGAATATAAGTGTGTGTGTGTGTGTTTCTTCACAATGTTTACAATTATAAATCTCCTACTTTGGCATATATTTACTCTGCTCTAAAGTATTTTCTATACAATTAAAGAAATAGTCATGATGGCAAAATAACTTGTAAAAGTAAGCACAATGAAAATAAACCTGGAGAACATGACTTTGTTCACTAGTCCTTCTCACACTGATCATCTGGTCTCACACTGCTGTACTCTTACATTCATCTTCTAAGTTCAAATTGCAAATTAAATATTTCATTCCTATA
>JAPQNM010000044.1:14910096-14920096 GCA_029783475.1 Metacarcinus magister
ATATATATATATATATATATATATATATATATATATATATATATATATATATATATATATATATATATATATATATATCACTTCATACTTACTTGTGACAATTTGGACTTTATATCTTTCATTTCTTTGGACTGTGTTTTGATTAATTCTTGAGCTTTTTGAAGTTGTTGTCTGCACTGCTCCTGCTCAGCACCAGAGTTTTTGCGCTGGCCCTCCATCTATATAAAATAAACAATACAATCCATGGTTATTACTTCTGTAGTAGGGGGGTTGCAAGAATACTACTACCATATTCCCTGCAGCTTGTAAAAGGCAACCAAAAGGGACAGTGTGCGTGGTCTGGCTTCCCAGACCCCTCTCTCCGTCCATTTTTGTTGCCTTTTCAAACCACAGTCCTCACCACGGGGATGTAAAAATTGTCAAGAGGCTCCCTCTCCTGGTGAATATATTTACTCAACAAAAAAAACCTTTCCACCTCCCCACACTGTTTACAGCAAGAAATGACTAATAATGATAGAAAAATGTATCATGTAATAAAGACTTACTTCATCCAGCTTTTTTCTGGTATCCTTAAGTTCACGATCATGAATGGTGTACTCAAGTGATCTGCGCATTTTGTCATACTTTTGGTATTCTTTCAGCTCTTCTTTCTCCTCCTCCAAAGTCTTCAATCTGTCTTCAATTGTCCGAAGGAATTCTTCAATCTTTTCCCTTTTGCTCTGTGTTTCTGTGAGTAAATTATGATTACTTAGAATCTAAGAATGCATTACTATAATAAAGAATGTTTACATTAACTATTAATTGATTTCAACACAAACAATAAAAAGTAGATGTAAGTTTGATAAGTAAGCTAACAGAAATGTGAAAAATATTTTTGATATGGAAACCAAATTCAACTCATATTTACATGAAATGCTCTTGCAAAGTTTCAAATACGAAATATTTTCATTAATTTTTAACTAAATAATGTGGGAAAGGAGACCCAGTGCCAGGCCTGAATGGTATGATTGGTTGCATGTTTGATATCAATAGGTTATCTTTAATATTTATCCTTTTAACTTGTAGTTTGAAGTTCTGGACATGTAACAAGTTTGGTCAAAATGATGATTGATGCAAACGAAATATAGATTAACTCACCTTTAAGAATTATTTTGGACTCTTCTCTTCTCTCATCATATACTCTAGTTCCTGCCACTTCTCTTAGCAACTTCAGCCTCTGTGAATCAGGTGCTGTGGCCATCTGGTTGATTTTTCCCTGTACAAAAAGATATAAGCTTCTTATATACTGTGATTATATATATATAAAACAGAAAAAAATAAATAAAAAACTTTGGTAATTACCTTTCCATGGTTTTAACTTCATTATTTTTCCGGACAATATATATTTCAGTTCCTTCCCTCTTCCTTTACCAATATTGTAATGTTACTCTCACACATGGTGATTTCAAACCCCATGCATCCACACAGTTCTGTAGTTTTTCATGTCTTCAAGCTTTACTATGTGTGCTGGACTGTCCATAGACATCAAATTATTAATGTTTCCCTGGGTTTCCAATCTATACTGCTATCTTAGCACTTACCAACATCCTGAATTTGACTTTCTACAGTACTCTACCATATACACATTGTACTGTAAAGCAAATATGTACCACAAAACCATGCATAGCTCCAGTCTTCATACTTATGGACTCAATAATCGTAATAATAATTTACTCCCATAATTGCCACTATGCAACATTAATACTCTAGTCCTTTAGTGTTAACCTTGTCAAATGGTATATAAATACCATAAATTGTTTGCTATCCTTCCCACATATCTATCTATCTATATACCAGGCTGTTTTCCCCTAAACTGCGGTAGCATGCACACACCCATCCACATGTCTACTCTGCACCATAAAACTACATCTCATTAACACATCCTTACAACCTTGTTTGATCACAAATCATACCACCTATCATCTGTTGGACCTCATCTTTAATGTGTACCTATCATACATATTTATGTACTCAGGCATTCCATTCCCTAGAGACAGAAGTGACACATACCTGTTTTACAATGTAGTATGGATTGGATCTAGAAAATCCAGCTGACTCAAGCAAATTCATGACATCTAATTTGGTTACAGCTTTTCTGTTAAGAAAATACTGGTCTTTTTTGGCACCAATAACTCTTCGCAGGCACACTTCATTTTTGTCAATCTGTGAAAATATAGAGTTAGTAAAGTTGTAAATGAAAAATGAAATCCACAAAACCCTTAAAAATACACTGGAACCAAGATTCCTGGACCATTTGATAATCTAATCCTCATTCATTAAAATACAGCATGTATATTAGAATACTAATAAGGATATTAGTAAATAATATAATATTTTTGTATGAAAGTATACAGAAGAGGGGCTTTCCAGACTCCCTAGCTCCGTCACTTTTGTTGCTTATTACGAACCACAGGGGGAGATATATATATATATATATATATATATATATATATATATATATATATATATATATATATATATATATATATATATATATATATATATACATATACGCACAAGTGGAAATATCCAACTTACCGGTATCCTGCCATCTGCATTATCAAAGATTATCTCCACGAACGCAGATATGACGCGTGGGCCCGTACCCTCATGGAGTAGGGCCTGCCGCTGTTCTGCCCTGAGGTGATTGAATTCATCACTGAGGACAAACTGAATAGCTGAAACGCACCAAAGAAATAGAATAAATTTACCAGAATACAATGAACACTATATGTATGTATGTGTATGTATATGTGTATGTATATGTATGTATGTATGTATGTATGTATATATATGTATGTATATATATATGTATGTATATATATATATATATATATATATATATATATATATATATATATATATATATATATATATACACACACACTATATATATGTGCGTGTGTGTTATTCACCATGGTCTGAAGGATCACCCACTGGACTCGTTATCGTCAGCCATTACCCTCCCCAAAAGAGGTCACAGCTCATAGAGATGGATCTACGGGTAAGGCTGAGATCTGTCACACATCATACACACTCAAGACACAGTAACTGCTCCTTGTCAGGGAAAAATTTTGAGTGACATGAGCAGGGTTCGAACCCACGCCTTTAGCATAACATTTTCTTTCTTATTTGCAGCATCTGCTAAGCATAAACTAATGTCCACATTGGTACGGATTGAAAAACAGCTATTGGCAATGACAATCAAACATGTACAAATAGACCTAATAAGAAAACAAAATAATATAGCTTACCGTAGAAGAAGTTGCTTTTGCCAGACCCATTTCGACCAACTGTTGAATAACACAATCATTAGTTACTGACAGATCAAAGTATGTGAAACCTAACCAAATATAAGCTATGGAATAATATACCATCCCTCCCTTAATAAACATGACTTTAACAAGGTAATTAGGATACACATAATAAAATACATACCAACTACATTGTGACGTGGATCAAAAGGGTCTATAACAGTCTGTTCACGGTAACTCTTGAAACCTTGGATAATAATCTGAAATGCAAAAAGATTCTTGGTTTTAGAGGAGAGAGAGAGAGAGAGAGAGAGAGAGAGAGAGAGAGAGAGAGAGAGAGAGAGAGAGAGAGAGAGAGAGAGAGAGAGAGAGAGAGAGAAAGGCAGCAAGTATCAAGCATGGATGTGGCAGCAGGTGGAAACCGCATGAATGTGCAGAAAGGAAGTAAAGATGACAATATACCAAATTAAGTGTGGTAAAGCTGCAGGTCTAGATTGAATAACTAGAAATGTTAAAATATGGAGAAACAGTGGGAGAATGGATATTCATGATGTGACCCCCTTGCTAGGTCAGGTTAGGTTAGTGCACACAATTAAGTTGTAACACATGTACACACAGCAAACTCTTGCAGAATATTAAGCAAATCTTCACATATGTGTTGAGGACAGTAAGTATCATAATAATACTTAGAGCCAACATTTTGGTGGAGTTCATGTTCTTTGATTTACACTGATCAAACCCAATGAAACCTCCGTCCCCCTAGACCTCCCCTGACCAGTTATTGAACAAAATTAATATCTCAGGAGCGAGTGCTTACCGACCAAAAAGCAATACAGCAATGTCATTTATATACAAAAGCACCTCATATAACACAAAGGTGTCCGCAGTGAGACGGGACAGGCTTAACACTGGAATAACACCCAAACTCTAACAAATACATTACAAATCACTAAAAAAAGCAATTAAATAATATCCTTGAACTAGGTAGGGTAAATATCCGCAAGACGACCCATTCGATATCTCCTTACCTTTATAATGCACTGCAAATTCAACCTCAGATTACTTGTTCAAATTACCTCAAACAGTTATGCCGATGAATTACAGAAAATAATGATTTTTTTTTTTTAGGTTAGGTTAGGTTTTGTTACATTTAGTTAGGTTTAGTTGGGTAAAAGTTTTGGTTAGGCTTATTTATATAACTGCAGCTCTGGGTAGGTTATGCTAAGAATTCTATTTTTTGGGGTAAATTTTTACATCTTCACCAGAATGGCGTGTGGCTACGAAAGAAAATGGCGTCTGCACCTCGCACAACCCCCTACTTTTAGTCATAGAAAACATTTGATAGCTCCTAAATTTATATAACATAACCTAACCTTAACTTATATTGACAAATAACAAAACCTTGTTCAAACCAAACTAAACTTTACTTTTCAGAGAAGGAAGAAGAAAAAAAAAAAAATAAATAAATAAATAAAATAAAATAAAATAAAATAAAATAAAATAAAATAAAATAAAATCACATTTTTTTCTGTAATACAGCGGCATAGCCGTTTGAGGTGATTTGAACAAGTATCTGAGGTTGAATTTGCAGTGCATCATAAAGGTAAGGAGATATCGAATGGGTCGTCTTATTGACTATATTATCGACTATATATATTTTTGTAGTGCTGTTAGGGTTAACGAGAGCGCTACCCATCTCACCAAGCTGTGCCTTATTATTTACTTGGTAAAGCATCTTTCAAGTTATGTTAGGTTGATTATGTTATGTTTGATACGGTTTGGTTCAGTTATATAAGCTTTTTACCCAAAAGTTAGGCACGTGCCGTATCTATAAGCGAGCAATATGAGGATACGGCACTCATTATGTTATGTTTAGTTAGGTACGGTTTGGTTCAGTTATAATATAAGCTTTTTTATATTTTATAACCCAGAAGTTAGGCATGTCGGCTGGTGTACCTGTAAGCACTGCCTTTTATAATTTATTACCCAAAAGTTAGGCATGTGCCGTATCTATAACCAAGCACTATGAGGATACGACTGCCATACCTGTAAGCTGTGCCTATAAGTGCTTACAGATACAGCAGCCGTACCCCGTTGCCATCCCCTATTCATACGGCTGCCGTACCTGTAAGCACTGCCTCTGTTATTTGTCAATAAAGGTTAAGGTTTGGTTAATCTAATTTAAGTTATGTTAGGTTAATTTAGAAGCTATCAAAAGTTTTTGATGACCAAAAGATGCAGACGCCATTTTATTTCGTAGTCACACGCCATTCTGGTGAAGATGTAAAAATTTTGAAGTGCTTAGAGATACAGCAATCGTACCGCGTTGTCATTCGCTATTCCTACGGCCTGTGCCTTATTATTTACCTAGTAAAGCATCTTTCAAGTTATGTTAGGTTTGGTTGGGTACGGTTATATAAGCTTTGGTAAAGATTCATAAGACGACCCAGTCAATATATCCTTACCTTTATAATGCACTGCAAATTCACCCTCAGATACTTGATCAGATCACCTCAAACAGTTATGCCGCCGAACTACAGAAAAAATATGATTTTTTTTTTTAAGGTTACGTTAGGTTGTTATGTTATGTTAATTTAGAAGCTATCAAATGTTTACTATGACTAAAAGTAGGGGGGGGGGATTGTGTGAGGTGCAGACGCCATTTCTTTTTGTAGCACACGCTATTCTGGTGAAAATGTAAAAATTTACCAAATAACAATTGCTTTGTTAGCATAACCTTCCCAGAGCTGCAGTTAAATAAGCCTAATCAAAACTAACCCAACCAAACCTAACGTAATCTAATATAAAAAAAAAAATCGTATTTTTTTCTGTAATTCAGCGGAATAACTGTTTGAGGTGATCTGAACAAGTATTTGAGGTTGAATTTGCAGTGCATTATAGAGGTAAGGAGATATCGACTGGGTCATCTTACGAATCTTTACTTAAGCTTTTTAACTAAGTTAGGCACGTGCTGTATCTATAAGCGAGCACTATGAGGATACAGCATTCGTTATGTTAGGTACGGTTTGGTTAGGTAATATAAGCTTTTTATATTTTATTACCCAAAAGTTAGGCACATGCCGTATCTATAAGCAAGCACTTACAGGTACGGCTGCCGTACCTGTAAGCACTGCCTACAAACTTATCTACGACATTTCTGGACACATGCCCTGATCACAATCGTCTTTAAATTATAATTATGGCTGGCAACATACCGGTGTGGACACTAATACAAGGGACTCTTCAAATTTCCTTAATACCCTGATTCTTCCAAAACTTATACCGTCTCCTTTCAAATACATTTACATTAATAGCGTACACGCCACTGCTGGGAAGACTATACCACACATCGATCATATCATAAATCTTTGCTGTCGGAATTTGGACCTGCACCTTGATTTAAATTCACATCAACCAGCACAACACCACATAATGCATTACACCCAGGGCCCAGTCCCAGTATCATCTACCAGGCAGAATAACAGTAGACACTAGTTAAGTATTCAGAGTCCCTATCTCCTTCATAATATACACAATACAGACCACCTTTGCCTCTTTCCCACCAGTAAATGGTTAGTCAGTACCGCCAAGAACGCCAACAAGAACACCAACATACCACCAATGTACTTTAACCGAAAACTATGCATGTACTTACTTGTCTAATATACATGGTGAGTCTCCTCCTTCCTAAACACCATAATTTCACACAAGAAAATCATACTATTGCTTCCACTACGTATTTGAAGGTATTTCTACTGCCAGCGGGAATAACCGCGTCCCAGAGCGAAAATGGCGGTAAGAAAGTATAGATAAAATAGTTTTTATGATGACTGAAGCGCAGTTGAGGAAACTAAACAAATAAGCATCGCAAACCTTACACTTAGTTGACAATAATATTGATCGAGTATTATATTAAAGCTATGGAATACTTTATTTTCCATTATATTACAACCATGCAGATCTTATGAATCAATAGCGTTTGCCGCTTATATGCCTTTGTTGTTTATTGATTGTTTCTTGTTAGTTTATTTTGCAGAAAACGATGTACAAAGGCTGAAAATATCAACGAAAACAAGGCATTAGGTCTTTTATCAAATTTAATAAAAAAATTGCAATCATTTTTAATGCAATAAAAATGTACCCTATCCTTAACTCCTTCCTTACGATCTTCACATTGGTGGGTTTACTCAGCTCAAAGCAATATGTGATAGTTGTGAGGAAGTCACACTACTTATGCGCTACACCTAGAACAATTTAACCATTGGAATCAATAAACAGGCAAAGGAACTGCCTTTAGTAGATAAATTGCCCTTATACAGTATTTCCAGGTTCAAACTTCAAATCATGTTCAGTCTCAGTTCACTGCAGGACAAGACCGCTGTCTATTCTTGACCAACCCAGCAGAACTTCATATATCATCACTATTTAATTAGCTGTCTACCCTGCCATCTCTTCATATTCTTATGTTCCGATTCTATTACTTAAACTGTCCATCTATTAACTGGACATGAAATGGCCTGCCCATGTCCACTTTAAATTTTAGACAAGATATCTTCAACTTTGGTCTCTAATTCATGATGCTGTCTTCCTATCCATGTTATGCTAACCATTATTCTCTTAATTCCCCCTTTGGCACATGCTAGTTATAAGACAAACTAAAGTTTCCAACCAATTTGTTAGAACTGGTAGAATATACTAATTATAAACCTTTCCCTTTAAGTGATTGATTACTTTTCATAAAATGGTTTTGTTTATCATAAGGATTCCCATTGTTTTTTTCATGACCTGGATTTTCACTAATTTAGTCAAAGAAAAATACTCAACATATTCTATTACTTCATCCTCTATTTGAATTTCATAGTTTGATATGTAATTGTTGAACATCTTTTTTTGATATTCATCTTTAGAGCTACTTTCTGCCTCTGTGTAATTACAAAATCATGTTGTAGTTCATATATTCTCTTCTCCTCTAAGGACCTAAGGGCTAAGTTAGAGAAGTGTATGTGTATGTATTTACCTGGTTATAGTAAACAGGTCCAGAACTACACTCCTTATCTATATTTTTCCTGTCTTTACTTTAGTTGTTGTAGCTACACTCTTTGCTATTATCCCCTCTTCCAAATTTGGCACCATTTTAGTTACTTTTCTTTGTATTCTTTCCAATTTCGTCACACGCTTTTTCTTGTGAGGGGATCATATAACTTCTGCATATTCTGATATTGGTAAAATCATAAAAGTAATTTTGTTCTCATCATATCTTTATCTAGGAAGTGAAAAACAATCTGTATATTCCTTAGCATCATGAATGTCATCAAATATGTGATCTATTTGAATTAAATTCCATTCCCCATGTCTTGCTCCATTCGTATATCTTGTTTAAGTAATTTTGCAACTCTTCTCAATCCTTGAGGTTTCTTATCTTAGTAATTTTGCATCATCTGCAAATACTAATGTAACTATTTACTCCTTCTGTCATGTCATTTACATATATCAAAAACATGATTGATATCGTATACACGTGTATACCATGCCCATGGCACCCTCAGGCCATTTATGACTAAACTCGTAGTTAGCCTCTTGGTACGGGAAGGTAAGAAAGATAAGACAGCTGAAATAAGGAGAAATAATCACTTTACCTTTTAGCTTCCACCTTGTACATACATTATAACATTCATTCACCACACTCTGAAGTCCCTCTTCACTCTCTTCAAACAACCATGACCCAAACCATTCTATTCATCTTCTGGCTTACACCTACATTCCCTACTTTTGCTTTAATTTCTCTAATACAGGGGTTCTCAACCTTTTGCAAGCTGAGCCCCCCAAAGCTGGTTCAATGCAGTTAAGACCCTCCTCCTCCCTGTGCCACCCACTCAACCCCCCCCCCCGCAACTATGTCACCATAGATAGATAGATTGATTGAAAGATAGATAGATAGCCTTTGGCTAGTCTATAATTGTATTGGCCCACAGTAGTAGTAGTAGTACTAGGCCTAATAGTAGGCATATCATCTTTGTACTAATAGCCAGTGAGTCTGTAATTTTTTCCCCTTCCGTCCTGTGCTCGCGCCCCCACGGTTGAGAATCACTGCTCTAATACATCCATCCATGGAAAAAAAAAAAGCCTTAATTCCTTCCAATAGTTGCCCTCAAACACGGTAAATATTCCAAACATTCCAAAGAACTTCCCTATGAACTCTCATGTGTTTTTTTTAGGTCTATACAGTTTTTCACCCTTCCCTAAGTACTCCTCTACCATATTTAAATTGAAAATACCTGGTCGACACGGACATTTTCTTTCCTAAATCCTCTCTTCTCACTAACCTTCCCTTCAGTTACTTCCATCACTCCCCCATATGCAGTGGTAATAATTGCAAGTGTATTGACAGTGGCACATAAGATGTGATAAGCACTGGAATAATGCTATCACTGTATTCCCTGCGGATTGTAAAAGGCGACAAAAAGGGATGGAGGAAGGGGTCTAGAAAGCCCCTCCTCTGTATTCTCTCCTATGAAAAAACAAGGCACAGAAGGGGAGGGGAGAGTAAAGTCTCCCTGAATCCTAAATGCATTGTCTTGGCTGCCATTTTTTAATGAGGATATAAGCCAGATATAGAAACATATAGATAGAAAAGATATACACAGACACAGCAGAGATAATGACAATAGGATCAGGACGTGACTTGTTAGTTTTTGTGTTGTGCGGCC
>JAPQNM010000044.1:14925096-14955096 GCA_029783475.1 Metacarcinus magister
GGTTAAACAGTCACGGGATATTGTGTAACACCAGGTTCAAGCTGGGACTGTGCAAACACGCCTCTCCCTCCAACTGATTAATGGTAATTCTGTTGTTATCGCCACATTAATAAAATTGATGGAGATAAAGAATTGAGTGTGAGGTAGCAGCAACATTTTCCTTACAATAAACATGTCTAATCTTGGAATGTATAGGGATTGCTAAGAAGCATGAACTCACAAATTGAGATGCCATGAAACCTGATGCACCATTGTTCATACAGTAATTTGATTACTGGGAAGATAGGATCCCCAAATATGGTCAGCATGGGATTCCCAAATAAGATTGGCTAAACTAGCAAGAATTAGGATATTTATATTACTGATAATGTGGGATTTCCAAATAAGATTAATTAAACTAATAAGAATTAGGATACAGAATTCATATTACTGGGAGGGTGGGATCCCCAAATATGGTTGGCTAGAGTTGCAACAATTAAGAAATTCATAAGTAAAATAGTAATAATCAGCAACTTTGTACTCACCCCACAACCTGTCCCGTGTCATCTTCAGCTACATATGAAAGTTGTGGCCATGACAAGCCATGATAAAGATAGTATTTCATCTGATAGTTTTCAGGCAGACAGAGCAAGTTGCAATGCTGCATATGCATCAAGTCCTCTGGCTGAAAGAATAAAACACTCTCAATATTTTACAGTAGAAATTGTATGAGAACATAGCATGATGTATATACATATACAGGTATTAAGCCAATCATCTAGCAAGCTAGCGGACATACATTACATGATTTACTGGATTTTTCGGAGTTCTGGAACAAAATTTAATAAATATGTGTGAGCTGGATCACCAATGCTCCTTTGAGCTTAATTCTTGAGTTACTGCTCGCTGCTATCATTATAGTGTTTATCTATTCTGAAGAGGAAACATGTTGCCAACATGTTTCCTTTTTGGTTTTCAACTAGCAGGTTGCCTTTCTTCAGGCCTTTTCGACATGTTAAATGAAAATTATACTGAACTGGAAAAAATAATTACATACATGTAGGGAGGACCAAGTGTATACAGCACCTGTCCTGTTAAAACTGAACGTTAGCATTGACATTGTATATGCCACAAAAATCAAATAAAAGTGGCTGCTAGATAAGAATGGAGTCAGAAGTGGAAATTGGATTTTAATGCCAAGAAATGCCATGTGTTAAAGATGGGAAAGAGCCTAAGAAGACCTGTATGGGAGTATAAAATGGGGGAGGAAGTGATTACGAAGAGAAGGGAGGAGAAGGACCTAGGGCTGATTATTCAGGACACATTGTCGCCAGAAAGACATATAAGTGGGATATTTGGCTCAACATACAGGATGTTATCGAACATTAGGGTGGCATTTCGCTATATGGACAAGGACATGATGATGAAGATTCTGACTACCATGGTGCGTCCTAGGTTGGAATATGCAGCAGTGGTGTGGTCTCCACATAAGAAAAAGGATGTCAAGAAGTTGGAAAGGATCCAGAGGACAGCCACAAGAATGGTACCGGAACTGAAGGATCTAGAATATGAGGATAGATTGAAGGAAATGGGACTGCTAACGCTGCAAGATAGAAGAGAGAGAGGAGATTTAATAACTATGTACAAAATCGTTAGTGGGAAAGAAAAGATAGACAGACAAGACCTGGTGATACTGACAGAAGATGCATCCAGACGTACGAGAGGGCATTCAAAGAAGGTTGGAAAGAGGCCATGTTCAAGAGATGTCAAGAAGTATAGTTTTCCACATAGAATTGTGGATGTATGGAATGGACTGAGAGAGGAGATTGTTGAGGCAGCCAGCATACATGATTTTAAGAAGTTGGATAAATATAGATATGGAGACAGGACATAATGAGCCCTGCTCGAACCCTGTAAAATACAACTAGGTAAATACATACAAATGCACATAGTATTGACTCAGAGGGAAGGAGTGAAGGAGCGTGAATTGGGGAAATTTTCAGTTCTTTACAGACATTATTATTAATTTCCGACGGCTATTATGTAATTAAAAATACTCTACAGAGTGAGATCTACAACTTGAGAATGGGTTATAAATATGTTGAGTCTATTGTCCGAAACTGTAGTAAAACCAGAATGTACAGCCATTTAGAAACATTTTTGAGTCGATATAAAGTATCCACATAACAAGATTTGCCCTTCTCACCTCATCAAAATATGAATCAATATATATATATATATATATATATATATATATATATATATATATATATATATATATATATATATATATATATATTGAGAGAGAGAGAGAGAGAGAGAGAGAGAGAGAGAGAGAGAGAGAGAGAGAGAGAGAGAGAGAGAGAGAGAGAGAGAGAGAGAGAGAGAGAGAGAGAGAAATAAATGAATGAAAAACAATTGCTACCATTGTCACATAGTTGAAAAACATTATTTCAAGATGTTCATAATCATCATGAAATTCAAAGCAGAAAATCTTAAGAAGAGGGGCTCCACACTGAGCTGACTCAAATGTTGGCTCTACAAATTATACTTACTGTTCTTAACACATCTGTGAAGATTTTAGTGAGTGCCAATCTCTACTTTACCCTACATGGCCGATATCAAATAGCAGGTGCCTAACAAATATTAAGTTCAGCGAGATGCGTAATGGATAAGGAGTTTCACACAGAAAATGCATGTATTACAGGTTAGGAAAGGTATATTAAAAAAAATATATAATATATATGCAGTGTGGGTTGTTGGCTGACCAGTGTGGGGGTGTGTGTGCCTAAGGGAGGCTTAGGCTTCAAAGGTTAAGTTGGGTTAGGAAAGGTTATAATTAATTTTCAGGTTTTAGGTTTGG
Source organism: Metacarcinus magister (assembly GCA_029783475.1). Classification (NCBI taxonomy): domain Eukaryota; kingdom Metazoa; phylum Arthropoda; class Malacostraca; order Decapoda; family Cancridae; genus Metacarcinus; species Metacarcinus magister. The sequence goes on from JAPQNM010000044.1 coordinate 14,927,939, forward strand.
AAAGAATAGATTAAAAAAAATAATGTATTTCCCTTAGGATAGGAAAATTTCTCTAATTTAGTGGGTTTTTGCGAAGGGACTATTTTTCCCTAATATGTCTGCTCCCCACCCAAACAACTCATTATACTATCAGGTCATCAAAGCTTGTTTTGCAAAAAAAAAAAAAATAATAATAATAATAAAAATAATAATAATAATAAACAAATAAATAAATAAACAAAAAATAAGGTATTATTTTACATCTTCACCAGAATGATCTTGAGAATTCAGGGTTATATTTATGCATTACCTGATGCATTTTGAGAAGTTTTTTTTTAATTACATTTCCGTGGAAAGAATAGATTAAAAAAAATAATGTATTTCCCTTAGGATAGGAAAATTTCTCTAATTTAGTGGGTTTTTGCGAAGGGACTATTTTTCCCTAATATGTCTGCTCCCCACCCAAACAACTCATTATACTATCAGGTCATCAAAGCTTGTTTTGCAATAATAATAATAAAAATAATAATAATAATAAACAAATAAATAAATAAACAAAAAATAAGGTATTATTTTACATCTTCACCAGAATGATCTTGAGAATTCAGGGTTATATTTATGCATTACCTGATGCATTTTGAGAAGTTTTTTTTTAATTACATTTCCGTCGCAAATTCTTAGTTTGTGAGATATTCAATGTTTTATGTGAGACCTTCTCTTCGAAAAATCAAGTTTTGTTTTGTTTGAACAAGGTTCTGTTATTTGTCAATGTAGGTTAAGGTTTGGTTAATATAGGTTATGTTAGGTTAGGTTGATAAAGAAGCTATCAAATGTTCTCTATGACCAAAAGTAGGGAGTTGGACGAGGTGCAGTCCCAAGACGCAGACGTAAACAGACGCCATTATGGTGAAGATGTAAAATTTTACCAAAAATAATAATTGAATTATAGGGTAATTTGATATCGGCCGTGTGGGTAAAGTAGGGATCGGCTCTTTAAAATTTTAGCACAAGTGTTAAATACAATAAGTATAAATAGGTAGAGCCAACTTTTGTGAGAGATCAGCATGGCTTCCCTGTTCTAAAGATTTACCTTCAAGGCTAAATACATCATGCAAACTGCGGTGAGCTTCCAAAACACTTCATGTGGTGGACAGGAATTGCTATTTTTACCAGTAACTTAAGCAGATTCTTTCAAAGACATTTCTTATGGGATAACAAATGCATTCCAGGATTATATGGGCAAAACTGTAGTATTTGCTTTATGCATATTGTACAAGACCAAATAATGATAATTTAGTACCTTGGCACATCGGATATTCATGTTTTTCCCTTGAGCCGTCCACCACTACCAGATAACACGCTGTCAACAAATCATCACCGACTTGGACTTGGACTTGGTTCTTTGAGTGTAGACTGTCTGTACAGGCTTCAGATCGGGTTTCTCCCACACACACCTTTTGGAAAAAGCAAAAAAAAGGACCCACTGTAAGATGGCAAAAATGGAACCACCGCACTCCCCTAATTTAAACCCACAGGATTGGTTGACTGTTGGCTAGTGGGCTGCGAGGCGGAGTTTGAAAGTAGGGAGTCCTTTTGATACTTGATTCTTACTTTGAAGTCTTGAGGTAGCCCCTCACAGCCATGGTGATCCACCTTACCTATGAATATATAGTGGGGAATTAAGAAGCAGGCTTCTTGTGGTGTCCCCCACCTCTAAAGACTAGTCAGCCAGTGTGTTTAAGCGGTTTTAATGCGTCTATCCTACCAGGCTTTGAATGTGGCTATTGTTGGGGCGGTAACTACATTCTCAGGGAGTGCATTCCAGTGGTTGATGACTCTGATGGAGAACCAGTTGCCTTTTGATGTTGTCCTCCAGTGATCAGGCTTCAGCAGCTTGAGAGTGTGTCCTCTTAAACCGTTGGTGTTCAGCTGGAAAAAACATGTGTAGGGGATGTCCTCGAACTGGTGTAGCAACTTGTAAGTCTCGATCATGTCACCTCTAATCCTACTCCCGTGACCAGTGTCTTTCCTGTAGGCGTATCTGGTCTGGTATGGTGTTGGATGCCGCTCGACACAGAGAGGTATATCCTGGTACTGGCGGCTCGTCAGGAACTTGTCCAGCTGGTTCTTAAAGTGTTCTGCTTCACACTTGGTCTTGTTCCCGACTTGTGGTAGGGAATTGAAGAATTGAGGGCTTTTGTAAGTCAGGCTGGCAGCCAAGAGGGTCCTCACTCTCCCTAAAGCTTGGCTGGGGAGTCCCCTTTGACAGCACATTCTCCCCACTCTGGGACTTAGTTTACCCATTATTTTTGAGCCAGGGGGAGAAGGGTCTGGCACAAGTCCCTCAAAGATCTTCCAGGTATAATTTATCCTGTACCTCTCCCTCTGCCTCTGCTGTGAGTAAAGCCCCAGCTTTTGGAGTCTGTCCCAGTAGTTTAGTCCTTTGGCCTCCCAGATGTGTGCGGTGAAAGATCGCTGGACTGCCTCCACGGCCTGGACATCTGCAGCTTTGTGTGGTGATCAAAGTTGCCTGCAGTAATCCAGCACTGGTTGCACAAGAGCTTTCCACAGTGTAAGCAAGTAGGACACCTCTCTTGTGTGGAAAGTTCTTAGGATCCATCCCGCTAATCTTCTTGCCTTTTTGACTGTTTCGTGAATGTGGTGGTGGAAAATAGAAGGTGCCATCATCACTCAGGTGGATGCCCAGACATTTGACATGGGAGGACATTTGTATTTGGTTGCTGGTGGTGTGAAGGGAGGTGTGTTGTATGATGTCCTTCTCTTTTATACATTGTTGAAAGACATGTTATTGTTCCTGGCCCAGGTGTATATTGCATTGAGATTTTGTTGTAGCTGATCGACATCCCCAACTGTGGATACAGTCTTGCTAATATTTGTGTCATCAGCAAATGATGATATCACTGAGTGTCACTCCTTTGTCAATGTTCCCTAATATAGATCAATGGGATACGCCACTCACAACTTTACTTGGCAATGAGCGTTTTCCATTTACCACAACTATCTGTGATTGGTCTGTGAGGAAGCTGTGTATCCAAGCTCCCATCTTGCCTGTGATTCCTAGATTTCGCAACTTGTGAAGCAAGACACCGTGATCCACCTTATCAAAGGCCTTTGCGAAGTCTAGAAACATGGTATCAATATTGTTGCCCCTGGCAAATTCCTGCAATAGGTTGTTGTATTGCTGTAGGAGTCGACAGACAGGATCTACCTCTTCGAAAGCCATGCTGTCCTTGATTCATTAATTTATGTTTCTCTAAGGTGTATATTCTGTCGGACAATTTTTTCAAATATCTTTATTGTATGTGAGATGAGTGCCACTGGTCTGCAGTTCTTGGCAAGTCCTCTCTCTCCACCCTTGAATGTTGGTGTTATGTTAGCCTTGAGGGACACCATAAGAGACAGGGACAGTGCCAGCAGAAGAACCGTCAAGAAGAACACGTTGAGTCCTGTCTGTCAGAAATGCAGTGATCTAGTGAAGGATTGGTCCTGAGATACCATAGTATCCCAATTTACAAGTCAGTCTTTTGTGCAAGACTTTGTCAAAGGCTTTAGCAAAATCAAGTATATTACCGTCAACATGTAATGTCATGAAATGTGGTGATGAGTTGCAATTCACATGAGCGTTTGGGTCAAAAGCTGTGTTGTGTGTCATTAAGGATGTTGTTTGCATCAAGGTGGTTCATTGTGTTTATGTAGTAGTATGTGTTCAAAGATTTTACAAGGAATCGATGTTAGTGAGATGGGGCGATAGTTAGTCGGGTCAGTCTGGTCACCTGTCTCAAATAAAGAGTTAAAATTTCCCAAAAGCCAGTCGGGATGTAATGATGCGGATGAGAGGGATTGGGTATAGATGGTCAGAAGGGTCGGGGCACAGGATTTAAGGATGAAGGCGGGGATATTGTCGGTGCCAGTGGACTTGGTAGTGTCAAGTACTTCCAGTAGTTTTTGTATACTATTGGTCAAGGGGAGTATGGTGGGGAAGGGGCTGTTTGGCATGTTAGGTATTTGGTTGTCTTCTTGTGTGTGTACTGATTAGAAGTGTGTGTTAAGTATTTGTCCTTTGTGTCCTGGTGTGGTGATTAAAGTGTTGGTGTTGTCTGTTAATGATGTGATAGTGTTAGTGTCTTGTTTGCGTGTCTTGAAGAATTTGAAATTTTTTTTTTGTTATTGCGTTGTCTGTGAGTTAATTAGCTTTATGTGTTTGAGTTCTGCGATTTTTATGTTTTTGGCAAATGTTTTCTGGTGATGTAAATATGAGGACCAATTATTTGGAGTGTTGTATGTCTGTGCACGTCTGTAGAGTCTTTGTTTCTTGCGATGTCTGCGTAATTCCCTGGAAAACCAGGTAAGTGAGTGCCTACTGAGAAGTCTTTTGTGGCATGTGTTTGTTCATTGTCGTGTGTATGACATGTTTTAGGTTGTCCCAGCTAGAAGAAAGTGATTGTGCATGAGGGTCAGTAGGAAAAATGACAAGACTGTGAGGGGTTAAGTCTTGTTTGATTTTGTCTATGTCAGCCCTTGAATAATGGAAAACTCGCCCTGGTCGTGGTTTTTGTCTTGTTAGTCTGAGGTCAGCGTCAATAATAAGTATGTCATGGTCACTGAGTCCTGGAACAACTTGAGTGCGTGTTATGTTAAATATGTTGTTGGGGAGGGAGAGATCAAGTATGTGTGATGTACAGATAACTAATTTCCACAACACGCACTCTTCACTCTTCTCTACTAAAGTGTGAGTACTAAGCAATCACCAAGATAATCCTTCATCTTTCAGTAGTAATGCATAGACAACACTGCAGGGATCAAGCAGGGAAAAACTACTACTGTAAGCAGTACTGCTACAATCATGTATTTTTTTTTTTTTTTATTATACATACATTGCTAAACATCCCAACCCTGTTTTACATTTCTTTACATGCCTTTATTATAAAAAATAAACAAGTAAAAGTAAAACTTTACCAGCCTCCCTGCTTGCTTTATGTTGACACTACTGACTGTGATAGAGCATGGTCTTCAACTATGGGTGTAATGTTTACAGTAATTACCATCGGTGTTTGAACAGTTAAAACAGTTCCTTCAGTAATTATCAGCCTGCGAAAAGTACTTCCAAGTACCCCTACCAACCTCCCGTCTCCTTCATTCACCAAAACTGCTTGCTTTGTGCTGACATTTTCTGCCTGCTGTGTTCTTGTGTTACTGTGCCAATCAATCAATCAATCAATCAGTCAGTCAATCAATACTGTCTGTGTTTAAACAAGTAATACAGTTCCTTCAGTAACAGTAGATTATAAATGAGAATGAACATTTCTAAGGGAGCAGCAATTGTTAGTTGATTTTCTTTTTTATATGTTGGCGTCTCTGTTATTTAATCCCTCACACATAATAAAGAACCACTGTCTAAAGCTTAAGTAGAAGGTAAAAGGTTGAAGTCAAGGCCAAGAAAGGGATGGAAAGATGGTATAAAGGAAGCATCAAGTCACTGAAGTTAAGCCAACAGGAGTGAAAAAGACATGTATAGGACAGAGTGAATTGGAACAGTCATACCACTAATAGCTTGAACCTTAAGCAATGTGAAGTGCCCGGAATAAACCATTGGGAGACTGGTTGGGGTTAGCTGTATAGAGAAGTTGTTTTTTTACTACAGTCAACAACTTTCACATTTGTGAAGGACATGAAGAACAGGATAGATTTTTCAATATCTGAAACATGTTAAGGAATATGACTGATATATATATATCAACACATCTGGAAGCACAACAGAAACACTGAAAACAGTAGGATGTAATTGTAGAAATAGACAAATCAATTATCTACTTACAGACATTTCTATACTGTTTTCACAATAAAGTCTATAAATACTTTAATAACTTTTCTGTAATCAAATATATAAGTACAATTTTTCTCTTGAATATTAAGTGTAATCAGATAACAGAAGTACCACTGAAGCGAAAACATAACAGTTTTTGTACAAAAACACATGTGAATATATATATATATATATATATATATATATATATATATATATATATATATATATATATATATATATATATATTATATATATATTATATATATGTGTGTATGTATGTATATGTATGTATGTATGTATGTATGTGTGTATGTGTGTATTTACCTAGTTGTAATATACAGGAAAAGAGCTATGCTCGTACCGTCCCGTCTCCAAATCTATTATTATCCAGTTTGTTTTTTTCAGTTTCTTCTCATGTCCTCTTGTAGTTCTGTCGTCCCACACAAACAGATCATCTCTATCAATTTTTTCCAGACCTTTTGAGGCTATAAAGTCTCCCCTTTCTCTTCTTTTCTCAAGAGTTGGGAGTTTCAGCCTAGAAAGTTTTTCTTCATACAGTAAATTTCTCAGGTGTGTGTGTGTGTGTGTGTGTGTGTGTGTGTGTGTGTGTGTGTGTGTGTGTGTGTGTGTGTGTGTGTGTGTGTGTGTATGTGTATGTGTATGTGTGTGTATGTGTATGTGTATGTGTATGTGTATGTGTATGTGTGTGTGTGTGTATGTGTATGTGTGTGTGTGTGTGTGTGTGTGTTAACCTAGTTGTAGTATACAGGGACTGAGCTACACTCGTGTGGTCCTGTCTCCGTATCTACATTTGTCTAGTTTTTCCTTTAGTTGATGTACATTCTTTGCCATTATCATCTCTTCTTTCTGTCCATTCCAAGTATCTATACTTCTCTGGGGAAAACTGTACTTTTTTGTGTCCTTAAAGCAAATTCCTTTTACCAATTTTTTCTAGTGTCTCCTTGAATTTCCAGCCTCTCCTTTTCTACTCAATATTATATTTTTTCTATCTGTTTCTTCCTGGTTGTTCATCAATTTATATATATAGTGATTAAGTCTCTTTCTCTTCAAGTGTGCTTAGTTGCATTTCTTTTCATCTTTCCTCATATGTGAGATCTCAATTCTGGAACATCTTAGTTGCTATTCTCTGTAATCTTTCTATTTTCAACACATGCTTTTTCTTGTGAGGGGACCATATTACTTTTGTATATCCCAGTTTTGGTATAATCATTGAAGTTATACATCACATCCTCTTGCTCAAGGATGCCAGTAACAGCTTGGTCATCAGTGAAACTTTTCACCTCAAGCGAGGCACGAACTCGAGCCTGCTGAGTGACAGGCTGAGACTTTACCACTGAGCTACCAAGCAAGCAAGTGTGTGTGTGTGTGTGTGTGTGTGTGTGTGTGTGTGTGTGTGTGTGTGTGTGTGTGTGTGTGTGTGTGTGTGTGTGTGTGTGTTATTACATGTTATATAAAAAAAATTAAAAATTTAATTAAATTTCCTACTAAGTACAAATTTTTGCTCAGGATATGTATGAACCACAACAGTTGGTTGCCAAACTTTTTGTCATTGCACTGTTTGATGAAATAAAAGGTTTTATCAAGCAGTCTGGGTCTATTACTGCATGATCAAATATCTTAATAATACTTGTTAACTTCCTATATATTTCCTACACCAATTCATACTTGACTAGATTCAATAAAAGGAATGCAAAGGTTACTTATTTAGCTCTAACTCTGGAATGACTAGTGAATCTTATACACAATTACATATTCACTAAGTGAAATATTTGTTAATGTACATAAATATGTTCATCATATAGGTAGTGAATTTTGTTTGATGAAAATGTTTAACAACGAAGTATGGCAAATTATCAATATCATTACAAACTACTGATATTAATGGATGATTATACTAAATTGATGTAGTGATGCATTAAATATTGTGATCTTCAGCACTGATCAATCTTCAAGATCAGAAAAAAAATCAAGTGCCTTCTGATTTGATTTCATCTAATTCTGAAGATTTTCAAGTTTTATAATGTTTTTTTCCACAAAAATACTATAGTATGTTCATCGAGATCTGAACTGAACAAACTATATGAGCCTAGGTGAGTTTTGAAACCGGTTCTGATAGGCTACTGCCATTTAATCACAACTCAGTGATTTTATATTTCATTAGTATGTTTTACATTACTTTTACAATTACGGCATTTTATCTATAATTCTATATTCTATGATGCTTCGAACATGCCCCAGTGGATAGCCATAGCAGAAGAGCCTCTACCTCACCCTATCCATACACTGCTTCCTTGCATGTTCAAGTCCTCCCTCTTTATCAGCACCTTTTATGCATGTACTAATTTACCCTAGCCTTCCATCTTCTATCTGGCCGCCTTCTCCTAGGACCCTTGGTTTTATTTGCATGCACTTTTCTCATAAACACTTCACTCTTCATTCTCTCAATAAAACTAAAATATAGATAGTTTTACCTATTCCACTACAAAACACTTCACTCTATTTGTACAAGTTCCCTTGCCACATACATGCTTCCATTGTTCTCACCCTCCCATCTTATCACACCACATACCCTTCTCAGATAACTCATTTGCACAGTATGCACTCTTTGACTGATGCACCTATTCCATGTCCAAGCTTCTGATCCATATGTCAATAGTGGCTGGAGAAAACTATTCCTTAAACCCTTTACTTCCATGGACCATCCCTTCCTCTCATATCCCTTGTAAGTGACCCTATGACACAGTCCTATCTTATTTCTCCTTCCATCTCTCCAAACATGCATTGCACTTTTTCCAAATACTTATACTCTCACTTCCTCCAGTATCTCTCCTAAAACTACCTCACACCTTCCTGCTGATAGCACACTCACCCTATAAAGCTAATTACAGTCACAAGCCTCTATCACCTTACATATTAAGATCCATTCTACCACTGTGTCTGATCTATAACATTTCTTAAGTTATTCCATCTATACTTGCAGCTTTACCACACTTTAGTTTGGCCATTGTTTCCTTTACCTCCTCTCTATCTATTCCTCTCTACACACAATCACTTTCTACCCGCTTCCATACTCTTGCTCGACACTATTGCTTCCCCTACTGTTTTCTCATTCATGAAAGGTTCAAAATGACAATACTCCTTCCACCTACTCCATATCACTTACAAGAACTCCTTCCTCTTTCTTCATTCTCACATTCACTTCCACACTCCTCTTCTCTTTAACTTTTTTCTAAAACAAACTTTTTATTCTAATCAATTTTTTTACTCAGTTTCAAACCAAATTCTTCATCCAGTTTTTTTTTCCTTTCGTTTACTAACTCACTAATTTTTCCATTATAAACTTGTACTCAGTCCTCTTCCTCACTCTTTTCTTGTTTCCTTCACTTGTGTAAATCTGGCAGTAGCATATCAGTGTTTGGTTTCCTAGTCTCATGCAGATTGCTTGATTCAGGTCTGGATGAACAGACTTACAGTACAGAAGTACAATAAATGGTGATTGACATAATGATAATTGTACACATCCAGAAAGGTTATAGTATATTTCCATAGGGAAATATCGCCAAAGCATTAAGTATAAAGCCCTCCCCAAAAAAAGTTTGATACTTTACTTTAAATTACTTAAAAGAACAAATAATTTACGAATATGGCAAACCCTTCCTTCTGATATATGTCATAACATATTCAGTCACGTACCTACTTAAATTTCCCAGAACAGCATATAATATTAGTAACTGTCATTCCCCTGCACGGAATGTTCACTGGAAAATATCTAAAATAGAGAAAAAAACAATGTTATTCTATTTATCAGTTCGGTGCAATCACCAATTAATCAAAGATAATGAATTGTCTGAGAACCCTAAAACATTTTACACCAACAAAATTCAAGGCAGATGGCTTTTTCATCCCATATTTATTTTTACCCTTAACCATAATATACAAAATGGCTACATTATTAAGTCAATGTGCCTTTTTTACTAATACAAATGAAGATCTCTGTTTATATACACATGATTTTTGTAATCTGAAGTATTCATAATTCTTAAATATATACAATATTACTCTGGAAAATAATAAATAATGGCATGTAGTAATAATGAACAATATTACTTGGATGTAAGATTATCCTTACCTTAGAATGTCTGTAAAATAAATTAAAACTATGAGAATTGTGCATATATAAAATTATATTATATTTGGCTACTCTGTTGCTGTGATGTTTGATGATATAGTGGACTCAGGAAAAGTAGTGTCTGTGCCGTCCTCAAGCTTGCTCTCATCAACAGAATTAATTGGTTCCTCTGAAAACGATATTAAAACCCACTGAAGCAATTATTGTCACTTAATATTATTACTATCACTATTATTATTGCTATTTTGGTCTTTAAGAAAAAGCATATGACAGGATTAATAGGGATGTCTTGTGGAATGCCCTACGATTGTATGGGCTATGTGGCAGACTGCTAAAATGTGTGAAAAGTTTCTATGTGAATAGTAGAGCATGCGTAAGAGTGGGAAATAGCATGAGTGGTTTACTGTTCGAGTAGGATTACGTCAGGGTACACCCACACTTCATGGGCATGAATAAATAAATAAATATGTACTTTCATTTGTTGTAACCAACAACTTCTTTGTTTAGTGGCTGTATTATTCTTAGTATGTGATGCAGTACTACCATTAGAATGTACAGTTCTTCAGGGCCCATACTTATAAAGAATTATGATCTTTTCCTAATAGAGCGACTTAACTGAGCAATGACATTTCCCCACCACAGTCACGGAGCTTCCGAGTGGGTCTCAGACAACGGCGTAAGCAGCCAAAACAACGCTACAATACAACAAGCATTCGGTTTGGATAACATGAAATTTAACCACTAAAAGTTTTAAAAAGAGTAGTTCTGCATCATCAATATCATGCAGAACGTCTCTCCTTTCACAGAAAGATCTTGGGTGACGCTGTGGTACTGCTGCATGTTCAATGTTATGATGCGTGGCAGCGGCAGTGCGCCTGAGACAAAAGTATAGTCGCTATTCCCTCCCGCACCCAAACTTAGCTATGAGCGGGACTGTGACTGTTTTCCTAATAGTTATGACTTGCGCTTAGTTTTTTCCACCGTTTTCTGTGCTTAGGACAGTCTGAGACAAGATCATTGCTTTATAAGTATGGGCCCAGCATCTATTTGGAAGAAGGAAAGGAAGGAGAAGAAGAAGAAGAAGAAGAAGAAGAAGAAGAAGAAGAAGAAGGAAAAAAAAAAAAAAAAATTTTTTTATATATATATATATATATATATATATATATATATATATACACACACATATAAAAGGTTAAATCATACCTGCTGCTGGCATAGCATCAAAGTGGTCTTGTGCATCAATACATTGTGTTTCAGTGACTTCCATGGCAGAATCAGCCAATGGAGATTCGCCAGTATTTGTGCTGTTGTTCGTGGTAGTGATTGATGACCACAAATTACTGATGGCACCTCGTGCAGATGTTAGGGCACCCCCTGAAAAAATTCATATAGTGAACAAGCTAATTATGAAATTGAATATTCTGTGTGTTCCTGAAAGTGATGTATTTTACATCATTATACTACCCTATCAGCGCTAGGCATCAAACTGACCTTAACATCAATGACAGCAAACTGATTATGAATAACACTCATTTCCTAATAAAATGACCACAATTGATGTCAACATTAGGCTCATCCCTTGATATTTATTAATTCAACATAAACGTTTCCATTTATTCAGAAGATACACACACACAAAAAAAGTGCTTTTGGCTGCTTGTTTGGGAAAAGTGATGCAGCAGAAGTGATTTATTTCAATTTTATGATTGTGATGCTTTATTGCACTATTCAATTCCCTTATGTAATTTTTTGAGCATGAGAAGAGTAAAATAAATTTTTTGTGGATTTTAAAGTTTTGCGGAAAAATCTGTCCCCCAACTCCCGCAAATGTTGGGGGACAAGTACATTTGATCTGGCTTCAACTATGTAAATGAAAGAAAAAAGAAAAGAGATCCACATCTTATTAGTAAATAACATCTCATCAGGGAAGTGAGGGCAAGGTGAGGTTTCTTAATACCTTGTTCCATCCCATCATATTTGTAGAGAACTGTAGTGAGGTACTATATTTTTTTTCTTCAATTCCTACATATTTTCACCATTTTGCTACATGGTACATTTAACCTGTAGAGTGTGCAATAGGGGTTTCCCAGTCCATCCAGCCTGCGCTGTGGCTCGCAATCTACGGGTTAAGTGCCCTATTTTTTTCCTAAAAGATATAGGTTTTCACTGTTTTGGAATAATGTACTAAATACAAGATACAATTACAATATGACTTACCTACAGCTTCCTTTGTCTTGACCACAGCTGTACCAGTTGTGGCGAGCGTTTGATTTATGCGTCGACTTTTGTCAAGGCCCTGAATGGTGCTGGAAAATTAGATGTTACTTAGTTATTTTGAATATTCTTTTCTTCAATGTTATATGCTCTTTCCGATCGTCCTTCCTCACACATATAACAAAGGAGAAAATACAATACATACTGCGAAAGCCTTATTCTCATGTCTGTCATGGAGAGGTGGCCAGCATGGGGGTGGCCGGGTGTTAGTTCCATCAGTGAAGTGTAAGGGCCAGATGCCACCCATACACGGAAATTATGGGTGCCTTTCCATGCTGTCATGAAGTGTCCATTGAACACTTCATACTCCCTACTTCCCTCTGTAAACAATTAATTAATATGATTTCATAAAGCAAATAATCAGAAACATATTTTTCAGTTAAAAAGTTATCAGAAATAGCTTCCATAGAATTATATCATAATATTACACTGTATAGTGATAATCATATGAATATATTATTATTATCATTTCTGTCATCTTGCCCTAATGCTAGGGGTGGCCCAAACAAAAAATACCCTGGGATACCCTCTCCATACACAATTTTTATTTCTGCAGTTAAATATCTCTCATCCATTCATCTGCTTATAGTTAAATAAGTTTATATAGCACTATAAGAGGCCTCTTTCTCTTCTCTCTACACAATATTTCACTTCTGAATATTTCCTAAATTGATCTTTCAGCATTTATTATTTTGCTGTGTCCATGCCACTTAAGTGTACTTTTCATCCATTCTACAACTCCACCATTCATTCCTAAAGCCTGTTTCTACATATCTATGATCTCAGTTATTTTTCTATTACTATAATTTTACAATCTTGAAATTCCCATAGCTACCAGAAACTATAAGAATATGAATTTTTCTTTTTATTCTATTTTGGAATTCATAATCCACCATCTCAAGACTCTTCAACAACCAGGATCTGGTCATACAACGATTAGAGAATAATGAATTAGGGAGACACTAAATAGCTTCAGAATTAAACACCCAACTTTTCTCTTTCACTTATTACCTGGGCAGACAGATGACCGCAGAAGAGAAAGCAGGTACACTTTGAACTGATAGCGGAGCCATTCCTCCCCACCAACCCAGCCAACTCCCTCAAGGAACACATCAGGATGGCTGTTGGCAGGATATGTACCATTTGGGGCTTTGTTTGTGCTCAAGGTTGCACTAACAGCCTCAACCTGGAGAATAAAACGTGAAGTGAATAAGATCCAATTTACAATGAATACTCACTATAAGATCTCAAAACTACTCAAATTTCATCTATCTCAATAAATAAATAAAATAAAATAAAATAAATAAATAAATAAATAAATCTACATGGTGCACTAAGTTTTGTGACATCTCCTTTGAGAGTCTGTGTTTATCGGCAATCCCCCACATGTCAGAGTTTCATGAAAAGAAAGAAAGCTACCTATCCTGCCCAGAAGTTAATTGTCACTTCGCTGACATCTACACAACACCGAATTGTTTCCTTCCAATCATTGTGTTTAAAACACTTATTGCTTGTGTGATTTTGTATTTATCTAAACCAAAACCTCCATGAAGTTGATGCATAGTGTGAAAAATAATTTAGACAGAAAATTGGGATACGTTCCAGGGGTGTTCCCAATTTTTTTTCTATCAGTAATTTATTCACATTTTCACACCAATGCAACTCAAAAACAGTAGCACATTGCAACACTCGTATTATATTTCATCAGTTTATAGTAACATTTGGGTCTATCACATGCTCTATGATTCACATCAAAACTTTTCACTCTAAAATCTACCACCTATTCCATACAAGCTCAAAAAAGTCCACAATTTCTCCTTATCAATTCTTTCATGAGTTTTCTATAAATCTATGAAAAAAAACTAAAGAAATTATTGTATCTGAGTTTCTAGAATCATAAACAGAATGGCAGATTGACTAAATGATGAATGAACTATGGAATGATAAAGGTGGCCAAACAGAGCACCTTGAGATGGTCCGGTAACACGGAGAGGATAGAATACAACAACATGACAAGAAAGATTAATATGAGTAAGGCAGATGCTTTTAGTGCAAGAGGAATGAATTATAAAAAAATTAAAGGACTGAGTTGGAATACCTGAGAGAGAAGGATGATAGGAGGATGAGAGAACTGTTGTGCAAGAGTAATATGTAGAGAAGCAAATGGAGACATCTTTGCATTAATTGATACCTTGAGGGAGTTCCAAGAGTACAACAGATGGATAGATTGACTCAGTGATTGCTAATTCATACCTGACGAACAATATTTTCTGCAAAGCGAAGATCTTCTGTGGATAGGTTTAGTTGTCGTTTCAGATCAGGATCTGGGATTTCTATCTTCCCCTCCTCTAGCTGCAATATTCATGAAATTTTTTTAGTTTTAATATATGTATTATGTATAATTTTCAATGATAACTAAATAAAGGATGAGCTCAATACTGATAGCTTTTAACTATTTAATTTCTACTTACCTGAACAAGGACATCATAGAGTGGTCGTTTATGGATGAAAAGTGTGTTTGAAGCTCCAACGAGGAAAGCTCGCGTGGTTGGAGCACTCAGGACATCTAGATATTGTAAGGAGAGGTAAGGGTGGAGCAAGTTTCCCTAAAAGAAAAAGGATGGAGATGAGTGTCATTAATGGTAAATCATCTAACTGGCGAGACGTTATAAGCAGTGCATCACAGGGCACACATATCATACATTTTCAAAATATAGCACCATTTTAGTTGCTACTCTATATTTTCTCCAATTCTGACACATGCTTTTTCTTGTAAGGGGACCATATTACTTTTGGAATAGGGCACAGCAGTCAAGAGTGTATGCTGTGGAAATGAGTTATCTGGCATGTATGAAAGGTGTGGCATGGGACCATATATAAATGGAGTGAGTGTGGTGTAGTAGAATGGTTGAAAAAAATTACTTTGAGGTGGTTTGGTCATATTGAGAGGAAGAATAGTCAAGAGTTTGTGAAGAGAGGAAGGACAGTTGTAAGATGGAAGGATATGGTGAAGGAGTACATGCATGAAAGAGTTGCTGACAGAGGGAAGGGATTGAGCTATCAAGGAGGGAGTGCATGGATAGGGAGAGATGGTGGCTCTTCTGCCATGGCTATCCCTTTAGGGGAACGAGGCATCAGAGACTATAGAATAGATAGATAGAAGCCGAGTATATAGATATAGATGGATATATTATTTTTATAATTTAAAAGGGGTTCCAAATATTTGAGTGACTGTACCACTTAATTTCAAAGCAAATAAAAAAAAAATCCCCTTTTTCTTATAATTTCCAAAAGAAAGCACTATGCCCCAAAAGGGTTTGGATAATCGGATTCAACTGTGTTGTACTACACATTGATAAAGTGATGTATATATTTAAATTCAGAAAAAAAAAAAAGTTGAGGAAATGACCCATGGAAAGATAGTTATAAAAACTTAAAGAATCACATTTCCTAACTCAAAAGCAATCCACTAACAATTGTACTAACTTTAGTAAAGATTTCAAGTGGTAAACCACAATCTGATGGCACAAGAGCAGCAAATTTTTCTGGAGGAGACTGAAAATGGAGAGCAGCAGAATCTGCTTCAGTAAGTGCAGAATCTTGAGAGAGTGAACCTCCAGTGGTGGGAGAGAGAGGAACATCATCTCCTGGT
This sequence comes from Metacarcinus magister, assembly GCA_029783475.1. Lineage (NCBI taxonomy): Eukaryota > Metazoa > Arthropoda > Malacostraca > Decapoda > Cancridae > Metacarcinus > Metacarcinus magister. The sequence goes on from JAPQNM010000044.1 coordinate 14,943,821, forward strand.
TCACTTGGCGATGGGTTTGGAGTGGCTGTTGCAGCTGGAGACGATAAAATTGTACTTAAATTAGTGAAATGTAGAATATGAATGCAGAGGTGCTGTATAAAGTATATGAAAACAATACTGATTTGTAAGTAATAAAAACATGAATTGAAAAATTGGAATACTTAATAGGAAGAGAAGCTAGAAAAGTTAATAAATACATACATTTTGTACAATGTGTTTGAGACATTATTGTTGAAACAATTTCAGCAATGAGCAACATTTCCTGAGCAATACTATGACACACTTTTCCCTCCAATTAAAACGGGTCTCAAAGCCATCTATTATTAACTAACAGTTCAATTTATACTTGCATGGTTTTTCTTGTGTTGAAGTCTTTTCCTTTCCAGTCCAGTAACTGAAGGCTCCGCTTAATCTACCTTTTAAGTTAACCATTTTGGTGGTAATATTTGCAGCAGTGCTGCTGCCAGCTGCTCCATTAAACTCAGGAGGAGACATGATGGAACCTCGGGAAGTGACAGAGGTAAGACTTGAGTTGCTGCTGCGTCTTTCACTTAGATCATCACTTGGTGACACTGAAAATTAAAAACATATTATTCCTACTGTTATTGTATTTTATTACATTTATTTATTATTGAACCTACAAATTATCTTAATTATTTGCCTTTTCCCCACATGACCAAACTCCTCTAGCAGCACCTGATCTGTTATTTTCAGAATAGAATACAAGATTCAACTTTGCTTCTACTTGAGGGGCCTGTGATTGGCTGGCTCATATGGGCGACACTTTGTGTTTCACATTATGGTATGAAATACAAGGTGGTGTCTCAGTCTGGCACATGAATATTTCTGAAGGTGATTCAGTCTACAAGATAATATGTTCCATTAAAAATAAATACATTCTAGCAATAATAATTTTTTTTTCTCTCTCTCTCTCAGGGTGCACTTAGTACTTATAGTTCAATAAAATTACTCACACGCAGAGTCAGTGGACAGCTCAACATGATGCATGCTGTCTTCATTGGTAACGTTGATAATTTTACTTGGCTCAGATTCTTCTTCCAATTTATCATTTCCCATGATTAAGCTGTCTTCACTTTGGTCTGCTTCCTGAGGAAAGATTCTTGAAGTGAATTTTGAGCCAATTACCTATCTCTATTTTACAATCTCGTAATAATAAATGAATAATTTACATACTGAAATACAGAAGTATCCCAATACAAAACAAATAAAATTAACAATTGCAGTTTGAAATATGTCAACTGAATAAGATTTCTAGGAAAAAAAGAACAAGGAAGTACAAGTTGAGTATCTCGTATTCAAAGATTTGTTATTCTAAACTATCATATATGGTGGATTATAAGACAACAGGGTGTATAAGACGATCCCAAATTTTTAAGAAAAAAAATGTAGTTGAGTTATTCCTGCTGCACTGGACGACCCCCTTTAATGGTGCATTTGTTCAAAAGAAATATGTATTTGGTACTGAGACTGTCAACAAACATTCCCAAAATTTATCAATTCATCTCCATAAACACATTACTAATACAGAAATGCCAACAGCCCAAGTATCCATTAAGCAACATCACATATATACACATACTCCAATATCATCGCTTTGTATCAGTACTGCACAAAAGGTAAACATCTTCCCTCCATGGAGGTCTAAAGTTAATTAAGTGATTCATAATGCGGCCAGGTGTGTGGTAAAATGATGCAGCATAATATATAGTACAATCATGAAATAAGTAAATAACTTACATAATGTGCATATGGTGTGACCATTGGATGAATACAAAATGTGGAACAAAATAAACCCAAATATCTGTAAACACTGCCTTACTGAGGTACTTCTGCACTAATAAATATAATTATTTAACTTTACCTTAGCAATGTCAGTTATTTGCATCATATCAGAACTGTCTTCAGTAACAACAGCACATCTATCAACTTCAAGTTCCTCCAGAGTGCATTCTGCTTCATTACTGAAATAAGACAATCAAATTATTCTAAAGATTCAATACTCACATCTAGTCCAGATACCATAAACATCTGTAAGTAAATTTTGTTTGTAAATTTCAGATTGATATTGCTGAAATTTTTTTGAGAAAATACATAATATTTTCCTTAAACTCTTAGTTAATCTCAACATTTTATGACTCATACAGTAAACTACATTCTTAAAAAAAAGAAAAGAAAAAGAAAAGAAAAGAAAAGAAAAGAAAAGAAAAGAAAAGAAAAAGAAAGGAAAAAACCCCAGCTCTCAAACAGATGTTACAATTTAAGACCCAAGCCTCAAGAGGAAGATATTTAGACCCAGCATGCACAGTAATCTTTTCATATTTTTTCCTACTTGAAGAGTGAAATGCTTTGTTAACCCCAAAATTTGTCCAATCATGAATTACATATAGTGTACATTATTCCCACTTTATTAGTTGCCTCGGTTTACGGTATTTTGCATATATGATCCATGTTTTACTATACCTTCTTTTATTTACGTTCACTGTGTACTTGCGTACACTATTGTGCATTGCATTTCTACAGGCATTTGTTTATGATCACAGCACCCTGATGCCTTAGTAACAAACTCACACAACTCGACCGCCCAATCTTTTCAGTGCCACACTTGGGCCTGGTACAGTGTTACAGGTGTGTTGTGATCATAACATTTACACCCCTCACACCTGGATAGGTCCTTGTCCAGGATGCAGAGAGCCCCTGAGGCCCCTGGGAAGAGCCAGTAACAATACACTTATGACAGGGTCAGTGTACGTGTCTTAGTAAGAAGGTGACTTCTGCTTGTTGTTGCCTGTAAGGAGAAAGCTGCAACACCCTTACTGGCTACAGGACTGAAGGCACAGATTGTGACTATAATACCACCTAGTATAATAGTAACACTTGTCCTGACAGATAAGCATGCCACCTCTTTCATTCGGCCACTGTTTATAGTCACTATATCACTACCAGCATGTCCTACCTGTCTTTCAGTCTCGTGTGGTCCTTTAGCTCATGTCTCAGCCCAACTCTCTGTCTTTCTACTATCACAAGACGTCGGCTCTGCCCATACGTTGTCTACAACCTGGCCTGCCGTTGTTCCTTCTGCTCTGGGAAAACAGCTTCCCTCATCCTTATATAGCATCCGCCCAAAACTGGCAGCTATGGGGTCGAATATCTGATTTGCCGCCCAAGTCTGGTGTCTCTCTTGCTACCGCCTCACAATTATGTCAAGCTTACAGCTGATGACAAAGGCAGTGCAAGGGATTACATCATGGTGTGTAATATCATAATCAAAGTTTTGATCAAATCATGCCTTTGTTTAATTTCATAGTTTTTTCTTTTTTTAAACCATAAAGTTTAGATGAGCAATATGACCAAACATCATCTTTTCTAGTACCCTAGGAATGTAACGTAAGGGCTACATTGTTAGGGAGGGAGGGAGGGAGGGAGGGAGGGAGGGAGGGAGGGAGGGAGGGAGGGAGGGAGGGAGGGAGGGAGGGAGGGGGAGAGAGAGGGAGGGAGGGAGAGAGGGAGAGAGAGAGAGAGAGAGAGAGAGAGAGAGAGAGAGAGAGAGAGAGAGAGAGAGAGAGAGAGAGAGAGAGAGAGAGAGAGAGTATGACTTCACAAAATGCAAGTTCTGAATATGTCAATCCGCTACAATATGAAGTCCTGCCCCTAAACTCAAACAGCGTAAGGTCATACTGTATAGATAGACAGACAGACAGACATACAAATAGATATAGTATAGAGATAAACAGACAGACAGGCAAGCATATTGGTATCCACTTTCCAGATTTACCATTAATTTTGGTGGCAGTTAGTTTTAGTGAATCTTGTATTTTGGAAACCAGATTAATGGCAAGATACTCATAAATAATTAGTTGAGAAGTTTTGGTTGCTAGATGAATGCAGTTAGTAACAAAACTCTACCAGTAAGATTATCAAAATATATCCCCAACAAACACCTCTAAAGACTTATGTGTTTTAGTGATCATGGTATTTGACAAATAAATTTTAATGTATCTGGTAGCAATGTGAAAAAATCTGCAAGCTTTAATAAGAATGTTATCTACAACACTAAAAGGCAGAACACCTTGCTAGTTTCTTTTAGCTTTTATGTGCAGCATCCTGTCCCATTACAGCTGGCCAAGACATGCAAGATGACACACACGTGTACCAGTCAGGCACAATGTTCTGGTGTGAACAGTTTACCTGCCAACCCCAGTTGTCAGAGCATCTTCAGCATAACACACATCCTTATAATCAGCTTCAGCTGGGTTGGGCAGTAGTGGGGATAGGCCTAGAAGACCTCGTGACCTGTCAGTACCATCACATAGTGGAAGAAAAGCTCAAACTTTTCTAAATATTAAATTCAAAGATTTTCAATGACTCTTACCGATGTTTTTTTTATCAATGCAATTTTATGCAGCTTCTTAAAACTAGATATATAATAAGAGAGAATATTCCAGTCAAAACTACCACTATATTCTATCACATAGCCTGCATACTTGCATGATCCAGTTTTCTTGTGTGGTGTGATACAATGAAAAAAACATAATAATCCACATTATGCTTTTTTAATAAGCAATGGAGCGTGCCAGTTAATAGCATAATTTCTCTGCATAGATTACAGCCAAACCTCCGTATCATTAAACCTTATTAATCTTTAAGAGCCAGTAATGAATTCCCATAGAACAACTTAAGTTTGATATACTAAGAATGAGATTGTTTTATACATACATACACATACACACACACACACACACACACACACACACACACACACACACACACACACACACACACACACAGACATACATATTTGAGGATTGAAAGGAACATTAAAGAACTGGATGGAAGACTTCCTGAAAGGAAAGGAAATGAGAACAGTAGTAGTAAAGTATAAAAAAATAAAAATTGTGGGAAGTACCACAGGGATCAGTTTTGGTACAAATAATGTTTTTAATATATGTAAATGACATGACAGAAGGAGTAAGCAGTTTCATAAGTCTGTTTGCAGACGATGCAAAATTATTAAGAAAGATATGAAACCACAAGGATTGTGAGGAGCTACAGAATGATATAAATAAGATATATGAATGGAGCAAGACATGGGAAATGGAATTTAACGTAAAAAAATTACATGTATCTAATATATAATTGTCAAATTCTGTGTGTGTGTGTGTGTGTGTGTGTGTGTGTGTGTGTGTGTGTGTGTGTGTGTGTGTGTGTTAGCAGTAAAACCTATCTAAATGCAGTCAGATTGAGCTAAAACTTGGAGGGGGTACTCAGTGGGACCCCCTTTGTGTCTTCCCGGGCAATGCCGGGTACTTTGCTAGTTGGAAATAGGAAAGAGTGCAATGAGATCCTCATGGATGTACAAGTTATGACAAAATATTATACAAATAGTAAAAGAAGAGAAAGATTTGGGAGTGGTAATACAGGACAACTTATCGCCTGAGAAACATATAGATAGAATATTTGGTGACACATTCAGGATGCTCAGAAATATACAGATAGCTTTTCATTTCCTAGATAAAGATATGATAAAAAAAACTTTTAACCACAATGATTAAACCAAAACTGCAATATGCAGAAGTAATATGGTCCCCGCACAAGAAAAAGCATGTACTGAAATTGGAAAAAATGCAGAGAAGACCTAACAAATGAGGGAAAATTTAAATAAATGCATCTAACAACACTAAAAGAAGGAAAATAAACTAAAAATGAGAAACTATTTTGAAGTAACCTTTTCAGTTTCCATCAAAGTTATATAAAATAAAAGGGAGATAATACATTATCTTCAAAATAATAATAAAATAAATAAATAAATAAAATAAAATAAAAAACATATTGGTACCAATAAACAAAGAAAATTAAGAATCTAGGAAAAATAACCGAAATTACGCGTACAAAATCATTAACTTATTTAATATTTGTTCTTGATTTCTTTGTTAATCAATGTTTTATATGGCTTCTTAAACTATTATAATTGTTTTCTGATTTTTCTAGAATGCTATTGTAATGTTTTGTTTTTTATTAAGGAAAATAAAATAAAAATGAGAAATTATTTTGATGTAACATTTTCAGTTTGCATTAAAATTATATAAAATAAAAGGGATATAATGCATTTATTATCTTCAAAATATTTCAAATAAATATAAAAACCATATTGGTACCAATAAACAAAGAAAAATATGAATCTAGGAAAAATAACTGAAATTACGTGTACAAAATTTTCAGCTTATTTAATATTTGTTCTTGATTTCTTTGTTTATCAAGGTTTTCTATGGTTTCTAAAATTATTATGATTGTTTTCTGATTTTTCTGGAATGCTTTTATAGTTTTTGTTTCTAAAATTGAGAAAATTTTTTGGCGTAACATTTTCAGTTTGCATTAGTATTATATAAAATAAAAGGGAAATAATGCATTTATCATCTTCAAAATAATTGAAAACCATATTGGTATAAATAAACAGAAAAATAAGAAGCTAGGAAAAATAACCAAAATTACGCATACAAAATTATTAGCTTATTTAATATTCTTTCTCGATTTCTTTGTTTATTAATTTTTTCTATGGTTGCTAAAATTACTATAATTGTTTTCTGATTTTTCTAAAAGGTTTTTATAATGTTTCATTTCCTATTAAGGAAGATAAACTAAAAATGAGAAATTATTTTGACATCATTTTCAGTTTGCATTGAAATTTTATAAAATAAAAGGGAGATTTGATTTCTTTGTTTATCAATGTTTTCTATGGTTTCTAAAATTATCATAATTGTTTTCTGATTTCTCTAGAATGCTTTTGTAATGTTTGCATATACCGTCAAACCTTAGTTTTCGTATGCCCTAGTTTTCGTACGATTTGGTTTTCAACGACTTTTTTCGTCGAAATTTTGTCCCAGTTTTCGTACATCTGCTCGGTTTTCATACAGTTGAAAATGGTCCGTACCAAACTCGTCTGCCTGCCCGTGTCACTCGACCACTCATTTCCCGGAATCAAGTGCACACACAAAGCATCCCATACGTTCGTGACTTAGTCTGCCTTTGTTTCTCGTTGAGTGAGCATCAAAATCAAATCAAGAATAAAATTTAAGAAGCGAACTGGCATACACAGTGTGGTAAGGCAACAAGAGCCTTCAATATAAAAATGGTCTAATGTATTGTATTACATATAATGTATTATAAATAGAATTACTTCACTGGCAAAAATCCTATTAGTCCCCACCAACCTCATTGAGGCAGCATGAGCCAAGCCATTAGGGAAGTTATCAGGGAAGAGAGCCATGAGGGAGGTGATGGTGCGGACCAGTGGACCCACCGGACTGTGGTAGAACAACACACGCCGTTCCAGGAGAACCAATTTGAACAGGACTAAGATGTTTCGTCCAAACACCCTCACAGCATCAGACACAAACACACCTGATGGGAAAAATTATTTAGGTTGTACAATATTCACTTCAATATAACACAACTGAATATTTATCTTATATATTCTATAATATATAATTTACAATGGGAAGGCGGCAACAATTTATCAGATTAGTCTAAGCTTACATTTCATTTAGATCCATGTACAGCTTATTTCATGCAGTCAGTTCTACATCATCACTTGAACCTTACAATAATAAAATGCCTGTAAGAATCTCTGACTGAGGGGAACCTATATAAAAAAAATCAATAATAATAATGATAATGAATAAATATACAAATAAAGAAATAACCAAAAATAGAAATAGAATAAATAATCGTGTTCGTTTCTGATAAGTATGAACAAGGTAATAGGTGACAATTTCAAAGAAAGAACAGTAAAGTCTGTGATCAAACCAAGCCTCATTTACAAGTGCTGCAAGAATACTACCATTGTATCCCCTGCAGTTTGTAAAAGGCAACCAAAAAGGGATGGAGCGAAGGGTCCGGAAAGCTCCTCCTACGAAAATGCCTTGTATTCGATAGCCCCTTTTAATGGGGTTATAAGCCAGGTATATAGATAGATACTAGTTACACAAACGTCAGTACACAGACATCAGGTAATGGTATATAAATAAATCATCTTATATGTATAATCAGTCCAATGCTCAACAAACTATCAAACCAAATCTTATCCATTGCAAATGCTGCTTCCATTTTAGCTGACCATGTTTCCACCTTCCATGGTGAAGTGTACAATAAATTCCTTTAACACAACTCGACTACTTTCAAATCCGTTGCTTCCGACTTTGTTTACTTTTGATTGTGTTTGATTTAGATAGCATTACTTTAGGTTAAGGACAGACCATCTAGTTTGGACCATAGGGACTGTAGTCAGAGTTTCTATGTAAATCTCTGAAATCTCTCTCTCTCTTCTAGAATTCTGCCCTTCCATTTTGCAGATGGCCTTCCTCTTACACACACATTTATATAATTCATAAATGTATATCCTTTTCATTATATCATTTTGACTTTCTTCCTTCATCCTGAGTATTACATTAAAGAAAATTATTTAAATGACATCTGAGGTGAAAGGGTGTCATGCTTAATGTGTATATAGAAAGGGAGATAAGAGGAAGAAAAGGAAAAATGGAAAAGATGAGGGCAAAATATCATCTATGAGGAAAAGACAGGTAGTATGTATACATGATAACAAGCCTGTTCACCAACACTAATTAAGGTAGAATGTGAACTAGTGTTAAAGAATAATTCACAATAAAGGTCCACATTTAGAGTTCACAAGTTTTAAATTGATTCATTGCAGTGATACCTAAAAAGGTAAAAAAACAATTTTCATGCTGTTCATGTGATGGCAATCAATTACACATATACAACATCATATGCTGAGGTATAGTATAACTGTAAACAATGTCTCCTATCAATATCATCAGATAAACATCAACAAAAATCAACTAAGGACATGCTGCAGAAAAACTTACTAAGTTTCCTTACCATATTTATCCTCATGATCAACTATGGAAAAAAAATATCAGGAAATATAAATGACAAATACAAAACAAAGATAAAAAGTTAACAGTGACATCAAAATACTAATTGTTCTTTAATAAACATACAATGTACCACTTGCATGTTTCCATTCAATACATAAACATCTCTAATAAGTTTAGAAAATATTCCAACTATGAAACTAAATAAAACAAATTATCATAATTTCTGCATGTATTTTATTAATTAGAATGCATAGCCCAATTAGGAATATATTATGTGTGCATATATTTATTTATATGTGTGTGTGTATGTGTGTGTGGGGGTGTGTGTGTGTGTGAACAGCACGCTGGTAGATGGAAAATGGCAGACTATCCTTTGGGAGAGAGTCGGACTGACTCTGTCTCTTTCACTTGTTTCTTACAGGAGCTGCCTTGTGTAGGTCAAGTGGCTTCAAAAAATTATATTTTTATTTTATATATATACATATATATATATATATATATATATATATATATATATATATATATATGTATATATATATATATATATATATATATATATATATATATATATATATATATCTATATATGTATATATGTATATATATATATATATATATGCATATATGTATATATGTATATATATATATATATATATATATATATGTATATATATATATATATATATATATATATATATATATATATATATATGTATATATGTATATATATATATATATATATATATATATATATATATATATATATATATATATGTATATATGTATATATATATATATATATATATATATATATATGTATATATATATATATATATATATATATATATATGTATATATGTATATATGTATATATATATATATATATATATATATATATATATATATATATATATATATATATATATGTATATATATATATATATATATATATATATATATATATATATATATATATATATATGTATATATATATATATATATATATATATATATATATATATATATATATATATATATATATATATATATATATATATATATATATGTATATGTATATGTATATGGATATATATATATATATATATATATATATATATATATATATATATATATATATATATATATATATATATATATATATACATATGAAGCAGTTCTAGTGAAAACATGTAGAGAAGAGATGCAGTTTTTTTTAACAAATAACACAGCTCAATGATCAGTATAAGATTGGTGGTGTGGACGTGTTGGCTGTGAGGTGAATGCTGGTTCTGTTGGCAGGTGTGACCCAGCCGCTCTATTCTGGACGACATTGATTGATCAGCCTCGATCACACCAGGCAAAAGAGCATGCTGGAGCTTGGTGAATGATGTTTTGAAGTTTCGGTGGCAAGAACTCGACCAAGTGGTGCGAGCCAACACATGACCCCCCCCAGAACCGGAATACTGGAGGCTCCTAGGCTGTGAGAGAGGTGCTCTGATCTTGTGCTTCGCGTTGTAGCTGGTCAAGTTAAGGGCGGAGTGTGTCGTGATGGTGGACGTCCTCTAAGGCGTGGTTGTGCTACCAGCACCAGCATCCAGGTGTACCGGCTTGAGGAAATCCACTGATACACTCACATTAGCCAGTGTCAAAAGAAATAACTCCCGCTGAAAATCTCCTCCAGCTATATTTTGCTCACAGACACTGCTTAGTTTATATGTTCTAACCCAGACACAAGGTACAGACATCAAAGCAACACATCCAGGCAGCAGAAGGTATCACACAGGCACTATAATACATAAAATATGGGAAATGTTGGTCAAAATCCTCTCTCATATTCATAACAATGTTTCCACTCACTATATTCTGCTCACAGACACTATTTAGTTTATCTGTTCTGACCCAGACACAAGGCACATACATCAAAGCAACACATCCAGGCACCAGGAGGCATCACACAAGTATTTTTTTACTTTTGTATGCTGTGTTTCCTTACTCGACCCTCGTCTTCTCAAGTCTAATATTAAGGCACATATATAGTCTATTTAATTTATTTTTACTCTACTGTGGGCCACAAAGCATCTAAAACAAATTTCTATCAAAACTTACCTTCAAAATAAGCAGAGGTAAATAAGCCAGCGGGACAAATGCAAGTAACCAGTTTCGCTGGGGAGGACTTTCGTAGTTGGCCTGACTCAGCTCTGGAGCCTGGACTTGACAACGCTTCTGCGCATGCGGTGTGTAATTCCGTGACTTTTGTCAGCCAGGAGTTATTTCTTACGACACCAGCATAGTCAATGATGAAAGCCTTAGGATCGTTTTGCAGGACTTGAAAGGATCCCTCATAAGGCTTCTGAAGCAGTAA
>JAPQNM010000044.1:14965096-15007596 GCA_029783475.1 Metacarcinus magister
ACTATATTATTTTACCACCAAGTTTTGTATCATTTGTGAATTTTGCTACTTTTGACAGAAGGTTGCTCTCTAAATCATGCACATATATCAGGAAGAGTGTGGGTCCCAGGACTGACCACTAGCTACATTTTGCCAATCAGATACTTCTATCTATCTATTTATAATCTCTGACGCCTCGTTTCCTCCGGGAACGTCTCCCAAGGTGATGGCCATGGCAGAAGAGCCCCCATCTCTTCCTATCCACACACTTCCTCCTTCCTTGTTTGAACCCTCTCTCTCTTTCAGCAAGTCTTTCATACATGTACTGATTTATCCTATCAGATACTTCACCACAGATACAACAAAACAATGTTGACGGTTTGAGAGCCAGTCTCCTATCCATGCACAAAGATGGTCTACTAGTCCATGTGCCTTCAATTTTTATAACAGCCTGTTATGAGGGACCTCAGCAAATGCTTTTCAAAAATTTATGTAAATCACACCATACGGTGCCTGGTATTAAAGAAATCTAACAGATTAGTTAGATAACATCTATTACTAAGGAATCTGTGCTGGTTTTCTGTTAATAGTTTGTTTGTTTCAAGAAATGCAACCATCTTATCTCTGATAATCCTTTCAAATAATCTAATTAAAATTATGTAAAACTAATCGGACGAAAGCTAATACTTGTTTGTTTCCTTCCTTAAAAATATGAGTTATGTTTGCCCTTTTTCATGCATGAGGTGCTCTAGCTTGGGTTAATGATTTGTTGAATAAATGTGTTATAGGACTTTCTAACTGTGCACAACATTCTTTAAGTATTTGCGGTGAAATTTCATCAGGTCCAGTGGACTTATTATATATTGGGAAATTTTTTTTGTAAGTATTTACAACCTCATGTACATGAATTTCATTTGTATCAAACTTTTCTTCTTCAGGACTATGAAATATGTTCAGCGGGATAGGGATTACTGTATTATTTTCTTCAGTGAAGACATTACTAAACGGTAAACTAAGAATATATTAACCAATAAGAGAACAAAATGGTTGTAATTTCTAGGATAATGTGGGAATATGGGAGCACATGAAATGTATACTTGTTCTATAGTAGCAGTCTTTCTCAAATACTGTTTTTTTTAATTAGATATCAAAAGGAATGTTAATATTTCATTAAAGTAGAAACAGCTGTATAACGTTAAGTAACATGCAGTACAATACTTATCAGACACCTGTGTCTCAATCACAGTCCCAAATAATGACCTCCACCATGAACAGGCAAGAAACACCACAAGAATATGACATTACCAAGGTGTATACCCTAACCTGGAACACATCAGGCTGGGATTGTGCATCATGTGGACCAACTAACACCAGCTTGCCCTCTGATCCAGCCAAAGGTTGTAGTTTACAAGGGGATGTTTTGAAGTCTGCTCGTTCCTGGCCACGAGAGGTGAGGCTCTTCGGGTGGTAATACACAAGTGCTCCTCCCCATAACTGGACCTGAAGACATAAAGGTTCTAATCCATAAATTGATAATTTATTAGCAATTAAAAGAAAAATGTGAAAAACCAGGGAAATATTATGTTTCATAGTTCATAAAGATTAATGAAAAGTTCTGTAAGAAACTGTTCAAGAGAGAGAGAGAGAGAGAGAGAGAGAGAGAGAGAGAGAGAGAGAGACAGAGAGAGAGAGAGAGAGAGAGACAGAGAGAGAGAGAGAGACAGAGAGAGAGAGAGAGAGAGAGAGAGAGAGAGAGAGAGAGAGAGAGAGAGAGAGAGAGAGAGAGAGAGAGAGAGAGAGAGACAGAGAGACAGAGAGAGAGACAGAGAGAGAGAGAGAGAGAGAGAGAGAGAGAGAGAGAGAGAGAGAGAGAGAGAGAGAGAGAGAGAGAGAGAGAATATTACAGAACTATCAATCTGTATCATGTAGTAGCCTGTGCCCAGACTTACCCAGTATCTATGCCAAGCCGACACAGCTGGTCGACGCCCATCCTTGATGACAGTTTTACGCCTTAACGGACCCTGCACACCACAGTCCTCCCCACTAACTTCAAACACCACCTCATTGTCTGAGTCAGAAGACAGGCCTGACCTGTGTATCATACATAAAAAAAACAAAAAAACATTATTATATTAGCAGGTTTTGAAAAATACTGAACATATAGAATGGTTTCAAATATTTTTTCAGTATGTGAAAATGAAAAAGTCAAGGACATGTACACATAAAGACTAATAACTACTCCCCTTTCGTATTCTTAGGAAATTTCAACTAGGTAAACATACACACACACACACACACAAACTGGAAAAAGCAGAAGTAATATGGTCCCCGTACAAGAAAAAGCATGGGTTGAAATTAGAAAGAATACAGAGAATTGCAACTAAGATGGTGCCAGTTATTGGAATACTTAAAATATGAGGAGAAAGCTTAAAAGAAATGCAACTAACAACACTTAAAAAGAAGAGAAAGAGGAAAATTAATTACAATACATAAATTGGTGAACAACCTGGAGGAAACAGATAGAAAATATCTAACATTGAGAAGAAATGGTGAGGCTAGAAGGGACAAGAAAAAATTGCAAAAAGGAATTTGCTTGAACGATACAAAAAAGTACAGTTATCCCAAAGAAGTATAACTACTTGGAATGGACTGAAAGAATGTACATCAACTGAAAGAAAAACTGGACAAATATAGATACGGAGACGATCACACGAGTGTAGCTCAGGTCTGTATACAACTAGGTAAATAAATACACAGACACAGACACACACACACCCACTCACTCACAGACACACACACGTATAAAAAAAAAAAAATAAATAAAATAAAATAAATAAAAAAAATAAAAAAAAGTTTGGGTCTTACCAAGTGCGAGTGAGAGTATGTGAAGGTGGTGAGGTGCAGTCATGCTGAGGAGGTGGAGGAGGGTCTAACACAGAGTCATCCAGGAGGTGCCTGGAGCCTTGTGATCCTTGAGCAGAAGGACAGCCTGGCTCATGACTCCCAAGACTATTTACAGAGTCACAGCGCATTCCTTCACTTGTCCCAGAACATCCTTTGAAAATACTGTTAAAGAAATAAAATATACCTTAAAACCATCATCTCAATAACTTTTAATTTTGAAGCAGCTTTCAAAGTCAATGGAAAATGATGATGCATTCCAATTTTCCTGATTCCATCATACAACGCTAAAATGTTTACATCTTTCTTCTTTGTTATATCAATAAGTATAAGTGGATCGCCCATTACCTTCCATGAAGCATTATGTAAAGAGGCAGACCCACCATACCATTAAACAACTGAAATACTCCAGCAGTATATGAGTTTACACATGAAAAAAAATACATACATAGAAAATCAAATACTATATTAATTCATATTATTGAACTTGATATGTAATGCTGTTGAAAATTTATCAGTAAGCTTGGCAGAATTAACCTAAGTGCTGTCTCACCAACCTCTGATAGGATAATAAAAAGTGGGAATGAATATGTGCACATTGTGTGCATTATAACATGCTGTGCTACCAGAAGCTGTGCTGCCCCATTGTATTTGTGATGACACATGCCCTTTTTGAAGGTAATCATGATTTCCTCTGTGCCTTCATCTGTTCATGCTTGCATCATTGGGTAAGTTAAGTATGACATTTTTTTACATGTATTTCTAAATATGTAGTTTCAATACATATAACAACCTGCATTCATTATTATAGATTACATGCCCCTGGTTCCCTCTTTCACCCACTGGTGTTTAAAAAGCACATGTGGGCAAGAAAACTGGTCAAATGAGTAGTGACAAGAAGTAAAGCTATATTCTGAGTTAATGGTATGGCTTTTAATAATGAACACTACAAGAATGTAAGGAGACATCCCTAGTTCACCAACCTCCAGCAAAATACTACAATTACTTTTTCCACATTGATATTATGATTTCTTCATAAAAAACAAAATCATGGTGACCAAAGTACACCATTTTATTGTAACTTATCTGTGCTGATTATAGTAAAGGATTCAATTCAAGAAATACAAACATCACTCGGCGAGCTAAGCCACACCACCACTTATACACTATTAAATTATACCATATTTTACCTTGACACAGGTTATATCACCCAGTACCTAATCTATCTACATGATGCCTGACTCCCCCCAGAAGATGGCCACGGCAGAAGTTTCCATTTGTTCCTGTCCTTACATTCCTTTCTTTGCATGCCCTAATCCTTTCAATCTCTCTCTCTCTCTCTCTCTCTCCTTTCTTCCACGTAGGGTCCTGACATGACTTGTTAACACTCTTGTTGTTTGAGTTGTTAGCTTATGATCCACCACAGATTATAAAGTGCTTTTTGCTATTGACAGCCATATTTTTTCCATTCATATAATTCAATATCATCTATCATAATAATAAGAAAAAACAGTGGGAAAGGCATAGAAAGAAAGAAGACAATGTACTCTATGCCTTCTGGATCGAAGGTGAATCATCTGTATTGGGCACATCACTTTCTTACCTTTCCTATTTTTCCTTAACCGCTGTATGTATTTACATATATGTTTAATATAGTGCATAAGCTATTCATCTATATATATAGATAGATGAGCGATTTTTTATTTTCAGCTATATGAGAGGGGTCACTTAACCAAATTGTCGCAAATGTGTAGTGTATATGTATTACATTTGATGATTTATACAAAATGTTTAATAGTTCATCATGTCAAGCTGTACCAATGCAACTATTAAACTTACAAGAATGAACACATATCTAGTTGTTTTCAATGGACTTCTTAAGATCAACTGGAAACAAAATTGAACAATAGTTGGTCTAATGTTATGGCACATGCTGAAAACGTGAATGCTAATTGTTGCAAATTGTGAGATCAATAGAAAAGTGAATGACGTGAAGTGACAGAAAGAAGCTAAGTAGATTGGATAGACAAATACACAAGTATGTGAAAGATGCTACATCATACAAAATGTAGACAATGTGAATCATTACATAGTAAAATAGATGACATAGAATAGTACAGCCTGATGGCTTGACTTCAGAAGGGAATAAATCTAATACGGTCATTAGAAAAAGATTAATGTATAGGCAAAAAAGACTGACTCAGTAGAAGTATTACAGCAGTAAATCATTAATGGATGCAACGACTGTGCTGTGCATACAGTTTTACCTGGAGAAAGGTAGCAGCAATATGTGAGCGTGGTAAGGTTAACATGAACACAAGCATAAGTGAATATCAGCATATTGGCCAAGGAAATTTCTTTAAAGCTACTGTGGCAAGAGAGTATGGACATCTGCCCTGTTACAATTCTGTTTATCATAACAATATTTTTAGTCACTGAATACATTGAAAATACAAGATTACAATGTGCATTATGGTTTTTACAAGCCACTTCCATTTAGTTTCATTTTATGACAAACACAAAGCAAAAGGAAACGGTGAGGTTACTGTGAACAAGGCGTCGGTGAGTGTAAGTGTTTGAATACGTGGAGACAGCATAATGTGCAGACTTTCACTTTGTTGCTAGATATACAGAATTCTTATATTTAAAAAATTTTATTTGTGACTCATTAAAATAAAAATTCACACTACACTTGTAGTAAGTTATTTGAATTGCATATATACTATCATCATTTGTAGACAAGTAATGTTTTATACTTGATTTTAGTTGAATGGCAGCTTTGTATCATGTCCACAGTACAATACAGCAATACTACTATGGCAGCTGTCTGAATCACAAATTCTATGACAGTTTTTAGGTACCATTCAAAACCATTTCATTCAGTGTGATAATTATAAAGGAACTGTAAATAATTTATATTTGAATCTGACATATGAAGCTCAGTGATATTCGCCATGTAACAAAACAAAAAATAAATAAATAAATAAATTTTCCAATTCTGTATATCCAACATAGGTGTTAGTCACTACAACAGTTCGTATTTACATCTGGCTCAGATACAAGTGTATACCGCTGCAAGATGTCCGCCTGTCACACACTGTCTGTAAACTTTGACCTGGATGACTGTGGAAGAGATGAGTAAGGTTAGCACAGCACAATATACAAACCAATGGGTAACAACTTAGCATTACTTAGCTGCCATCATCATAGATCTGTCTTTACTTCAAAACCATATACACAACAGAACCTTGCTAAATGCATTCTATGAAGTCGATGTATAGTGAAAAAAAAATATTGTGAATAATTATTTAAATGTAGAAAATAGGAATGTGTTCTAGAGGGTCCCCTAAATTTGTTTTATCTATAATTTATTTACATTTTCATATCAATACCACACAAAAACAGTACCATATGACAATATTCATATTATATTTAATAAGTTTAAGATAATATAAGGATCATCCTCAGGAAAAATGGGCACTTGTAAGGGGAACAAAAGTGAAAAATGATTATGGATGATGGGGGACAAGAGGTGAGCCATAATGGCCTGGTAAGGCACCTCTATCCTCCACCTCCCTCGCTGCCTTCACCACCACACGCATATCTACTATTATCCAACTTAGCTTAAAAAAAAAAATTCCCTTATATTTATTTGCATAGACCATTTCTGCATCCAGGTCGTTCCAGACTTCTATGCTTCGGTCCAGAAAGCTGTATATTTGTCTTTTTTGCAAGTAATACTTTTCAACTTTTATAGTGTCTTATTTTTCTTGAGTTCCAAAAAAAAACAGATCTTCTCCACCCACTTTCTCCATTTCCTTCAAAGCCTGGTACACTGTTATAAGATCTCCCTTTTCTCTTCTTTTTTTTCCAGGGTTGGAAGTTTTAATCTTGCTAGTTTTTCCTTGTACTGTAGATCTTTCAGGCATGTGGCCATCTTGGTACCTACTCTATGTATTTCTTCAATCTTTCTTGTATTTTTCTTTTTCTGCAATGACCATGCATCTGCTGCATATTCCAACTTAGGACGGATCATTGATACAATCAATTTCCAAACCATCTCCTCATCTAAATACGTGACTGCCATTCTAATATTTCTCAGTATGCCTCTCCAAACACAGCGTGTGTGTGTGTGTTATTCACTATGGTCTGTAGGATCATGCGTGGGACTTCGATCATTACCCTCCCCGAAAGAGCTTATGGACGGATCTATGGGGCCTGAGAACTCATACACATCACACATCCTCATTCACTTACTCAAGGGGGACAATAATTACTCCCTGTTGGTGAAAAATCCTTAGTAACCTGAGCAGGATTTGAACCCGCACCTTACTGGGTGACAGGCGGGAATTGTTCCACTGAACCACGGAAGAGAGAGTGTGTGTGTGTGTGTGTGTGTGTGTGTGTGTGTGTGTGTGTGTGTGTGTGTGTGTGTGTGTGTGTGTACAGCAGGTACTGTATATTCATGAAAATATTGTTGGTAGACTACCTGACTCTTAGAAATAAGAAAACTATGAAGACAACAAAACACTGGTAAGTGATGGGACAGATAGAAAGATAGATATGTACGAAAAAGACTAACAGATAAAGATACACATGTAAATGTAAAAGTAATGAAAAAGAAAAAGTCTGAAAGTTAAAGGAAAAGACAGATAGGAAAAAGATAATACAAACTAAAAAAACAAATAATACACAGAAAAAGAGAAAATACAATATATAAACAAAAAACTTAGCAATGTCTTAATGACAGCATAAATGCTGAAAATAAAACCACAAGAGAATAAAAAAGAAGCCCATTCTCACATTTCAGTGTACAGGCCTCAAATGACTTGCAGCCGTGCTTCCATCCTTGGAAGGATTTTGCATCCCAGGAAAGGAAACACCACTCAAATGCCATCATAATATAATGTCCACAAAAGCAGGGTGTAAAAGCCAGTGCAATAAATCATCACAGGAAAATTCCACATTCACATTCACATCCATAACTAATCCAAGCAAAGTGGTGCCGGTGCCCAATTCAGAAGAGCGATTCATTTGGGTGTTAAATGAGTCCCATGAATACTCAAATGAAGGTGTAAATCAACATTGTAACAAGGATGCTGGTAGAGGGGAAAGGTGGGAATGGGATCAGTAGCATCAATCTTCAAAATGTTGCAAAACAAAAAATAAGAGTAAAATAAGATAAATAAATCAATCAACTCAAGTTAAGCACTAGTGCAAGACTCACCCGAAGCGGTCAACCCCCTGAGTTTGGGGCTCGGAGCGGTGGAGATTGCGTGGGAGACTCATACTCCGAAATCTAGCATGGCAGCAATGTTTGGGATGAGGGGAGTTTGCAGCATGAGTGGCAGGGTATTGTGATAGGAATAATTAATCTTAGCAAATGTGGGCAAACTGGTGCCTTAATTTACTTCAGAATGGTTTGTCTAGCGTTATACTGATTGCTTTCCCAGCTATGAGGTTTTGGTAAAAGGATACCTTGGTGAAGAATAATTAAATGACAACCAATTCTGCCCATTTGCCCCTCTAATTCACAATAATTGGGCACTTGCCATTTGTAATACCAAGCCTGTTTGACTATACTGTATGCTAGAATGGCAAAAAGGGGAATGCTCACTTGCAATACATGAACAGGGAAGCGCACATAACAAAAATCAATCCTTACACTAAACAAACAAAATAAGTGAGACACCACATTGGCAGCCATATCATTGTTTAATGAAGGAATGACACAGTAAGTAAAACATGATCATATTGATGAAAATATCCAATAATAAAAAAGTGTATGTATAGCTTAAAAGCTCCACAAATAACAAAAATATTGTGAAGGGTGCACCAGTAATCAACAGAAATTTTAGATTAAAATGTTTTTCCAAAAATTCAAACACTGCAGTGAGGCAATCATAAAAAGTTTGGCTATATATATAAAGGACAAGGGAGATAAAAATCTAAAGTTCAACTCACTTAGTTCCTAGACTTCGAGCCTTCCGGTGTGTTGGGACAAATTTGGTTTGAGAACCATGTGCTGGGCAGGCATATGTGGGTGGAGGAGCTGGTGGTCGGCCCACACCCAAGCGGGAAGAGGGCGACACATTAAGAGAACTGATCCCTCCAGTAGCATCACACACACTGTCTTTGCTTGCACTATTGCTACTGCTTGGAGTATTAGGTTCCAACTGTAAGGACAACCTGATAGAGGGAAGAATATGTCATTTCAGTTCTGCATTCATAATATAAAGAGCATTGAAAATACATTCATATCATTTTTATACCTTCAAGTGAAAATCTATGCATTGAAAGTACAGATCTTCATACCCCATGCACAAGGAAATAATAATAGTAATTGTAGGTAAAGATTATGAAGATAAAGACAACAATGAGTACACAGGTCTACATTTTTATTTTCTTTCCTCATAAGATCAAATAGAAATAAGTGTTCATGTTAAAGATGATATATGCAAAGTCAACATACTTGTAGTGATCATCTTCTACAAATTTCTGAAGTTCCTCAATGTATCTGACAGACGCAAGGTATGCTTGCACATGCTGAAGATGTGCAAGTGCAGAATAATCTGATCTCTGGTAGTCTGCCAACACCCTTAAGATGTTGTTCATTTTCAACTGCCGCTGCTCGGACTCAAGACCCCCAAAATGAGGATGAGCCATATCAATGTAGACAAGGTCAGTGAGGAACAAACCTGTAAGTAGTTGTACAAAAATAGTATTACTGAGTCTCTCTTTACTAGTTAATATTATGTATGTAGCACTTTTCCCATCAAACAACTAATTCATAGATTTACCAAGGTAAGGAATCATTGGTAGTTTGAGGCTGGATACATGGCTACGTAGCTGTTCCCAGTTGTTCTTGTCACTAAACAGTTCAGTCATGCGCTCAAAGTGCTGGCGGTCTTTGCGAGAGAGAGCAGCCCACGTCTTCATTAACCTGTTAGGAGATATGATGTTGTAAGCTTCATATCCAAACCATCCCACAATTTTGATAAGTTACAAGGAAATATGAGATGTTGACAGCAATCAAAGATGCATAGAGAAACTGATGAGAAATAGTCCTTATAAATCATTGAAAACTGTGTTAATTTGAGCAATAGCACTTTGTCAATCCTTAGTAATTAAACTAAAATGGTTTTATGGATTACAAGTGTTCCATATATCTATATACCAAGCCAACATCCCCCTAAAAGGGTTAGTCGAGACAAGGCACACACACACACACATACTTACACATGCCCTCCTCTCACTTAGCCCCTATAGAAGAAGAAACCGGTCACCCAGCCCATACCGCACTAGGGGTCAGTCATGCACTGGAGACCAAGAAGGGGGTCGTCTCTGTATCAAGGCATGACAGCAAAGGCTGTTTTACAAATGCCACTTCAATAAAGTGCAGACCCTCTCCCTCCCCTCACCTGATCTGATTAACAGATCACACCAAATGACTGGGAACATCCTTCAAAGGTCATACATTCACCAATGCTCTCCACTCACCTCTATCATACACAATCATCCTTCCTTGCTGTTCCACAAACATTCCTCTTTCATTCAATACTCTTTTCACACCATTCATCCCCATCATCTGACATTACCTATAAATTGGAGCAGACTGAAGAGCACTGACAATAGCAAATTGGGAATGGAAGTTGTGAAGTTCATTGAGTTTTTTAGCAACTTTGATAAAATGCGTCATCATCTCAGCTCGATGCTTCACTCCACCAGCGTTCAAGATTTCTCGCACTACCCAAAAGCTCACCTGAAATTAGAGTTCAAATCTTAATACATTAAAAGTAAAGTATTTGAGAGAGAGAGAGAGAGAGAGAGAGAGAGAGAGAGAGAGAGAGAGAGAGAGAGAGAGAGAGAGAGAGAGAGAGAGAGAGAGAGAGAGAGAGAGAGAGAGAGAGAGAGAGAGAGAGAGAGAGAGAGAGAGAGAGAGACAGAGAGAGAGAGAGAATGTATACAATAAACACAGCTGTAACTAATCTGTCTACTTTCTAAATTATAAAAACCCTCAATTAGTTAAGCATAACCCCATTATCAATTCTTAGGAGAAAATAAATCTAACTTGCACATACTTGAAAATGTTACTAGATAGATACAAAGCTTCTGCACACATAAATATTGTCTGTACTCATCACCATTTCTGAAGAAAAAAAACTTATGGTAAGGCATAAATTACTGTGCTGCATCTTAGTGCACTTACATGATTAAATCTACGGGTAAATTCAACAACATTTGGAGCAGATTTCAACTTGTCTTTTTTAGTCCATCCACAAGACGTGAGTTCTTCCGGTGTGATTGATCTGCAACAACAAAAACAGAATATGGAACTTGCATCTGTAAATACACATCAGTTTTCAAACAATATATGTAGTAAACACAGCTATAACTAATTTGTCATTTTCTAAATCATAATGGCTATAAATAGCTATACATAAGGTTAGTTTTATCTTATTATTACTGTTGGAACCCCCCTAATTTTGGGTAATCATTAAACATTGGGACGCACTTGAATACTGGGAAGTCCATCCGAGTGATCTGTGTTGCAAGGTCTTCAGGTAACACTCGCAACACATCCAACACTGGGGGAGAATCTGTATCCTTCCCTCTGGCTGGTAAACTTGCTGACTTATGGCTATGGATTCTTGGTAACGTTCTGGAAAAAACAAAACAAAAAAACAATCATTAGTAAATATACATAAAAGAAAAAAGAAAATAAACAAATGTACATTCTAATGGTTTCGGCCTTTTCAAAATACATAACCTAGCTAATTTATTTGGCATAGAATACTTTGCCTATAGAGAAGTTAACTCTCCAAACAAATATATACATAACAATTAAAACAAAATGTCCGTATTTTTTCATGGCAATGTTTTGTTATTGCATCTTCTCACTATCAATTTTAATCCTTATCTAAGTTAATGCATAGTAAATAGCTTCAATATAAATATATAAATGAGCTATGCGAAGTAGTAATGTCTCATGATTCATTCATCATTATTTCCTGTGAAGGTTTCCTGCTATTACCTGTGTTATAAATTTCCCTAACTACTGTGGTTGTTATTTTTTGGGTATTTATATCTAAAATCACTAATATATCAAACCCTCAGAATAAAGATTTGATCTTTGAAATGCCTACTTTTCTAAACCTTCCCTCCTCATTTACTACACTCTTTTTACTGACCATTGCATTGAAGTAATCAATCATGAAAAATACTGAGTTTTGTGCAATTCCATAGCAGCTCTACATCTTCATAAAATCTTTTGACATCCTTGTCATCATAGGCTGATATTGATGCATAAACCTGTATGATTTCATTTTATATGTTTTTTTTACGTGATTAATAAGACTGCAATTCGCTCACTTAAATTTTAGAAGTAGTCAATATTTCCTGCTAGTCTTTTGTTCACTAAAAAGCCAACTCCATGTTCTTTCTTTTGTCCTCTGTAACAAAGAATGTGACTATTCTTATCCAGTTCTTTAAACCTCTCTTAGGCCTATGATATCCCATTTGATATCTTCTTTAAATAATACTTCAAGACTACCTCTGCTACCTAGTATCCAAACATTGTGAGTGCCAAGGTGTAAGTTCTAAAACTACGCCATGCCAGCTTAGGGCAGCTTGGCGTGGGAACCCATTTAGTTTTTTCCTCACAGTGAACCTGCCTAGTTTGTTTGTAGCTGTTTAGTTTAGCTCCATTAATTCTTGAAAGTTAAAAGTCCAACCACTGCAGCAAGGTAGTGTTCTATGAAACTGAAAGTAAAATGCACACTTACCCATAACTATAAGCAGTTTTTGTTAGTGCCTTCATGCTGTCACTTGTGTCGTAGTAGGATTCTTGAACTACCTTTCGATAAACAGAGGATGGGGGAGAAGTACCACGAGCACACATAGGCATAGCCATGTTCCTCCCACCCCCACAACCACTGCTGCGCTCCTCATCATCATCACTGTCCATTCCACTCTGAAACACAGCAAGCCACTATGACAAATAAGCCCATAAAACCCTACAGAAAAGATGCAGATGTGTTAAAAGTCACCAAATGTATTGATCTTACAATTATCTATTTGAAGCTGATCTTATTGAGAAAGCCTAGGAACGAAGCTGAAGCAAGTATGTAGCTGTTCGACTCTAATTACAGCTTGGTGAGTCAAATAGTCCAATGAAATCTTGTGGCAAGACGATTTTGTGCTTCATCACCAATATGCAGTTTTCATCACTGAAACTTAATTCAGGAATCTTATAAGCTATATTTTTACATATTATACATTATAATGGACCCATTAATCACAGTCACTAGAAGGTTTATGAATAGACCCTAATTGGCAAAGTAAGTTTGAAAGAATGTGATAAATTCAAAATTAGAATGTATTGCAGGCATATTTATCATAAGACGATAATTTTTAAGTTAAAATCAACAAACTGAATTCATTAGGTATACCTCTACTTAACACCAGCATTTCTATCAAAATATCCTTTTGAAAATATAACTTATGTTAATATAGTAGACACCAAATTGTATTAATTCAATAATAATCACCAAAGCCATTACATATGTATCACTATCATCATCAACGTTTTACTTCCTCTTCAGCAGGTAGGTAGTGATGCAAACTCATAAGGGTAACAGTTCATCATTTCATGAGTAACCAAACATTTTTGTTGTCACTCAGTAAATTAGAAAAAAAAAAATAAATAAATAAATAAATAAATAAATAAATAAATAAATAACCACTGAATTCCAGCTTCCATATGACTGATCAAACTGTTTTGTGCTAAGTAATTCACATGCACAATTCCTGAATACATTGACGACACCTACAAGTAGATCCTAGACAATGAACACTATAACTGCTTTAGTTTTTCTAACATGCAACAAATACATCAAGCTAGTTGAGTCCTAAAATAAACCAAGTCAAGTCATGGCAATACAGTACACCATAATAATACCTATATAAAACTGCCCTGTCTTCTAAACACCAAAATACTTATTACAACTGGATTTACTTGTCAAGTAAGCAGTGGTGAGTGCCAGTTATCATCTACCCACAAAACGCTTAACTACTTTCAAGCTATAATAATTTCTTGTCATTACTTCTTTAGCAATTAGAGCATAAGAAGGGGAAAACTTAATGCATATAGCAACAACCTTGTATCACCCATGTAGAGGATTTAGAGGGAATATAACTGGCTAAGGGATCAACCTCTACTATAATGGTGTAGTATAAACCTTGAATACTTTGATAGTGGTGGTCAGGTTGTTTCACTTCACTAGTCATTGGTGGTGTACAGCAGAGGAAGATCTTTCCCACCTTTTCCATAAACATTTGTTCCTGTATTTCTGTTAACTCTGGAAAATTGTCCGATCTCATCTTTGGGTCTGCCCTATCAACCTTTGCTTTATTTTTCATCTGTGGGTTATCATCAAATTGACTGTATATTCAATGTCAGTTTTGTGCATTATATGAAAAGTACACATTTGTTTTAATGGATTATGGCTACTAAACATTATTTTTTTGGTATGGTAAAATCTGTTTTAACTTCATAAAGGCTCACAGTGATTTGATCACCCTGTCTCCTCTCCTCTGTTACTTATTGCATTACTTACATTCACTATTAGTTCATCAGTCTAAGTATTCATGTAGAGGTATGCCTAAGATTTCCTTCAGTCACTTAAAAGGATTAAAGTGAAGTGGTATCAAATCGTAAAAATGGATACAATAACCGGAATGACACACTGACATTCATATCAAAACAAGTCTATAATATGTCAAGGAAAATATCAAAGGACATAAAAAAGCATAAATGAATCAACACAAGATAGATATTAAGCATCAAACTTTTAACAAAACATATTTAAAAAGTGCCTTAGAAAACAGTAGAAAACTTTATCAAATACACAAAAATGCAAATTTATCTCGAGGAATATTCCCATTCACAGATGAATACAACCAAAAAACTAAGTGATTCATGCAGCTGAATTAACATCCTTCACCATTGAGGTAAAAATTGGAGCAACGGTGAACAAAGGTGAAAGACTTTCATTTCAAGTCTTATATGATTTGCTTGAGAAAAATAAAAAATGAGTGATCAACTAAAAGGATATAAAAACAAGACTGAACACTCATCTTGGCAAATGTTCTGAAAATGTTATTTGACTGGACACCATACCTAGACGTAACCAATGTCTTGAAAGGAGTTGATTGTAGTGTAGTCCACTACCTATAAAACTGTCAGGAGGAAATCTTATGTAACACATGCATGGTATACATATATTTAGGGTGGCTTTCTATCATATGATTTTATGTAAGATGCATATCATGACAAAAGATTGTCTGCTAAGGATTGTTTATAGTATGAGATCAGCATGTAGAATCTATACAAAGCTATTATGTCTGCGAAAGAAGTTTTGCTGTCGCTCACTTATCAGTATTGGTATTGCCATTTTTGAAAGAAATTGTAAAGAAAAAAAGTCTTACATGCTAAAACAGAATTGATCAGAAAAGGAAATAAGAGAATGGTAATAGGTTCTCATACAAGGTTGTATGTACTCCATAGGTTTTTTCCTCACTTTGAATGAGAGTAGAGGAAAATGAAAGAAGCATTATGAAAGAGTAATGGTAGGGCTACAGAAAGCAAGGATTGAGAGTATAAAAGACACTGACAGAAATTAACTTTTTCTGCAAAATCAACACTCCACCCCACTTTAAGGGAGTTCTTGACCACAACAGGTGGCACTGAATATTAATACTGATGTAATATTAACTTCTGACTTTAAAGGAAAATATCTTCAAAAGGTAGATTAATAAGATTTTGGTAAAGGTGCATAAATTGTCAGAAAAATAGTTTAAAGAAATTATTGCTGCACATTACTAGCCTGTAAACTTTAGAATGAAAAAATGCACAACTTGTCAAATAGATGTAGTTTCAAAGCTCTCCCTTACTCTCCGTTCCTGTATGCCTCTCAGTCTATGCCTCTACATGGTTTTTATACTGCTCTTACATGATTAATTGATATTTAATCTCTGTACATGGGGAAAAAATTTAAACATCTGGAAGGCTTCTAGAGGGAATCTTGATAAAACACCTGGACAAACTAATACCTGAAGCACTTTAAGTCAACAGCCAGATGAAACCCTACACTTTATTTCCTTTATTCAAGTTCTATTAAAATCTTAAATTATGAAAAGTTCAATTCTGATTGAGAATTCTGAATAATATAAGGGCTTCTGCATACAATCAATGAAACTCAATGTAAATGAGAAAATTAATATATATATATATATATATATATATATATATATATATATATATATATATATATATATATATATATATGAAGGGATTCAATAAAAATAAAAATAAATACTTCTCAGCGGTTCAAAGTGTAAATTGATAAAAAGATTTGAACTATACATCTGAAAGTCAGCAAATGAACATGAAAGGAAATTTTTTGAACTTTTCAGCTGATGACAAGTCATAGAACAGCTTGTCTTCAGCATGAGAGACAGCTATGGTGCTATCCGAAGTAAAAAAAATAGAAGAAAGAGACCATGAGGAAAACTGAATACCTTTCTAGTAAGGTGCTACACATGCCACAGAGTTGACATTGAAAACACTAACATAATAATAAGTAGGAACTTCGACAAACAAGTTAGACCCAATGTATAAATCACCTAAAGTTTAGTTCTGAAAGTGTTTGTGCATGTGTATGTGTGTATTTATTTACCTAGTTATATTCATCTAGTTGTAGTATACAGGTCTGAACTACACTCGTGTGGTCCTGTCCCAGTATCTATATTTGTCCAGTCTTTCCTGTATTGCTGTACACTCTTTGCCATTGTCACCTCCCAAGGATCTATACTTATCTGGAGAAAGCATACTTTTTTGTGTCGTTCAAACACATTCCTCTTAGCAATTTTTTCTTGCGTCCCCTCAAATATCAAGCCTCTCCCTTTCTTTTCATTATAAGATCTTTTCTATCTGTTTCCTCCAGGTTGTTCATCAATATATATATATATATATATATATATATATATATATATATATATATATATATATATATATATATATACATATGTATATATATATATATATATATATATATATATATATATATATATGTATATATATATATATATATATATATATATATATATATATATATATATATATATATATTGCAATTAAGTCTCCTATTTCTCTTCTTTCTTTTAGTGTTATCAGTTGTATTTCTTTTAATCTTGTGTGTGTGTGTGTGTGTGTGTGTGTGTGTGTGTGTGTGTGTGTGTGTGTGTGTGTGTGTGTGTATTGCTATTGAGTTAGGACACCAAACACTACATATACAATAGTTAGTATTACAAGCACTGCATCCAAACAACAATAATGGGAGGTGGGACAAAATGGATGCGGCAATGTTTCTCTCACCTCATTGATGCGGAGGGCAGCAAGGCTATCACAGGATATGTCTCTAGGCATCTCGGAGTACCTCATCTTCGTGCACGGTAATGATGCTTTCGCTGCCCTTGGTCCCACCACTGACATCGGTTCACCAACAATCCTGCAATAGAGTACACAAGATATTGTAATGAGGGTAATACAGGACTGTGCAATGGTGAAGTGGTACAGCTGGGTGATTCAAAGTATACCAAATACAAGGTACCATAAGGATGCAGGAGAGGCAACAGTAATACACAACAGTAAAGAGAACCTATATCAGAATAGAACAGTGGAGCAATATATGCTGCATAACACTAACATTATGAGATTAGAGGGTTGTACCGACATGATAATTTCAATGGGATATATGTACAGCCAAACACTAAATGTACATATTTACAGTGCTACATACAGTACAGATACATCTTAGTGACACAAAAATGTTGGTAACAATACACTACATATATACCTGCACATTAGTATATAATGACTTTATACAATTATGTATGTTCTTAAAGAAATACTTCATACAGTACTGCTTTCTAAAGTAAATGGCAAAGTGTGTGTGTGTGTGTGTGTGTGTGTGTGTGTGTGTGTGTGTGTGTGTGTGTGTGTGTGTGTGTGTGTGTGTGTGTGTGTGTGCATTATTCACCATGGTCTAGAAAATCACGCGCTGGACTCGTGATCATCAGCCATTACTCTTTCTGAAAGAGCTGAGCTCCTAAAGACGAATCTAGGGACGAGACTAAGACCTCTCACACATAACACACCTCCTTCTCTTGCAAAAGACAAACAGTAACCGCTCTGTCAATGAAAAATCCTTAGTGACCTGAGCAGGGTTCGAACCCACGCCTACTTATATGCTACTTATCAATACCAGAAACAATGATGCACAAGACTTTTAAAAACTGGGAATCTGTCACCAGAAAAAAAAGTTTTAACTCTAGAGCTTAAATTTCTTGTCTGCATATATATATATATATATATATATATATATATATATATATATATATATATATATATATATATATATATAAATATATATATAAAACTAAATAAACAAATACAAAAAACTCGCTTATTTCCACAACACGAAAACGCCAAAGTATAGTACGAAGTAATACATTGTCTTACATAATCAAAAAAATCCCGGCAACTTTTCATCCATAGTTGATTTGATAATGGGTCCCGTCCACACCACACACCTGCACAAGTCTTCTACACTTCATGGGTTTCGCACCTGTGTTACTTTACCTGCGGCTTCCAACTCGAGAGAGAGAGAGAGAGAGAGAGAGAGAGAGAGAGAGAGAGAGAGAGAGAGAGAGAGAGAGAGAGAGAGAGAGAGAGAGAGAGAGATCGCATAATCAGCCTCTATTATGCAGCGTATGTCATCTAGAAAACGTACATAGAAATAGAGTGAACAAGCCATCCAGACGGTCAGTAGAGGTGGGCGATGGGTAGGGTACAAGTGGGTGCGTGTAAGGTGATGGAGAAGGAGGTTAATGGGAAGGGGAAGGGGAAGGAGGGGAGGCAGGTGGCATGGTCGACTGTCCCACCAGCGACCTTGTCCTCATTCCCGCCAACGCCTCAAAGTCGCCGTCCCATGAGGAAGACTGATTAAGGCTGCACAAAGGACCAAAGAATGTTCTGAGAGCTTTAAGGACTTCACTAACATCACGTGTCCATCTCCACTGTCTTCCTTGTCCCTCCTAATACGCCTCAACAAAGGTTTGGATACACACCAAGGTTTTTTTTTTCTCTCTCTCTCTCTCTCTCCTCTCTCTCTCTCTCTCTCTCTCTCTCTCTCTCTCTCTCTCTTTTAAGGTGTTAAAAATACTGTCACAGAGTCGAGAACAGCTTTGAACGGAAGTAAGCTTGATTGAAGTACGTCTACATCCGTTAGGCTTACGTTGGCTATTCTTAGGAGTGGTATCGATTTGGGTGTTAAAAGTTGAGAAATAAATTACCCAAAGATGCAGTAAACGGGAGAACAACTACTACTCCACTTACACTGCACTGCCGATATCGATAAACAGAAAAGTAGATGCCTTGTTACGCCGTCAAGGAACACACTCTCTCTCTCTCTCTCTCTCTCTCGAGGAGAGAGAGAGAGAGAGAGAGAGAGAGAGAGAGAGAGAGAGAGAGAGAGAGAGAGAGAGAGAGAGAGAGAGAGAGAGAGAGAGAGAGAGAGAGAGAGAGAGAGGTAGATATTGGTTCACTAACAGAGTGGTGAACGATTGGAATAGGCTGGGTAGACACGTAGTAAGTGGTGAGTCAATAGGTAGCTTTAAAAGACGGTTGGATCAGAGTATGGATAGGGATGACAGGTGGGATGGCTAAATATTGGATTATTCCAAGGGTGGGAGACAAGGAACTGCCTCGTGTAGGTCATTAACTGGCCTCTTGCAGTCTCATCAATTCTTAATTCTTATGAGAGAGAGAGAGAGAGAGAGAGAGAGAGAGAGAGAGAGAGAGAGAGAGAGAGAGAGAGAGAGAGAGAGAGAGAGAGAGAGAGAGAGAGAGAGAGAGAGAGAGACCTAAACAAAAGTAATTTTTATGGCAGTTATACTTTCTACACAAAATTTTTCCGACAACTTATCAGGTCTAGCTCCAAGAGGGCAACAGGAGTGGCGTGAGGTGTTGATGGCATGGAGTGGCGTGACTGGAGCTAATGCAATCCAATGTTAGGGAGAGAAGGTCCTGTAGAGAGCACGCTTTTACTTCTCAGACTGCAAGATGTTGTGGAGGGCGGCCAGCACCATCCCATCCCATTACTACCACTGATACTGCTTATCTACACTACCTACGCCACACATCCCCCGCAGGCTCTCACTACGAAAAGCCTCACCAAACCCCACTCTTTGACTAGGTTAGATTACGTGTAGGTTAGGTTAAGTTAATGGTCCACCTGCCTCATCCTTTAGCCACCCCGTCCCTGGATGTAGTGTTAATTAGCACCATACTAATGCTGTTCCCTCACCCAGCACCGACACCGTGATGAAATTTACGCGTATTAGTAAAGAAAGAAGGCTCTGAGGAAGGAAAAAGATGGGAGAAATGAAGGATAACTCAGATACTATTGCTCCTTACCCCCAAGCTCATCCTCCGTGATGAAAACTACACTACTGAGGCGGACGGAGGTCTTTAGAGGCGGAAAGGGCGGGAAAAATGAGGAATAACCCAAATATAGACAGAGAACGGGGCTTTGAGAGCAGTAACACGGCCCTAATGTGATAATAGTGGCGAGGAAGGGGCGAGGTAGAGGGAGGGGGGGGGGATGTACTAGCTGGTTACCCCTACCCACCAACCCTCCTCCACCTCCTCTCCCCGTTCCACGCCTCTTCCTGCCATATCGATTATTCTCGCCGCCAGCCTCTCTTAACTTCCTCCCCCACGATCCCTCATCTCCCTTCTCTCCACAGCCTCCAACACCCACCCCGGAACCTCCTCTACAGCACATGTCTGGTCGTCGTCTATCACTATAGGTTGTTTGTTCTCATTCTATCTGTTGTATCTGCATCGGTAACGCCTTTCCAATTTTCAAGAGGAAACGTGATTAGTCGGCCTTTGATGAAGTGAATTTAGCTTCGGGTTACATGCACGAGGACGAGGAGGAAAAAAAAATTAGGTTAGTCTCGGTGGTGGATACACGACCTCACTGATGAAGAAAGAAAAATAGTGAGTTGCTGATGTTTTCTGCCTCTTCTTTCGTGGAATAATACGTATACATTGTGAGTTTTGTGTTGTGTATTATTGTCTCCTTCCTGACTCCTGCCACAACACTCCCCTCAGGATACATGTATACCAGTGATACACCTGAATTATAGTTACGAGTATAATAAAAAAGACCGTCAGCCACAGATTATGGTTTCCTAGACACACACAAAAGTACATATAGATAACATAAAAAGGAAATAGTCAACTGGTGGTTTTAAAAATAACATTCGGCGGCGTACGGCATCTTCCCACGACTTATTGGAGTGTCTAATTTAAGTCTCCCACCACAGTGCGTTCTCTTCTTCCCCTAACTTCCGCCCGGCTTAGCGAACCGCGCGGAGTCAAATGAAAATTCCAATTGCATAATGCACCCTGGCGCGTGGCGGGGGCGTGGGAGGCTCGGGTTACTGGGGAGGTGGTTATAAGAATTTTTTTCACCCCACCGCCCGATAGAAAACCTCATAATCGCCTAAAAGAACAGTGACTTGATCGTTTCTATCAGACAAAGTAAGGCTAAGGAGGTGCTGGTGTAGGCTGAGCACCTCGTCAACGATAGTGAGGCATGTAGCTTTCCTTGCTTGGGTGGTGGTCGATGGTGCTTAGCTGAAGGTGGAGAAGTACGTGTGTGTGTGTGTGTGTGTGTGTGTGTGTGTGTGTGTGTGTGTGTGTGTGTGTGTGTGTGTGTGTGTGTGTGTAGGTTAAATTTCTCATCACACAATCCTTTACAACGGCCGAAGTAATGCTTCTAGATATATATAGGACAAAAAAATGTGTCAAAATATCCCTACCAATGTCGAAAACGAGGCCAATGAAATTACGTGACAGTACATACAAGGCCAGTAGTCTACTTCACTTAGAGGCTCCGAAATATACGGGGAATTAATGGGTGGGATAACAAGAAAGGGAGTGGTGGAGGTAAGGGTGTTGAGAGAAGTGGTGATCGTAATGATAGGCGGCGTGGAGGAGACAGGGTGGGGCTTATCTGGAGATGAACTAGGAGGAGGAGGAGGAGGAGGAGGAGGAGGAGGAGGAGTCAGAAGGGGTGTAGTCTTTCCAGGTGAGGACAGGTATAATGGTTAGGTTGACGCTAGGTAAGAGGGACAAGTTGGTACAGATGTGGTGTAACGTTAATATAATAAAGAACTAATGTGGACAGGTGTTGATGTTAGCAGAGGGTGAGTGTTGTGTGTGAGGGCGGGGGATGAAGGTTAATGAAGGAGCACAGACAGATGCGGGCGTGAGGTTGAGGTGAGGTTAGGTGAGGCAAGTGTGGGCGTCAGGTGAGGCAGAAGGCAGCATATAAAGTTACATAACAATACAATGCAATACAATACAATACCTCGACCTGAACAAACACGAACATGGACTATTCTAAAGCACGCGTGATAACCAAGTCTGTAATTAAGACGGAAACAAACAGCATGGGATATACAAACACAGCCTCTCTCTCTCTCTCTCTCTCTCTCTCTCTCTCTCTCTCTCTCTCTCTCTCTCTCTCTCTCTCTCTCTCTCTCTCTCTCTCTCTCTCTCTCTTTCGACAGTAGTGCTTACGTGTGGTTGAAGCAGCAACAAGTTTTTTCAATAAAAGTTTGACAGGCAGAAGGGGTGAACCCATCACTGCTTCCCGCCTTCACCCCTCAGCCACCCAGTACCCAGGGAGCCCAAAGGATTCTCTCTCAACCACTGGGAAACGCCATCAAGTCTTGCGGATGAGATCACAACCCACCCAACCTTTATCTCTTTCGCTCTTTTTTTTTCTTTTCTTTCCCCATGGTCTGCAGGATCACGCGCTGGACTAGTGATCGTCAGCCATTACCATACTCGAAAAATAACTCAGAGATAGATCTAGGGGTAAAACTGAAACCTCTCACACATCACACACCCATCCCCTTGCACAAAAGAGACAGTAACCATTCCCTGTCATTGAAAAATCCTTAGCGACCTGAGCAGGGGAGAGAGAGAGAGAGAGAGAGAGAGAGAGAGAGAGAGAGAGAGAGAGAGAGAGAGAGAGAGAGAGAGAGAAAGTTAAATCAGGGTAGCTTTCGCCGTAGACTTGCGCCGCACGTCCATAACATTTACATCCTTGACCACCACCATCACCACCACCACCACGATAGGAAACACCACGCCTACGTCAAAATTCCCTTGTGCCTTTCCAACGAGAGAGAGAGAGAGAGAGAGAGAGAGAGAGAGAGAGAGAGAGAGAGAGAGAGAGAGAGAGAGAGAGAGAGAGAGAGAGAGAGAGAGAGAGAGAGAGAGAGAGAGAGAGAGAGAGAGAATCATCAATACTACTAGGAGTTGCAGGTCAAATTAACTTCATCCATTTACGTAAATTATGGAAGTAACACAAATAAAATAAAATGGAAGACAAAATCAATTCCAGTTATCAATGTAATTCGAGTTATTTAAAGGCATCAATAAACATGCAATCAATGAATACAATAACACGTCCCTCCCTCGCAAAACAACAACAACAACAACAATATCCTTTACTTCACATCAACCAACAACCTTTAAGAGACACACAATAAAAATAAGTCAACAATATTGTAAGTTTCCCCGCGACCTGCCTGCCTGCCACCTACGAAACAAAACACTTTTTAAACTATAACACAAACCATTAATCATCATGTACATCTCTCTCTCTCTCTCTCTCTCTCTCTCTCTCTCTCTCTCTCTCTCTCTCTCTCTCTCTCTCTCTCTCTCTCTCTCTCATCGTCGCAGCCTCCCCCCGCGTTTACTACTTCGGAGTGAACCGGCGACGCACCTCAGACCGGGTGACTCATCGAGGGAGGAGGAAGAGGGGAGGAAGAGGGGAGGAAGACGTAGAGGAGAGGGCAGGGAAGGGGGAGATGTGGGAAGAGGGGTAAGGACCTAAAGCTGACCCTCTACACTGAAACTCTCCTGGATGAGAGAGAGAGAGAGAGAGAGAGAGAGAGAGAGAGAGAGAGAGAGAGAGAGAGAGAGAGAGAGAGAGACCGGGAAGAATATTCTCTCTCTCTCTCTCTCTCTCTCTCTCTCTCTCTCTCTCTCTCTCTCTCTCTCTCTCTCTCTCGTGGAAGCAAGGCGGTGGGAGGGTGCAGCACGGACGGAAACACGAGGGACGCGGCAGGCATGGAACACCTCGGGGATCGGAGTTTACGTAGGGAGGGCACAAGGGGGAAGGAGTGGAGGAGGAGAGGGCGCGTGGAAGCTGCTCATTTTCCCTTGAATCATGCCAAAAATAACCCACCAGACTCCAGCCAGTGTGACCTAGTTTTTAATTTTTTTTTCTCTCCCTTGCACAACCCCGAGGCCTCACCTGTGTGCCTCTGAAGCTGAAAGGGAGAGAGGAAAGTAGATAGAGATAGATAGATAGATAGATAGATAGATAGATAGAGAGAGAGAGAGAGAGAGAGAGAGAGAGAGAGAGAGAGAGAGAGAGAGAGAGAGAGAGAGAGAGAGAGAGAGAGAGGGTGGGGGGAGACCTCTTGCATGATCAACTGGTCCATACTGCTGGAAATTCTTGTCTGAATATGAGTCTTAAATGTGCGTGGTAGTGATTGGACGGTGTGTGTGTGTGTGTGTGTGTGTGTGTGTGTGTGTGTGTGTGTGTGTGTGTGTGTGTGTGTGTGTGTGTGGACTGCATGACTGTGGCGGGTGGCGTCGTTTGAATGATTGCGGACTGATGATCCGCCATGGATGGGGAGACTCATACACGAAGAAGAAGAAGAAGAAGAAGAAGAAGAAGAAAAGTGATGTGATGATGGTGGAATTATATGTAATGAGTTCACTGAAGAAGAGGGAGGAAAAAAAATTATTGCTATGATATTCTGACGCTCCAAAATTATTACCACCGACAGTCAAGAGGTGAATGATTAATATATAACTTGTGAATGATGTGTAGAGGAAAACATGAATCCTCCCCAACTCATAAGCGACAAAGTATTACATGCAGCCACTACCCAGGAAAACATGGATACCTGTGAACACCATAACTGAAGGTACGTGTTCGAGGAGAGAAACAAGGAAAGGTTACGAGCTAAGAACAATTGCACGTGATGTATTGTGTAGCAGCAGGTAAGTGTATGCTGTAACACTGCAGAGGAAGCATGCAGAGGAAAGGTTGGGATGCGTCAGCGCGGGGCCACAACAGTTAGGGCTTTGGAATGCAATTAGTGGGCAGGTAATTGATTTTTTTCACAGTCTCTCATGTACCTAGAGAGATGCACTGCACGTAGCCGAACCTTGATGTCTGGGTAGAAGGAGAATTTTCCGATGCCATTATTAGCATTGAATATCCAGTTGTAAATTTATTGTTGGTCATTTAAGAGCATCATTAGTTCCATGGATCACGTTGGTGCGGTGCTGGGAATAGGAGAACCTCGAGATGGATGACGATAGTTGATATATGACGCCTGTCTGTCTGTCTCTGTCAATAAGACGTGGATGCAGGACAAGTACAACTGGCTGCTCACCCTTCATGTGTCCAAAGCAATACTGGATGGTGATACAGTGGTGTGTGTGTGTGTGTGTGTGTGTGTGTGTGTGTGTGTGTGTGTGTGTGTGTGTGTGTGTGTGTGTGTGTGTGTGTGTGTGTGTGGTTGGTGTGAATTACTTCATAAAACAGTAATGATCTTTAAGGTATCGATGCATTTTTAAACTTTATTTTTCTTATAACGTTAAATACATTACTAAGATTCTTTCTAATTATCTTATTACCATTGCACTTCAGGAACTAATTTGCCTTTACATTCTTAAATGCGATCTCTCTTTTTGCAGCAGCATTTTCCAGATTAAACTCTCGTTAGTTTGCAGCCACTCACCCTCCTCCACTTGGGAAAATTAAATAAAATAAACATTAGAGCAATTCACTTGTAAACTGGCGATGTAAACCAGCGTAACCTGTGCGTAACTGATTTTCTGAACTATTTACAGCGGATTCAAATATGACAACCTTATCAAAGTACAAGTTAGAGATAGCCACGCGTATACAATGAACTTCTACAGCAGGAGTTTCAAATGTCCTTGACCCTCCCTCTGCGCACCAGTCAGATTTCCTGGATGCCCATATACAACACTTCTGAATTTGCAAATACAGAAACATATGAGAGAAGAAAAAAAATGTAACGTTAAAATCATTTATATACCAAAGAATCCAAAGCAACTCGTGCGTATAACAAACATTCCGAACATTGTCAACAGCATCACCTCACTCAAAACACGAACTCAATAAACATCCAATAACAAGCTTCATATATTGCATGGCCACCGCGACGCGACCAGACAGGAAACCCACTGGCGATAGACGGGCAGGAAGCAGAGAGGTAATCAAAGCAACAGGTCGAGAATACCTTGTTGAAACCTGAGGAATAAGTATATATAGTCTACCAAACATGCCAGTCTGGAGTCACTCACCCACCCACTCACTCACTCACTCACTCACTCAGTCAGTCACTCGCTGGTTCCTACCCGCGCCCCACCACCATCTCCAAGTAGACTGAGCGGCGGAGGAAGAGTGTCTCGAGTACGGGGCGTGGCAGGCGTGAGTGGGCGGGTAGGGGTGTGGGACGAGGGCACGGGTTTGCGGCGGAGAAATTGTGAGTAAGAGGGGATGTTGCGAATGAGGGAAAATGAGGGTTTGGGAGTGCATGTGTGGGAAGGCGTGCAGGGAGGAAGAGTGAGTAGTGGCTGTGATGTATGAGGCGGAGGGGAGGAGGGAGGCGTGGGAAGTTTGGAAAAAAAATGAGCCTTTCACATCCTTCCTCCCTCTCTCTCTCTCTCTCTCTCTCTCTCTCTCTCTCTCTCTCTCTCTCTCTCTCTCTCTCTCATACCCAACACCCCACCCCAAACAAAAGGTATGCAACCACCCATTTCTACATGTACTCCACCCTACACAATCCCTCCCTAAATACAATGGGGAACAGCGATGGAGGTCACGAGAGAAGAATTTGAGGGTCGTATGAGGTCATTAAGTTATCCTCATTCCAACCATTCGAAGCATCCTGGAGACAAGAGCAACTCATCTCCTTGCACCTATCTGCCCAAGCTTCCTACCCTCCTGCCTCAACATTCCTGGACATCAACACTAGGGGGGAAAGGCATGCAGGAGAGCGAGGGGCGAGGATACACATGCGGCCACTGTTGAGTTTTACAAGTCTGGCATCCCATCGTACCCAAAATGATGGTGAGGAATGACGGTACAGAGGTGAGAAGAAGAAGAAGAAGAAGAAGAAAGCAAGAGGAGGAGGAGGAGGAGGAGGAGGAAGGGAAAATGAGGTCTCAAGAACAGTACACATCGTCTTAATAACAGTAAACAAAGCACAAAGAGACGGTACAGCTCTCCTCCTCCTCCTTCTCCTTCTTCTCAACAACATCCATCCCGCACACACACATAAACATACAACACACCAGGACCAACATCCCTTCCCACACCTACCACCCCCCAATACACCACCTGCCTAGTTATACCCCTCCCAATACCCAACCCCAAGTTAGTGTAGCACCTCCTCTTATCCACACCTGCCCTCCCCCCACCCTTTCTCCTTCACACCTGCCCTCCTCCCCCCTTTCTCCTTCACACCTGCCCTCCTCCCCCTTTCTCCTTCACACCTGCCCTCCTCCCCCTTTCTCCTTCACATCTGCTTTTACGTCTCCTCGTACGTACTTACATTCCCTTCCCCCTCCCCCTCCCATCACAACACCTGCCCCCGTTCCAACACATCTGTCCTGTCCAAGCCACTACCGCCACCACCACCACCTGTCCCTCTTCAACACACTCCGCCAAGACAACCTCATTCACTAGACGACGACGAGGACAAAGAAGACGATGAAGACGAAGGAGAAGAAGAAAACAAATTCAGTGAATGAAAAACACTATTGAATGAAGAAAAAAATATATTATACATTCTCTGTGTAACTTTCTTTTTTTTCCCGTCATACAAACATTCAACAGGTCCGTCATGACACAGGTTTACGTATCCTCCTCGTCACATCAAACCCCCTGCTGCTGTGTGTACGTGTATGTATATGTGCTCAAGGTACCACGTCAACGCTAATTTATCCAACATCAACATCACTTCCTCTACTTTACAGCCTGTTACTAGTTGGAGGTTTCTACATAATACATACACCCTCTGTATCTATGAATATCTGAAGTTTTTTTTATTTTGTTATCTTTTGATCAAAGGTTCATGACACTGGGTTCGATATGACTTAAAAATTATCAGACATACTTCACTATAAATCCTCTTTTCATATTTTAACCAATTCCTCTATCGGTTTTTTTTTAAAACTCTAGTAATATATACTCTCCTCTTATCACCTCCATCAACCCTCCTCCAGCGGCGATAATTAAAGATTACCAAGAATACTTCACATGTTTTTTATATAACTGTCTCCTCTTTATTTGATTTTCCTCACACACACACACACACACACACACACACACACACACACATATATATATATATATATATATATATATATATATATATATATATATATATATATATATATATATATATATATATATATGCTCCTCACCTCTTACCACCTGAAGTCTTCATCATTATTGCAACAGGCTCCACTCACCCTCCCTGCCTACATTTTCCCTGCAGGCATATCGAGGTGACAGGTCGCAGCCTCTTCCTCCTGACCTGTGTACTCTCTTGAATATTTGACAACCTTCCTCTGGTGCCTCGAGGTCCATCACGCCCACCCTCGCCCTCCACCATCCGTTTTATATCCCTTCAGTCACCTCTGTTTTCGTCCCTCCCGCTCCTCGTCAGTCCTACATCAACACGTCCTCATTCCCGCCGCCTCACACTTACACACTCGCCTCCCACTACTGTGTTCACGATTACACGGCTCTCATTCCCTCTAACCAAGTCCTCATTCACACCCTCCACTCACTTCACTGCTGGTTCCCTAAGGCCCTGCCCACCCACCTAACCATATAACCACATCCACACCCACACTAACACTAAAACAATGATCAAGCAACTCAACAATGAGATGCTTGATCTACCATGACTATTTATTGATCTAATGACTTCTACCAATATTTGACAGTCAACAGTGGTATCGTCTGTATACAATGATCAGGGTTACTAAGGTGAGTAAGCCAGAACTTGAACAGTAAGGGTGCAGCGTCCAGCGTCCACGGAGCTCCACCACCGGCTCCTTCCTCTACCCCAACCTGTTTGTGGGAGTCACGTTTCTCGCCGGGAAAATCAATGTTCTCACCCCCGCCCCCGCCCCCCAACACCCAGGACCGGCCCAGGTGGCGGCCAAGACTGACTCACCCACACCACCCCGGGCTGCGTGCCTCCACCCTCCAGACACATGGCTACACGTCCTACGGAACCCTGTCTGCCCACCATGCCCCTACCCTCCTCCCGCCCTGGCACCGCTGTTGTGGCTCATGGATATTTCAACATTGCTAACATGCCGCCGTAGACCTTACACAGCCACAACAAGATCCACTCTGAACGGCCCCAATGCAGGACTACTGACGCCGCTGCAGAGAGAGAGAGAGAGAGAGAGAGAGAGAGAGAGAGAGAGAGAGAGAGAGAGAGAGAGAGAGAGAGAGAGAGAGAGAGAGAGAGAGAGAGAGAGAGAGAGAGCCAGTAGAGTTCGAGTGAGCCAGCAAGGTCATGTAGTCCCCGAGGCGCCTTAGTTGCGGCCTTTGAACCTGTCTGCTGCATGTTCACCTGAGCCTCGGGAGCACAGCGTTACTGCGTCATTCAGGTCACCATAGTTACCTCTGCCTGCTGCTGCTGCCCTTCTATCACCTCCCTCTTTATGGACGAGATAGATGCATGAATGTATGCTGCTACCAGTACATTCCTCCCTATAATGGATTCGAACCCTGGGGTGTGTGTGTGTGTGTGTGGGTGTGTGCGTGTGTGCGTGCGTGTATGAGTCCACCACACACCCACACACCCACACACACACACACACACTAATTAGCCAATCAACACCGCAAGAAACACCAGTGAAGTCACGTCACGGCCACGCGACGACACAAAACACCACATTCAACCTAACACACACGGACAACAATGGAGTGACAAGGGAGGGACACGTTAATTAAAAGTGATTTACGCCTGACATTACACTAAAAATACTGCTGGAGACAAGAGAGCAGGTCATTACGTGAAGGTGTGTGACTCCCTGGCCTTGTCACCGTTGTAAGTGGAGACTCCCTACTAGTGTGACCCACCTCCTCGGCATGAACAAGGGGCAACGGTAGCCTCTCCCTTCTCCTCTCCTCCCCTCCGCAGGTATAATAAAGACTCCCTAACTGAAGCTATGGAAGGACACACACACACACACACACACACACACACACACACACACACACACACCTGCAAGGGAACGCAACAGGTGGGTACACGGTGTTGTCTTTACCAAGGCGATAAGCTATCACTAGGGGCGCCGGTGTGGGGAGAGAGAGAGAGAGAGAGAGAGAGAGAGAGAGAGAGAGAGAGAGAGAGAGAGAGAGAGAGAGAGAGAGAGAGAGAGAGAGAGAGAGCCCTTCGATACATTTACTTCCTCTTCGGGTGGAGTAGAGGAGGAGTTTCCTGGGTGGAGAGAGGAGAAGGTGGAGGGACAGGAAAAACAATACTCCGCCTACCTCCCTTACCCCTCCCCCCCACCCCTTCACCGAGGAACAAAGAGAGCCTCAAGAATCACCTGTTTTTAGCAACGACACAGGGAAGGTAGGGAAGGGAAGGAGGGGAAGGAAAGGGAAGGGGAGGAAAGGAGGAAAGGGAGTGTGGCAAGCAAGGTCAAAAGGTGGAGGAGACAACGGTGGACGTGAAGGAAGACGAGACGTGATGGAGGTGAGAGGAGAGAGGTGGTGACGTGACCCCTCCCTTTACCTCTCACCCTCCTTTCCTCACACACTTTTACCGCACAAGTTCACGACGACGAGGAAGAGGAGGAGGAGGAGGAGGAATGACGGTGTTAGTGGTAATGGCGGAGGCAGGAGGTGAAAGGGAACGAGAGGGAGGGGAAGTGTCGGCCGGAAGGGAGGGGTGTGGGTATAGGCGGTTCAAAAATCTTGGGCAAGCGTTCCGTAACACCTAGTTGAGTAATTCTCCCACGGTGGGTATGGTGTTACTAAGCCTATGTAGCGGAAGGGAGGGAGTGATGTGGGAGAAGCACGAAGAGAGGAAAGGGAAGGGTTAGAGGAAGAGAGGGAGGCAGGAACCACGATTGAGTAATATGAGGGTGGAGGTGATTAGGCAAAGACACGATGTGGAAACAGTAGCAGCAGGTGGATCGGTAATAGCAGGAGGGGAAAGCAGGACGCAGGGAACGTGAAAGTAGGGAAGAGAAAACCAACAGAGGGAAAGCGTCTTACAGGTGTGAACAAGTGTTGGAAAGAACAGGACACGAGTAGCAACAGTGAGGCGCCACTTATTATCACATTATACATGCGCCGCACTTCCTGCCCAGACCTCGCATTCCCCCCGCCGCACCACACCACAGAGAGAAGTGCG
The DNA here is from genome assembly GCA_029783475.1 of Metacarcinus magister. Taxonomy (NCBI): domain Eukaryota; kingdom Metazoa; phylum Arthropoda; class Malacostraca; order Decapoda; family Cancridae; genus Metacarcinus; species Metacarcinus magister. The sequence goes on from JAPQNM010000044.1 coordinate 14,996,633, forward strand.
CAGGACACCAAAGACTCTCCCGGCGCGGCGTACGAGGAGCAGGTTCGGCACACGTTCAGGCTTGATAGTTCCATGAGAACCGACATCATTTCCCGCACCACACCCTCCCCGCGGCCACGGCTTCACCTAACCAAGCATAAACCACAGGAACGAGTACATTCCTTAACACACACTCACACTCACACACACACACACACACACACACACACACACACACACACACAAAACGAACATATACGTTTTTTCTACATTTGAATGATCTACAAAGGAATTCGTCCAACAGTGATTATTGCCACAAATTAATCAGTCAGCAGCAGCAACAGGCAGAAGAAGGGGACTGTCCGAGGCTGTATAGGCGCCACTCACTCACTCACCGCCACCACTCACGTCATGGGTGCAACAATTACCCTGCTCCTTCTGCTCCTCTTACGGTGATGTCAGAGCCAAGAATATACATAGTCTGGGAAAGTCATTTGCAGCTTATACATAGAAAAGAAAACACGCAACGTACAATACTTAGTACGTAGGTGGTGGTTGCTGCAGGACGCCCCCGGTCACACACACACACACACACACACACACACACACACACACACACACACACACACACACACACACATACACACACAAAACTTGACATGAGCGATCCAAGTGGTGCTGAGACATATTTGGGTGTCGCCTTCTTTCATGTGGTGCGGGAGGTGCCTGATTGGACGAGGTGGTGGTGGTGGTGGCGGCGGATTGGACGAGGTGGTGGTGGTGGTGGTGGTGGCAACCGACCTACAGCTTGCGTGTCTATCATAACATCACTCTAAGGATTATTCCACGGGCGCTGATCCTTCGTCGCGACCCTTGATTCCAGGTAAAACGCTTGAGTCAGCCTCGCCCGGGCAGGCAGGCAGGCAGGCAGGCAGCTCGGCGGTGGCAGGAAATGAAACGAGGCAACCAGAACGGCGGGGAGACGCGAAAGGGAGGAAGGAAGCGTGCAGCGAGGCGCGAAGATAGGGAGAAGGCGGGCAGGGCGTGGAGAGGTGCGACGGGGAAGGAGGTAAGAGACAAAGAATAGGAGAAGGAGGAATAAAAGGCAACCAAGAAGTGGAGAGGTGCGACGGAGAAGGAGGTAAGAAATAAAGAATAGGAGAAGGAGGAGAAGGAGGAAAAAAGTAGGCAGTAGAACAGTTCAGTGCTAAAGCAGGGAAGGAAGAAAGGAGAGAAAAAAAATAACAATAAAAAAAGAGGCGATAGAGTAGGAAAAGTAGTTGATAGAAGGAAAATAGTTCACGAAAAAACTTAGAAAGAGGAGGAAAGATATGTAAGGAGACAGTAAACACCCTTATAAGACGTACACACACACACACACACACACACACACACACACACACACAAGTAGCAGTACATACCCTGACCCACTCCACCTCGGTTGGCTTGAAAACCCCAAAACTGCCTAAGCGGGGCCGAGGGGAAGGAGGAGGTTGGGTTGCGGTTGTAAGATCAAGGAGCAGACGAGGGACCCGAGGATTCACAAGGGTCGGGTGGGTGTATTTGCGGGCGAGAGGGGAGCAGCGAGGGGTATGTGAAGGTAGGGGGAGTGAGGATGTGAGGGAAGGCTGGGAGGAGGGGAACGGCATGCGGGTAGGGGTGGAGGTGGTGGTGGGGTATGTGGAACAGTCTGCACTGACAAACTACGAGACACAAATCGATCCTGTCCCCTGCATTGTGTGTGTGTGTGTGTGTGTGTGTGTGTACACACCCCTTCATCGACTAGACATGCAGTCCTCTACTACTGCACTCAACAGACTGGGAGGAGGAGGAGGAGGAGGAGGAGGAGGAGGAGGAGGAGGAGGAGGAGGAGGAGGAGGAGGAGGAGGAGGAGGTTTGTGCAATGTTCTAGATACATTACGTTGGTTAAAAGTTGTACAAGAGAGAGAGAGAGAGAGAGAGAGAGAGAGAGAGAGAGAGAGAGAGAGAGAGAGAGAGAGAGAGAGAGAGAGAGAGAGAGAGAAGAGAGAGAGAGAGAGAGAGAAACAAAAAAAAAAGGGGGGGGCGGAAGGAGGAGGAAGAAGAGGTGGTCATCTTGTCGATCTTTTCCATGCTTGGTGAACTTTGGTATTTGTCAAGGTCAGAGAAGGTAATTAGTTTATAATGAGAGGAAGGGAGGGGAGAGGAGGGCCAAGGGAGGTAAGGGAAGAGTGAGTAGAGGTAATAGTGGGCAGGAGAGAGGGGGAGAGAGGGGAGAAGAAGAGAAAAGAGAGGAAAGGGAGCATTAGGGGAAAAGAATGGAGGACACAGGAGAATAAACGATTGAGGAAACGAATGGAAGAACAAGAAGAGAAAGCAAGGGTATGAGAGAGGAAGGAGGGGGAGGGGGAAGGGGAAGGGGAAGGGGAAGGGGAAGGGGAAGGGGAAGGGGTAAGGGAAGGGGAAACGTGAAGGGAGGGGAAGAGGGAAGGGAAAGGAACAAAGAGAGGGCGGAGGGGCCAGTAACCTTACAGTGAAAACAAATGCCTAACTGTTATCTTTTCCACCAGCTGTTTTGAGGCATCAGGAGGAGGAGGGGGAGGAGGAGGAGGAGGAGGAGGAGGAGGAGGAGGAGGAGGAGGAGGAGGAGGAGGAGGAGGAGGAGGAGGAGGAGGAGGAGGCAGTTGGACGTAAATATAATAAAAAAAACCATTCGATCACAGTGTCTGTAAAAAAGGTTTAACTATAGAACTATGGACTATCATCTACCTAGAGGAGGAGGAGGAGGAGGGAGGAGGAGGAGGAGGATAATGACACGGTTATGTAAAGATAGGACAACTCCAAGAGAGGGAGAAAGAATGAAAGGGAAAGAGAGGAGAGACCACACAGCACACCATGAACTGTGAGAGAGAAAGAGAGAGAAAAAAAACAAGAGAATTGAACATCATAACAGATTTAGAGAAAACAAAAGAAAGGATGAAAAGAGGAGGAAACATTTGTGAATACAGAGAGCGATGGAGGGAGGGAGAGAGGAAAGATTTTTAAAGAGAGGGATGGATGGAGGGAGGGAGAGAGGGAGGGAGGGAGGGAGGGAGGGAAGAGTTGATGTGCTCCACAGATACCATAATACAAGTCTGAGTGGCGCCGCCCGCATTGTCCTCCTCCTCCTCCTCCTCCTCCCTCCACCCACCCGCATATGTGTAGGAGGATGAGTATAGGTGGGAGGGTCAAGAAATTGTGAGGTGCCCCCATCTCTCTCTCTCTCTCTCTCTCTCTCTCTCTCTCTCTCTCTCTCTCTCAAATGCCACAAAGCGTTAAGCAGGATCGACTCAGACTGTGTGACTGGCCTGCAACAGACGTGCCCGGAATGAGGTTCACGGTTTATACATTATTTTTCCGTCCCTTTAGTCTCGTGGAAATAATGCTGCCTTGGTTCATGCAATCCACTGGTGCTTTTATATAACCCCGTGTAAGTCCTCTGTGGCATCGACCAGTTGGCTTACTTGGTATCATTAAAATTCCAATGAACTTTTTTTTGGGGGGGGTTGTGGGGATGAAAGAGTGTGATGAGTTCTTGTCACGGAGTTCATGGGATCATAAACCGAGGCAGTTCTTGCGGTGACGTCACGGCCAGCCCCGCCGTTGTCATGGATCCCTGTGCTAAGGCAAGCTAAGGTAGGTGCAGCTCCCTCAGGCCTCATCACAGTCCCCTCGCCGCACGCATCAACGCATGCGAAACATTTATCCATGTCTGCAAACACTTCAAATTTCGGTCTTACCTCATGAGACCACAAGTTCGTGTTGCTTGGCCACCTTACTTCTACAGCACGTCAAGACCGTCGCCAGGACACCCGGTGACTCGATAAGCATTGCGGTGTTTTATGCAAAGTCAATAACGGTGACTGCTGGCACTGCAGAAGGACGCTATGAAATGATTGATCCGCGGCTTTACACAAACATTTTAGTTCAAGGACGTGTCCTTACCCTTCTTTTCACAACACAAGAGACATATATCTTCATGCAGGTCATTACTAATTCTTAAACAAATCCCCAAAACTGTAGGTCACTGAATATATCACGATGACCTGAATCCAAGCCTTCCTGAGATGGACACATGCGACAAACACTAATGTCAACTCACGACGGCTTTACATGTGAAGTGATTACGTTCAATTACCTGTCGACTTAGGAATTACTGAAACCTCTACGACTTTCATTATCAGCCACAGAGCCACACCACAGATTGAAGAGCCAACACCTTGCCCGACACACTGACCAGCACAACACTCAGGCAAATATTGCAATATTACCTTCCACCTTGCTCTCTCCAAATAGGCACAAGGCCCTTTGTCCAGTCAGGGGAATGGTATGTATCCTCACAGTACTTTGCAGGAGTAAAAACTAGCACCTACTGAGTCATGGGCTCACCGCCACCTTCGTACAACTGCATTAGTACTACGAACACTCGCCTCCTTCATACCACTTGTCGCCGTTGCAACATTCCGTCTTGTTCGTAGAATGAGCCGCAGGAGGGATGACTTCATAGAGGTTATCATAGAATGGTGGGTGTAGCAGCTACCGCTCTAACACTACATCCAAGGGAAGCTGTCCATTAGAAGGCGCCATCACGTGCCTATACACTGTTCCAAGTACTCGCCAGGCCGCTCTGACATGAACCTAAACTCAATCCTACGTAATGTATGTCGTAAAATACAAAGCACATCTATGAATCACCTTGACTGTGTGTGTGTGTGTGTGTGTGTGTGTGTGTGTGTGTGTGTGTGTGTGTGTGTGTGTGTGTGTGTGTGTGTGTGTGTGTGTGTGTGTGTGTGTGTGTGTGTGTGTGTGTCTGTGTCTGTGTCTGTGTGTGTGTGTGTGTGTGTGTGCTGTCGGGGTGTAATAGTTTCGCAAATCCTTGGTAAAGAAGTCGACGCTAATTAGCATAGAAATGAGGATTCCCTTAATGAGTCTCTGCCTCTTTCAAGCTCTTTACCCGAGCATGTCAGTCCTAGGGAGAGACAGGTTCTAACACACTCCAACAACCAACACCAACATGACTTTTTTAAAAGCTGCTTGGTGTCTCATCACGGACAAAGATTATTCTTGCACCTTGAGGGCCTCTCCACTGTACTTGAGGGTGGCTTGTGGAGCATGTAGAGCACCATGCTTGGAAGTCTCCCTCAGGTATACAACTGTACAAGGTCGGGATGGGTACACTGTGCAACAAAGGAATTAGAGAATGCTAACAAAACACACGTCTCAACCTTAACTTTAATGAGCTGTGATCCTTGTTGGGGAAGGTACACGATGCTTCAGGACTTAACACACGAACCTCAAACCAAACTGCGGCTGTACCCTGTAATCCTTGCTGGGGAAACTGCCACATTCTTCATCAAAAACTTCAGGACATGAAAGAAAACAACACTCCAGACACCTTGAAGCTCCTGAGGATCCTTCATTACATGCTAACAAGAATGTGATCCACTTCACTGTCACTCTTCAGGCCTTGGTAACTTTAAACCTAGTAATGCCTGACACGTCCACGCCTCTAGAACCAGCAATTCGACCTGTAACCCTTTAACCTCGATTTCCTTTCACGTACGTACACCACTGCTTCACCTTGACCGATAAAAGGTAAATACACATTCCTCACCACCACCACATACACATACATGTCCAAAAACCATACACTATAAACCTTCCTTCGTCCTCTCAAATAACAAACGACCGTCAGTGATCTCCTAAAACATCCACCCACAAGGACCTCATCACAGACTAACTCCACATAGCTTAAGTTCAGCTGACAAATATCCTACGTATCCTAAGCATCCTGGCCGCCCTTCCCGAAGCCAAGCCGTTATGACGCAGGGATCCAATAAGGTTTGCCCTGTACCCGTCACAGCTGGCGTCGTATCCTGATGGGGCGGTAAGACGGTGGATCAGACAATATAAGGGGAAGGAGGATTGGAAAGGAGTCTCGAAATTTGAATCATAGGAACGCACGAGGGTACACGAGGGAAGAGAGTGGATGAGGAGCATTGAGAAAATAAGGAAAATGAAGAAAAGGATGGAAAAAAGAAGGAAACCAAAGAAAATGGAGGAAAACTTAGAAAGAGGGGGATGGATAAGAGGAAGGAGAGAGGGTACGAAACGGAATAGAGAAAAACAAAGAGAAGTGTGACAAAGAGGGAGAGGTAAAAGCGTTAAGGAAAGGAAGGGGACTGAAAGAACTACAGACATCGAAAAAAGGGGAACTAAGGGGAAAAGAATGGTAAAAAAGTGTAGAGAAGGAGGGGAAAGGAAGAAAAAGAAAGAGAAACGGGAGAGGAGGAAAACACAAAAGGGAAGGAAGGAAAGAACAACAGATAAAACTAAAACCTTATTAACTTTTTAGGGGTTCCTTAGATAAACTATAATAGGATACTCCCCTTCATCCTTCGGCGACCCATAACACACAGCACACGCCCCCCCTGTCCCCGCCCCCCACCCCCACCACACCCACAGCACCTCTGCGATCGACATCCTCCCCCACAACCCCAAACAATATATCTCTTAACGACGCCATTGATGCAAGAAAGAGGGAAGCATGAACGTTGAAGACGGAGAATAGGAAAGAGAGAAAGACGAGAGGAAGGGATGAGAGGAAGGGAGAGGGCGGGAAAGGGATGAGAGGAAGGGAGAGGAGAGGAGTGTGTGCGTATCAGTGGCTCAATACGGCAGAGTGAGAGGTGTGGCTTTGAAAACAAGGTGACTAGCCTACCCATGACAACCATATCACCATCACTACTGTCACCACCACATCACCACCACTACCACACTACCACCACATAACAACTATAGTGTTTATAAACCTCCACCCTCCACCCACAAAACCACCCTCCCCCTTATCTTATCCAATGAGTTCAGGATTTCCGTCGAGGCTCTCTCCCCCCTCTCTCTCTCTCTCTCTCTCTCTCTTCTTCCCTTCCTCTCCAACGACTTAACGGGTCTTGTTTTGAAGTTAATACTCTTTCTCCTCTTTCGTCTGTTAGTGCAATGCATAAGTGGGGATGAGGGAGGGAGACGGCTGGAGGGGAGGAGAAATAGGAGGAAGATGTGGATGAGAGAGAGAGAGAGAGAGAGAGAGAGAGAGAGAGAGAGAGAGAGAGAGAGAGAGAGAGAGAGAGAGAGAGAGAGAGAGAGAGAGAGAGAGAGAGAGAGAGAGAGAAAGAGAAAGAGAGAATGCGTAGGTTGGCTGTTTCAGAGTTGATAATTAGGAGCCCACACACACATACATACACACACATACAATCAAAAGGTCACGCACTGTCACATGAAGAATCATGAAGAGACTCATCATTGCGTCAAAGGTCAAAGTCATCCTACTACCCCCAAAGGTTACACAAGGCAAAGGTCAAAGTGACGGTCATTCAGACACGGAGAGGTCAGTCTACTTATTCACACCGAAGTGACTCCTCAGGGGGTGAAGTGGGAGTGGGAGTGGGAGTGGGAGGGGGAGGGGGAGGGGGGAGGGGGAGGGGTAGGGGGAGAGGGTATGCGCCATCCTTACCTGCCTGAGAGCGGAACATTCATTAGGCACCCATGAGGCAGCAACTCACCTGAAAACAGTAATTAACCCATTTAGACCAAGTAGGTGAAGTGTAATAACTAGTGATAATGATAATAATATCAATAATAATAATAATAATAACAATAATAATAATAACAGCAACAACAATAATAATAATAATAATAATAATAATAAGAAGAAGAAGAACAATAATAATAACAAACAATATGCAAAACTCACATATCAATTAATAAATGAAAAGAATGAACCACCAGTGTGTGTGTGTGTGGCTTGGTGCAGGGGTAATGACAGCAGGGGCGGCAGGAGGCAGAAGGGAGGGGACAACAAGACCGAGGCCACAGCGGGGTCGCAGGTCACCTTACACTCACAAACACCAATCAATCACAACACCATGAGGCAGGCTAATGTTTCTCTTCCTGCCTCATTCCCGCCTCCCTAACCTGACGCGACTTGGCCTGCACTGCCCCAACACTAATTATACTGCAGTTTCGTGATGCAGACTTCTTGCTTTCTTGTATTGACAAATGTTCATGCAGGCATGCAAGCAGGCATGCAAGCAGACAGGCAAGCAGACACCACCGCAGAGCAACATGACGCGTGGTTCAGCTTTGTTTATGCGTTACCAGGACTCATAGATAGTCATTCAAAGTAAAATCAGTGCTACACCATCGTATTTATCCATATCACCGTCAGGCCACTGCTCCTGCACACTACCCACACATGCCGCCCCGCACCACCGGCACCGCGGCGCCGAGGTGTCCTGACGCCCGCCTGTCCGCACCTTGACACGTCTGAGGAGGCTCGCGTGCGTGGTTCTCGTAGTCTGAGTCGGTGTGGGTGTCTGTCTGCCGCCTGCCGCCTGCCGCCGTGCCTGGCCAAGTGGATGGTGTCTGGCGGGAGCAACGACACTCGTCCACCTCCCTACAATACCTGAGCCTTAGTAACCCAATGGTGGTCCTCGTGCTGGAGTCAAAGTAAGCCAGATGCAGCTATGAGACAGTACGCGGTGCACCTTGAAACACGACATGAGGTCAGGTCAAGGTTGAATCCGGTGTATGGGAGGACACCAGCGCCGTGAGGAAGGATCAAGCCTCCATCAGCACCAAGGGAGGGGCTAAGTAGGCCTTCAGGGAGATGCTACATTCTCTCCTCTCCTGTGGCTCCTGCCTACCCGGCTCTCCTCCCTCCAGGGTACCGACGGAGGGGCGGGGCTCCAGGCAACATGGAGGTGTTACCGGGGCGACACACACACGCACAATATATGACTTTTTTTTTTCCCGTGGAAGCATCTCGTTTGAATTATCAAAGGAAAGCTTAAGTTGTGTGAAAATAATTAAGAACACCGGGAACGGATGTGTGTGTGTGTGTGAGAGAGAGAGAGAGAGAGAGAGAGAGAGAGAGAGAGAGAGAGAGAGAGAGAGAGAGAGAGAGAGAGAGAGAGAGAGGTAGTTGCCATAACAACGGGCCGGCAGCCAGGACGCCACGCCCTACACACTATCGCGGAACCCACACAGCTCCGGCACCGCCCCTTACCCATGCACCCGCAGACACCACACACACACACACTCTCTCTCTCTCTCTCTCTCTCTCTCTCTCTCTCTCTCTCTCTCTCTCTCTCTCTCTCTCTGCATTAGGATTTACATTAATAGCTCTGATAAAAGATAACAACCAAAAACCTGCAAAACAAATAAATAACCAGACAACACACACCAAGACCAAGACCCAGTTAGTGTTATCAGATACAAGACTTCGTAATAGGGTGTCAAGGCTGCGGGAACTCAATATGGAAAGTCCAGGAGGTACGGGAGCCAAGCCAGCCATAACCTCACCAATCTATCAAGGATACAAATTGACACAGTTTGCTTGGAGTGCCAACGCCCATAACACATTTGCCCGAGTGCTTACAGATGATTTAATATTTAATGTCAAGTGTACGTTCGATCACTATTGAATACCGATTAACCTACTAACACGTTGTCTCTTTCCTTTTAGCAGAAACAGACGGACAAAGAGTTGATCGAAAGACGTTATATGACGGTTTAAACACGTTATAGCGATACGTTATATATTTCTTCACGACTCCAGCCATGATTAAAGAAAGACTTGCCGTTAGGGGTCTCGGTCACCACAAGGAGAGTCCAAGCAGACAAAGAAGATTGAGGACACTTAGAAATAAGGAAATATTGAACTTAAGTCACTTCTCATTCTCATAACAAATATGTAAATAAATAAATGTCTAATGTGATAAAACTACTACTATTATTACTACTACTACTACTACTACTACTACTACTACTACTTCTACTTCTACTACTATTACGTCCATCGGTATAACAAGGCAAACATGGATACCAGGTCACGTGTATGTCCCAACGTGGAGGCGGACTCAAGGGCCCTCAACACCCCCATCATCCCCGCCCCGCCTCGCCCTGCCCCTAGTTACCTATTCCGCACTTTTACTGATAGCTTCCCTAGGAGCATTGGGGCCGCCCGTGACAACAAGTGCGTGGGGTGCTGGCCGGGGCGGTTACATAGGATTCATATGCCACTACAGTGACTAGACAATGACTCATTTGTAAAGTAAATTTTACCGGAAAACTAAACAAAGTAAAACAAAATATTCCTTTGTTTTTCTCAGTATAAATAGTGGTGGCGTGCACGAACACACCACGAACAAAGCTCATCGTAACCATAACGATAACAGCTTATTATCGCGATCAAAGGATTCACAAGTTTTGTATATGTTTCTCCATTTCCTAGATACGTAAAAGTTATGCACTGTGTGTGTGTGTGTGTGTGTGTGTGTGTGTGTGTGTGTGTGTGTGTGTGTGTGTGTGTGTGTGTGTGTGTGTCACGGGGGGCACTCTGTAATAAGCAGTGGCCAGGGAGGTGAGGTGAGTAGGTGAGGGATGGAGTGTGCACGGGGACACACGTGCCAACACTCAGGGTTGAGGGCACATCACGGCGGGAGGAAGGGGACACGGGGCGGGAGGTGCGGTGCCACTCAACGTTCCTTCATATGACACGAAGGATTCAAATAAGAGATCATGTACAGCATCCTACAGATCCTTCTTCACTACCGTGTACTGCAGTCAAACAAATAAGTATCTTACCCACTTTGAACAAACACATCACAGAATGAGCGAAACCCCAGACCCACCCGTTAGTTTCAATACAACTATACAATAGTCCATCGAGTTTCATTATTCACTGGACTATATAAGGAAGATATTTGATTCTCTGAATGGACTCAGCATATTTTTTTGCTATAAACATATTTCTGTCCGCACGTCCTCAATCCTTACCCGAGGCCTCGTGAGCAATGGACGTTTCGTTGCCTGTCTGGCACCTGTTACCTTTGTAAATAATGTTATATTAAGTCGAGTGAGTTAGGCTTGACCTACAAACACAACTTTGGTGGCAGCGGTGGGATTAA
>JAPQNM010000044.1:15012596-15017596 GCA_029783475.1 Metacarcinus magister
GTCCCTTCTTTCTTTCATTCTTCCCACCCATCCCTCCATCCCTCCCTTCTCTTTCCTTCTTTCATGCCTCTCTTCCCCTCCCTCTTTCCCTCTCTTTCTCTCCCTCTTAAACGGTCGTACCCTACTCAAGAGAGGTTTCGGTCAGTCTTTTTGTATATATTTTTTCCCTATAAGCTCAACAGTATTTCTCTCTCTCTCTCTCTCTCTCTCTCTCTCTCTCTCTCTCTCTCTCTCTCTCTCTCTCTCTCTCTCTCTCTCTCTCTCTCTCTCTCTCTCTCTGTACTGAAGGTTCCTGTGCTCTCTTTCTCCTCTCCACTCTCCCTCCTCCTCCTCCTCCTCCTTCTCTGCCCACTCCTCTCTCCTTCCTCTTACATCCATAGTGAGCGCTCTTTCTACCCTCTAAGGAACAAAGAGAGCTCCACTTCTACCCCCCAAACCTCCTGCCACTCTCACCTCCTCTTCCTCTCTTCCTTCTCGCCTGGCCTCCTTCTTCCTATACACTGAGGTTTTGGAGAATGTGGGTCACGCGAGGACGGACAGAGAACGAAAAAAGCTCAAGGGACCAAGAGAAAGAAAGGAGAGACAAGAAAAAGGAAAGTGAGAGGCGTGAATAACTAAAAAGGAGGAGGAGGAGGAGGAGAGTGGGAAACAAAGGAAGGAGGAAAGAAAGAAACCGTAAATGATGTTTGTATACAGTGACAGAGGTGACACGTTACTATTATCCCTTGAGACAAACATAAAAAACAAGCAAATAAGAGCTTTCCTGTTTACCCAGCAGCTCAAGGTGATGCCCGGACGCTCAGGTGTGACGGCCGGCAGGGAGGGAAGGAGAGAGGGAGTGGGGCAGGCCGGCAGGGGCAAGGCTGTTCATGTGATGCCCGTCGCGTCAACCCTGCATGTTGGCTGGCATGTACGCAAGCTCAGGTGTGAAGGGTAGGGAAGCGTGGAGTAGAAAGTTGAAAGGGTCAGGCCGAGTTAAGACGGATCACTGCACTGGATGAGAGGTAGGGTAAGTAAGCCCGGCAAGGCATCAAAGGGACGAGGACAGAGGCTCTAAGGGAGTGAGTGGTGTTGGCTTGGCTCGGTATTATAAAGAGTCATTCGAGTGATGATGATGATGATTACACTATGTTCGTGATGCAATGACAATGACAATTTTTTTTCTTTTCTTTTCTTGAGTTAAACACCGACAGAAGGTCTTAGTGGGAGTTTAAATTATTCCGCATTAATTCTGTACAAGACACGTCATTTTCCTGTTACTATGAAGGATAGCTACATTGTCGGTCTTATCATCGCTGACGTAATAATGATGACCTTCAAAACACACGCATCTCAAAATAACACACACACACACACACATATATATAAACAGTCCCCTCCATCCCGCCCGTGTGGTGATGGTGTGTGTGTGGTGGGGGGGAGGGGGGTGTTGGCTGCCTGCTAGCTGTCGTTATGATGCAGCGGTACACGTCCTCATTATGTAAGGAGGGCGGGCGTGGGAGGGTGAGTCCGTCAACACAACAGAGGGGAGGCTGTGTGCATGACGCGGGGCGGGCTCAGAAGGATTATAAGGCGGGTGAGTGGTTTGATTCACGGATTTACTGTTTATTTTTACATGAGAAGGGCACAGTTGAAAGAAAGAGAAAGAGAGAGAGAGAGAGAGAGAGAGAGAGAGAGAGAGAGAGAGAGAGAGAGAGAGAGAGAGAGAGAGAGAGAATATATAAACAAAAAAAAACTCACTACATGGCTTCTCTACACACACACAACAGAAGAAGGGTTGTATATATATAAGAGGAGCAAGACCAATTCATCTCCCAAGGTTATGTTGACACTCCCTCCCTTGGTGCAGGTGGCCCAAGTAGTAGTAGTAGTGGTAGTGGCAGCAGGAGTGATACTAAACAGTGGAGTGAGTCTTCAGTCTTGTGGTTGTGTACAGACGGGCGGGTGGGCTAATCAGTGAGAAATGAGCTTCGCCTTGTATTGACAGACGGGTGCAAGGGGGGAAAGTTTATTGAGTGGGTGTGGGTGGGTGGGTGGGTGGGTGGGGCGCCAGGTGGGGGAGGGAAGGACGGGGAACAGTGATTATTGGCCGTGAGTTGATCTAATCTGTTCTCATTACGTCGCTGCAACACTCAGATAATTAAGGTCGAGGCTCCGTGCTCATCAGAAATGCATCCGCGGGTCAATTTCCTTTCTTGATAAGCCCGAATAAAGACTATACACGTATCCACACACACACACACACACACACACACAGTCATTCTCCTCATGTTGGCTTTATCGGGCAGAACTGACCCGCCCGCCCGCCCGCCGTGTTCTGCGGGAGACAGACACAATGCAGCACACTCTATTTATACCTGTGGCGCCCCAAGGAGGAAACACTGTATTAAGACGCCCATAAGCCCCCTGAAAGCCCAGAGGAAGCCCCCAGTAGACTCTTATTTCGGTTCATTCGTTCTTGTTCTCTCTCTCTCTCTCTCTCTCTCTCTCTCTCTCTCTCTCTCTCTCTCTCTCTCTCTCTCTCTCTCTCTCTCTCTCTCTCTCTCTCACACACACACACACCACACACACACACACACACACACACACACACACACACACACACACACACACACACACTGGCCCAGGTCAAGTGATACACGCCCGCCTCCTGCTGCCACCCGCTATCTGCTGGCACTTGCGGGAAGCGTCGGGTGTGCGCACGCAAAGTTCCCCACCTGTGTGACTCATCCGCGAGGGAGGGGCGGGGAGGGACGGGGGAAAGAGTGGAAGGACGAGGACGAGGAGGAGGAGGAGGAGGAGGAGGAGGAGGAGGAGGAGGAGGAGAGAGAGAAATAGTAGGGTGGGAAAGAGGAAGGAAAGAAGGCCAGACATATGATGGGAGGAGAAAATGGAGATATACGGAGGAAAAAACAGGAAGGAATAAAGCAACAAAAAAAATAATAAAAGAGGAAAGGAAGGAGAGGTGAAGGACTAGACGCATTGATTGTAAAAAAAAAAATAATAATAATAATAATAAAATATATAAAATAGTAAAAAAAAATACACAAATATTCAAGTTGCAACACTGAGAGAACAGAACAGAACAGAACAGAGCAGGTCATTAGAAGAAACCAGGTGTGTTTTCTAGGCCGTGACAAGGGTATTCTGAAGCCTCTCAAGGATGTGGGGATGAAGGTTTCAAAGCACGTCTACACCCACCACCCTCCCCAACACCCCCCCCAACACCCATCCCTTCCCCAATACCCCCAACACCCACCCTCTCCCCAACCCCACCAACATCCATCCTCTTCCCTTCACACCACACACTTTTCACACACCCAGTATATGCATAGAGAGAGAGAGAAAAAGAGAGAGAGAAAGAGAGGAGAAAGAGAGAGAGAACAAAAATCTTGAGGCAAATTGTTATTTATAAGAATAAAAAATCACTTCCTCTTCCGCTCATAATTTTTGCATCCTCTAATCATTACATTTAACCTTTCCTTGACATTTTTTTTCCCCTCGCCAAGGACGTTCTCGATGCAACATGAGTCACGAGGGCACGTGCACGCCGGGACATTAGAATGACATTATGAAGAAGCACATGTTTGCACCACCACCACCACCACCACCACCACCCATCACTATCACTGCCTCTATCACCACCACCACCACCACCATCACCATCTTTTCCTCCACCTCTCCACACGCCCTTGCTATCATTATCACCACCACCACCACCACCACTACCACCGTTGTCACATTTATCACCTTCACCACCAGCACTCTATACTCCTCCCGCCACCATTATCACCACCACCACCACCACCACCACCTCAAATCAGCCACCTCCAGCCCTCCCCCACCACCACGACCTTGCCGCAGCCACACAAAAAAGGGTAAAAGAATTATATGTAACAGTATCAGGCGTTCCAATTACCCTGCATAAGGAGGAGGAGGAGGAGGAGACCTTGAGACGGCTACAACCCTACAGCAGCGTCCTCCCTCATCCAGACCCCTCCCCCACCTTCCTCCCCTCTCCTTTTCTCTCCCCTTCTCACACAACAAGTCACCCACGCACCAGCAGGTAACAGTAACATTCCCTATCTCTCCCACCCACCCATCCACCCTCACTTCCTATCCATCACGTGGTTCACCTCACCTACACTTAACCGTTTCTCATAACCTTCCTTACATTACATCCAGAGAAAGAACGACAAAGGATTCAGTGGAAAATCTAACCTAACCTAACCTAACCTAACACACACAACCCAATCTTAACTATCCTACATTCCACCTTAACCTAACTTAACCTATACTTTAAAGTTTAGACAGAGAAGCACATGTACTCAGACCTCTTGAAGTTCACCTTGGCATGAAAAAATAAATAATGAAATAAAACAAGCATAAGGCGTTGGAGGAAGAGAGAGTGAGTGGAGGCAGGAAGGGAGGGAGGGAGAGAAGGAGGGAGGCAAGGAGGGAAGGAGGGAGGAGGGGGTGAGCATAGTAGTTAGGTCACAATACATAGCGTGGCGGGAACTTTACACCATTTTTTGAGTATACACCACAAGTGCGAGTTTGCATAATGGCAAACGTTGAATCAAGCAGTGTTCATGCATTAGTGTTTTATATGTTAGGGTGGGTGTAGGGGGGGTGGAGATGGGTGTAGGGGGGATGGAGAGAAGTGAGGTAAGATCAGTAAGTGAGTGAGTGTGTTGTAAGTGAGGGACAAGTAAATAATCGAGGTAGTGAGTGAGCAAATGAACAAATGAGTCAATCGACAAAGAAGGCCGCTCAAATCACCTGGCGAGGCCGACCCACGTGGCATATCAAGGAAAGAACAGGTGACTCACACAATGCCAGGTGATGGGACTCAAGGGGAGGGACGAGGGGAGGGGCGGTGGTGCGGCAGAAGGTTATCGTTCCAGGGATGACGAACGTGGGGGAGGCGGCAGCGTGAGTGTGCTTCAAGAGGACACAGATAGAAGGACGGAGGGAGGTGGACGTGAGGGAGGAAGAGA
>JAPQNM010000044.1:15022596-15030096 GCA_029783475.1 Metacarcinus magister
AGAGAGAGAGAGAGAGAGAGAGAGAGAGAGAGAGAGAGAGAGAGAGAGAGGTGGTGGTGGTGGAGGAAGATAGGTGTTATATACAGGTGAAATGAGGGAGGAGTAAAGAGTGGAGGAGGAGAAGGGTGATACTCATACTCCTCCTACTCCTCCTCCTCCTCTTCCTCTTCCTCCTCCTCCTCCACCAAGCTGAGGAGGATTACGTGAAGTGCTTCTCGAGTGGAACATTATTAATCCCTTCTTATCCTTCCATCTTTTTTACTTGTTTTTATTATTAATATTATTATAACTAATATTATTATTATATTATCATTATTATCTATACTTCATTCATCATATCCTTTTGATTTTTTTTTTTTACTACTAATGAAGTCACGTTTATTCTCTCTCTCTCTCTCTCTCTCTCTCTCTCTCTCTCTCTCTCTCTCTCTCTCTCTCTCTCTCTCTCTCTCTCAAGGCCATACGCATTACGAAAGGTGTATTTACGAGTGCGCGTCTGTGTGTATGAGCGAGAGAGAGAGAGAGAGAGAGAGAGAGAGAGAGAGAGAGAGAGAGAGAGAGAGAGAGAGAGAGAGAGAGAGTGTTGCGTAAATGGCAGTGTTCACGCTACATCCTTCCCTCCCCCACTGGTGTTACTCATACCAGCGTGACAATGAGTGTGAGAAGAGGAGCATCTTTCCATGATAAGTCTCCTTTGTGCAACTAACCTCACTACTACTACTACTACTACTACCACTAGGCTTGCGTAATATCCACCCCACATGCCTGTAGTAGTAGTAGTAGTAGTAGTAGTAGTAGTAGTAGTGTAGTAGTAGTAATAGTGGTAGTAGTAGTAGTAGTAGTAGTGGTAGTAGTATGCAGCTACGTCACTTTACTACTAATCAACACATCACATCACAACACATCGTTACTGACACATCTCCAATCCATACACACACACACACACACACACACACACACACACACACACACACACACACGCGCGCGCACACACACACAACTGTCCATCTCCCTTACAGGTCACCACTCTAACTTACTTGCTATCTGAAATATGGTATCTTTATTGTTATCTTAAATGTCACTGGGTGCTGCTGGGTTGGCCTGAAGTGAACTCATTTTATCACCTCTCGTGGCTGTCTCCTCCCTTGCATTCGATTTCTGTACCACCTTCTTCATAGACTATTCAAATATTTCTACACCAATATTTTTTTGGTGTATGTAGGTAAAAGCATCGTCACACTTGGCCTTGTAGTAATAACAGTAATAGTAATAGTGGTAGTGGTAGTGGTAGTGGTAGTGGTAGTGGTAGTGGTAGTGGTAGTGGTAGTAGTAGTAATAGCAGTTTAAAACGTGTTAAGGACCTCTGGTTTTCATAATCTATCCGCTTTATCTCTCCATCGGTCTTTATAACCTGAGATTATAATCTCTCGCGTTACCACAGCAACAGCTGCAATAGCAGTTACTACTATACTACTTATACCACAACTATTACTACTTTACTACTTAAACCACGACTATTACTAGTACAAACTATAACAATTACTACTAAACTATGATTACTTCCATAATACAACCATTACAACTATGTACTATTAACACCGCCGCTCACTGCCACCTTGAACAGGGGTTTACAGCCTCTCTCGGATGGGTAGAACGGGAAGAGAAGGAGGAAGAGGAAGAGGAAAAGGAAGAAGAGGATGAGCTGAGGGGAAGAGAGAAGATACCGGATATCCGCGTGGCTGAGGATGTAAACATTTTAAATATACCACAAATATTTGCTCTGAACGCGTAAAGACAAAAAAATGTAATAAAAAAATAAATAAAAAACTGTTTAGCATGGGCGCGGGTGTGCGTGTGTGCGTGTGTGTGTGTGTGTGTGTGTGTGTGTACGGGGCGTATATCTGGTGTGGGTATGAACAATGGGAATGTGCTTGGCGTGGGCTCGATGTAGTGAGTGACAGCAGTGTGTGTGTGTGTGTGTGTGTGTGTGTGTGTGTGTGTGTGTGTGTGTGTGTGTGTGTGTGTGTGTTGGGTGGTGCAGGAAAAAGCAATACACACAGGTACAGCAAGAACTCAGGTGCAAAATGAGGTCTTTCACCCCTTTACCTTGCCGCAGCGCCAACACACTGCCACCCTCTTCCCCGCCCCCCTTCTACCCCACCCTGTGTCACGTGAAACGGTAGCGTAAACAACAGCCCAGACACACACACACACACACACACACACACACACACACACACACACACAACGGAAAATACCACTACCACTACTACTACTCCAGAGGGTGTCTTTGTTATTTAAAATTGACCTTTTCCTGTGTTGTGGGTGAGTGTGTACGTGTACGTGTGTGTGTGTGTGTGTGTGTGTGTGTGTGTGTGTGTGTGTGTGTGTGTGTGTGTGTATACAACGAACGACTGTTATCGCACTCGCTTGATGACTTTTGTTACACACACACACACACACACACACACACACACCACAGACACAGTCACTTGTTTGTGTGGGAGGGAGTAGTAGAAGGAGAAGGAGAAGGAGGAGGAGGAGGAGGAGGAGGAGGAGGAGGAGGAGGAGGAGGAGGAGGATGAAAGCGGTAATCTAATAACTTTTAATGTGAACATCCGTGCATGGAGAACCACTCTAAGCAAGTTCCACCTAACTATACCACCACCATCTCCACCAGACCACCAATACTATTACTACTACTATTACTACTACTACTACTGCCGATCACCTAGGTTACGGACACCCACACAGCATAAACACCGCAAAGTGAAGGCCACGAAGCCCTCAGAGACACTGTAAACACCCGTAAATAAAGCATCATCCAGTCGCAGTTATGAATGCATGAAAACAAACCTGATATCAAGTCTGCGATAAGACCACAACTTGTATATAGGTGACTCAGCTCCGCGCGTCCCACTGCCTTGCTGCCCCACCGATGGACAGACGGACGGACGGACGGATGGGCTCATCATCACGTGGTCTACTGTTTACATTTGTGGCGTGGTGGCCCCTGAGATCACGTGCTCTTCAGCTACTACTGTTTACTTTTCTTCTCTCTCTCTCTCTCTCTCTCTTTCTGTATATACCAACTGCTCTGCCCTTCCCTTATCCACCCTTGAGAGCGGGTTAATTAAGTCTGTTCGATAATACATGTAAGCGGTGGCCGGATATAGCTTATCGGCCTTACCTACCCTTTCTTGGCGCTACACCCTGCTTCCCCTCCCCCTATCTCTCTCTCTCTCTCTCTCTCTCTCTCTCTCTCTCTCTCTCTCTCTCTCTCTCTCTCTCCAACACACACGCAGACGAGCACGAACGCCGCCAAGCCAACTGACACTAGTTTCAAAGGGAATACTGGAAACTGGTAATACTTCTTGATAGTTCTCCCTGGTGGTGTGGAGGCTTCTAATCATGTTTTCAAACAAGGTCACTCCTTGCTCGTTCACTCCCTCAACTCTTCATAACACCACACACTGGCTGCCTACCCACCCACCCACCCACCCACCCACCCACCTGCCTGCCTGCACCCGTTATCGTATCAGTGCAATCTCTCTCTCTCTCTCTCTCTCTCTCTCTCTCTCTCTCTCTCTCTCTCTCTCTCTCTCTCTCTCTCTCTCTCTCTCTCTCTACGTGCATACCTTCGTGGGAAAACGATTGTGAGTAACTGTATGTATTCCAATCGAGGCCATGTGGGCACGAAAGCTACAAATATTGTCACGCTTCAAGGGGCAGGAGGTAAGCTTGGGAGGCCTTACTGCTATCGGTGACGACGTGAGGATCACCAGATGGCAGACTGATAACCATGGACTAGAGGCGGGAGAGTGGCTCACCTGTTGGGGCAGCTAGAGTCGTGTCGGGGATCCTGAGGGGCCGCCACCTACGCCAACACACACAAAGAAGTGACTGACTTACTCAAAACACACGTTGATTTTAGTTTATTGCATCGGACAACGAACAGTAGAAGTAGTACTGTAGTATCAGCAGCACCCAAGACCAGTGAGTTGTACGTATGTTCATACCACAAAGGTAATGTGATTCTCCGCGACTTGATATTGGTCAAGCCCATGTCCCTTAATTGGGCGTGAGACGAGGAGGCGTGAAGCACGGCGCCTTGCTGATGCTGTCATGCACCATGCAATGTAAACAACCCCAGCCCAGCAAAGAGAAACCGATGGGTGCGTGGGAGAGCCGAGTGACGGGCAGCCATGTGGTCGCCGCGGGTGTAAACAAACCAGTGTGGGACGCCGAACTGGCGCGCCGATCCACTCCTTGGAACGATGGAACAGCAGGGCCACGCACACACACACCAGCATGTGGTATGATTTAAATAAGTGCTGATTGAGCGGTAATCTGGCGCCCTTCAAAAACACTTTTATAATAAGAGCCGCATGAGTCCCTCCGCAGGCCGGCCTTGAGGCAGAGATCAAGTTGGTTGTTACCTGTCATCATTCGCTTCTCTCTTCGCCCCTACACCACCATTATGTGGCTTGGAAAGTGTTCCCAAACCCCGCCACCTTGAACATCACCACCTGTGTAACACACACACACACACACACACGGCAAGGACCTGCTACTCCATCATTTTACTAAATATGCTTCAGTCACGCCCGCAAATTATCGCATTACACGCACGGAGGCACCCAAAGCTCAGAGCCAAAGTCACCCGGCAGCGCCAACCATGCAGGCTGCGCTCTACCACGTCGCCCTTGAGTCTATTTCCGGTCAAGACTGCGGGCGCGTCAATCCCTGTCAGTGTCACGAGCAATGGCTAAAGATCATGTTTCTGAAAATAACCCCACACCCACTGAATTGTGCAGCCAGGCGTACACTGCCATCACTTTCCTCGCCTTGTACGATTCGCAGACAATACGGAAGATGTATTCTTGCAGCCTCCATCACAGGACTTCGTAGAAAGTACTATAAAGCAGTATAAAAGCGTTATATTTTTTTCTTGGTATTGTAGTTACAATTGTGTAAACTATGATCATATATATATATATATATATATATATATATATATATATATATATATATATATATATATATATATATATATATATGCAATTATGATATTTGTAAAAAAAAAAAAAAAGTTAGTAAAAAGGAAAAAAAGTTAATGATCCAAATACTATCAGGTATATAATCCAATAACATACTGTTATTACAACTATACAACACCAAGGGGAAAATTGAACACCTTTATGTTGTTCGAGCGCTCTTTCGACCGACAGCCAATCAGCTACCTTGTTATAAGGCTCGTCTAGGCTCCAGGTGCAAGTTTGGATTCCAAGATAGAGTATTGTTCGTTAAGTAATTTATTTTGAAATACAACCGAGCATAAGCAGGTGATTTATAAGTTTTATTGATTATCAGGTATATTGTTAAAACCAACTTGTCCCTGAGTGCATAATATGTTATTAACTTTAGAAGGGTTCCACAACATGTATTCATGACTGTACTTGAAACTCCTTGTCAGTCCTGACACCCATCCCTAACTGCACTAATGGACGCTAAATTTAAATTGCAATTTTTTTTTTCTATGATTAAATTTGCGCAGTTCACGTTAGTTAAGTATTAATTATCTCCACTCTCACTGACATTAGTGTTGCTTTCACTTTCCATTTTCACTCGTCGACATTGGCAAGCTGCATGACAAGGGCGGACAGCCTGTGCTGGCATACTCTTACGATGGCTTCCTCAGACACCAGACCACACCAACAAGACTGCAGCCAACAGGTGGTATGAACGTATACTATCAAAACATCCTCTATGCGCCGTGGCCAGCATTCAAACTTAAGGCCCGAAAAACAGGAGGTTGTAATGCTACCCAGCAAACATTGCTTTTATCAGCACCATGATAGCATTTTATTTTCCCCGTTTGGTTTATCCGGTGCATCAGGACGGACGTGACAAGCGGCACCACACGAGCCTCGGGGCCTGTACCACCTGGCTGCCAACGGGTCGTGGTGGAGGAAGGGGCGGCGTAGCTTACAAGCCTTATATCATAACCCGTTTCAGGATCCTCAAGAAAAAAAAAAAAAAAAAAAATCATGTTATGCTTAACGGGTCTGCAATACATGAAAAGTCGACCACAGTTATTTTCTGTTTACAGCGGTACGTGAATGTACGTAATCCTTCCCCCTCAATCCTTCTGTCCCTCTATGTGATGGTTCGAACCATGCCACCTATATAGTTAGGGACCCCAGCGTGGTACACCTGAAGCCCAAAACGGACACGCTGCACCTGAAGAAAGGAAGCACAAAACACAGTGCCTTCAAACAACATTAGGCTACATAGATAGTCAGTTCCGCCGATGTGCTGAGGATGGAGCGCCTTCCAGCAGGGTGGACCACGCAGTTACCAGACCAAGCGATGACACGACGTAGTGCGCAGTTTCCGCTGGTAGACGGAGGAGACGAACACACCACAGAGGGCAATGACAGACTGCGTCACGCTTACCGCCGGACGAAACAGTCTGAATTATTTTTTTTTTTTTTCAGTTTGCCGTTTGAAGTTGTAATAAAATGCAATCACCATACAACATTGGAGACTTACAAAACAAAGAATTTGTGGCAACAATTTTACGTCTTTAGAATTAGTTTATGAAAGTGAAACAAAAATTTCAGCTAATGAGCATCCATGAGACAAGTTACGTGTTTGTCCACTATATTCAACTCTAGCGGTGTTAAATAGTGCTGATAACTACGCCCTCTGAACCTCTAGAGTCTAGACCATACCACAGCCAGTACATATTACACTATTACAGTGGCAGCCCAAGAATGGTGTGTTGGTAGGCACTCTGCTGGCCCCCATACTAGTGTCTCCATAAACAGAATTTCGTGCATCCGTTTGCATTCAGTTTAAGAATTTCATGTAAGTGTTTAGCGTGATGGGTGGTAGCCACGACCTCAGCGAGGGACGGCGAGGCGGCGGGCAGGTGGCGGCCCAGGAACAAATGTGACCATCTGGCCGGGTGGGAGGCAGCAGGCGGAAACATCCTGATCCGTCCCCAAGATGTTCTACCTCCCTGGTTCGTTTGTTCGTTGGTTCTCTCTCTCTCTCTCTCTCTCTCTCTCTCTCTCTCTCTCTGGACATGACCCCTTCAACATATATACGTTCCGGCACGGTAAATATTTGTTCCTCTTTGACACACTAATTCAGTATCCTACATTATCGGCAAGGATAAACATCACGGGAAATGGGCGGGAGGGAGGAAGACAATGCTAGGTAAGTTACCTATTACCACCACCATCACAACGGCAATGATGTGGTTACAACAGCGCACCAACCACAATCGGTCACCCAAAACACCACCCATACATCCCTCCACAAACACACACCTACATACGAGTTGCAGGTAATGAGAAAGTGTTATTTTATCCAGCAGGAAGGAGATTCATGACACTGAGAAGTCGGTGGAGGGATGGAAAGAGGGAAGGTGTGAAGCAGGGATGTTGTCCGTTATGTTATTGTGGTTAAGTGTGGCCTTGCTCGCACCAA
>JAPQNM010000044.1:15040096-15070096 GCA_029783475.1 Metacarcinus magister
GTGTACTAACAACGTGACCACTTGAAGCTGGGGATAAGCAAGGTACCATCTTTACAAAGGGTATCTCTGGTTGCTAGTATTTTTCCAAAACCCCTGTGGAGCTCTGCTTGTGGCAATCTCGCAACCTAGCACCTTGGTTAAACCTCATTGATTACGATACTGCCATTGCGCAAAGCATACCCACTGTTTATATGTAAACAAATTAAGAACCTGTTAATAACTTTATTACATAAAAATACAATAAAGAAAAAGCTTAATCAATCTCTATATATTCATAAATATCCGATAATATTTCAACAAAGAAACTTGCAACCTAGCATGCATATGCATAACTTGTCTTTTTACAAAGTGAGTTTACACTTCCTACTCCTCATATCTGTTGACACTTGAGTAAGACAATATTTATTTTCATCCGGAAAGCATTTGAAAATTTTAATATTATATTTAGATTTAAACAGAAAGTAAAGTGAAACAAGGTGAAGGACAACATACCAAAGCAGAGACAAAATCATGAAAACATTCATGAAATTAATAAAGGTTGACCTTGGAAGGTGAAGATATATAGTATATGATTAGTTGAGAATGTTTTTGAAGTAAATAAACTTTGCATATCAAACCATAAAAGACTGAGCAGCTCAAGACAGGGATCATCTTAATGATAAGGCTTCATTCTCCTTCAAACAGAAGAAAAGCCCTATTGGTTATGTGATACCATCACTGAGTTTGGTAAAATTCAGAGCAGTTCTCTTTTGTACAAATTATGTCCTCTTGCAAATGATGTGGAGAGTTGTTGCTAAAAATATACCCCCCCCTTTAAGCTAAGATTACAAATAAAATTTTTCACTTAAAATGCAAACTAACTCTGGTTCTATTATTCATAGTTTAGAGAACATCAAATGAATAACCCAGCTGCTCACAAAAACAATTGAAGAAATATTCATGAGTGAAGACTGCAAGAATACTGCTTTTCTCCAAGACACTAATTAGACTTTCAAAGATTTAGATATTCTTTATTTAGCACTTCGGCTTTGTCCTGGATTTCCATTAGAGTCATTTTCCAAAAGAATACTGAAAAGTCTACTTAATAAAATGTCAACATTCTGTTTGTTAATAATGTTCCTCCATGAGTTTTTATATACAAGTGACAATTTTACACAAACTTGCATAAGAGATCTAGTGCATTATATCACATGGTTACTAATAATAAAGTATCACAAAACTATAGGTCTTGTGAAATTTTATTTTCCCTGCATAAAGTATGTCTTTTAGAAATTTCTACTGATCTACTGTATTCTTGGTGAGTACTACAGCACAATAGATTTGAAACCGTGGATTATAAGGATACTAACCAGGATTGATTCAACTCTTTTTTATAAGATTATTTTGTTTGTTCATATGTAATTTTTGCAGCATCATGAGTTATGCAGAAAGTAACATATACTTGTGCAATGAGGCCCACATAACATTATCACTAATCCTTATTCAACAAACATCTTTCACCTATGTAATAAAGGTATGATTAAATAATACTATGAAATCTTTTACAACAACATTTAAACAAATTTTAAATTGTTTCCAGTACTTTCTTTTGTATTTATGTCTGTGTTTAAAAGAGAGAGAGAGAGAGAGAGAGAGAGAGAGAGAGAGAGAGAGAGAGAGAGAGAGAGAGAGAGAGAGAGAGAGAGAGAGAGAGAGAGAGAGAGAGCGAGAGCGAGAGCGAGAGCGAGAGCGAGAGCGAGAGAGAGACACATACACACACATTTACATACACAGACACACACACACACACACCATAAATTTTCATGGGTGTTTTCCTATTACATTCACACAATAACCACTATTTTTTTCATATCTCTATATTACCAAACCGTAAATATTTTCAGCTAAAGTCTGAAAATTTGAGGAAGAAAATAATTACTTATAATCTTAACTGGGTCACATTTTTTTTTTTACTCATTCAATGTTGTCCCAGTAAGAGGAAGGAGAATAAAAATATTACAAGATAACAATAGGGCTCATAAAGCTGCAGTTGGCCACCAATATGTTTGTTGTGAGAGTATGTACGTATGTATATACAAGTTAAAAAGAAGCTTTGTGTATCGATTGCACACATGTTGAATAAATACATCCAAAAATAGGAACATCATTCTTTTAGGCAACATTGGGGAAATCTTAAGAATTGACTAAAAGAAAGTATGTCCTGATTACTTTATTTCAAATTCTCACCATGAATATATATATATATATATATATATATATATATATATATATATATATATATATATAATATATAATATATATATATATATATATATATATATATATATATATATATATATATATAAATATTCACTTTTAAACCAAATGCTTTCAGAACAAAATTACAAAATGATCTATAAAAAGAGTTATATTACACAAATAGGGCACAAAATAACAACAAAGTTTAACATAGTCATAAATAAATCTGAAATACCATACCTTGTTCAGCCAGACATGAACTGAGCAGACTGCATGAGCCTATGTAAGTATGGAAACTGAGCACTGATAGGCTACTACCATACATTCATAACTACCTGATTACCTATTGTTAGTTACTGCCTTTTACATTGCTTTTGTATAGCCGGAAGGGATGGGAAGCGCCTCTGCTGTATTGTTTCTTCCCACTATGCGGCAAGGAATAGTGGGGGAGGGGACATTAAATTCTCATTGAACCCTATGTAGATGCCTTGTCTTGGCTACCACCTTTAAGGGTAAATATTAACCTGATATATAGATAGATAGATATTGCTTTTGCAATGACAGTGTTTCATCATAATCAAAAAATACTTGAAAATCAAAACCTAGTACAAATGAGAGGTTCTTATAAATAAACAGTTCAATGAATCTACCACTGATGTTGTTATGTCATGTGGAGGTGACTACAGCCCTGGTCTCCACTACATGACTGACCTTCCACTCACTACCTGGCCTAGGAGCTAAGTAAGAGGAGTGTATGTGTATGTATACATGAGTGTATTTACCTAGTTGTAGTATACAGGGCCAGACATTTGTGTTTTCCCGTCTCCATATCTATATTTGTGCAATCTTTCCTTCAGTTGTTGTATATTCTTTACTATTATCACCTCTTCTTTCAGTCCATTCCAAGTATCTATACTTCTCTGGGGAAAGCTGTACTTTTTTGTGTCATTAAAGCAAATTTCTTTTTGTAATTTTTTCTTGTTTTCTCAAATATCTAAGCCTCTCCTTTTCTTCTCAATATCTTTTATATTTGTTTCCTTAGGTTGTTCATCAATTTGCATAATGTAATTAAGTCTCCTCTTTCTCTTTTCGTTTCAAGTGCAGTAAGTTGCATTTCTTTTAATGTTGTGAATGTATGGCAGTAGCCTATCAGTGCTCGGATTACTAATTCACTTATGTCCATGCAATTTGCTTGCTTCATGTCTAGAAAAATTAGGTATAATATGCAGAATATAGTACTTTAGCAAAGGCCAGGAGTTATGGGGATTATCAACAATATACAGGTAAAGTGAAAGTCCGTTGAAGTTAAGTAAATCAATCATATGTATCCTTAAATGTCTGCAAGGTTTCTTATATTATTTATATTTCAAAATTTATATACTGACCCCCTTCCTATAATTAAGTTCAACAGATATGCTACTTATTTCAATCAACTGGCCTATGCTGCAGTGGTGATGTTTTAAATTTGACTTAAAAGGTTCTATTGTCTATATCTTTAATGATAGAGACTCTGAAGAGAGTCACATGATGGAGTTCGAAGTTCCTGAGCTCTCTTGAACATCTGTGCATCACCAAACGACCGAGCTCTCCATATCATATTCTCTTCTGCAAGGGGAGAAAAGTTAGTTGAGTGCATAACTTGGAAGTTGACACACATCTAATTATACTGGAGTCTGGTTCAAACAACCTAGTGTCAACAATGTTTGAAGAAAGTAGGTAATAATATTGTGAGCAAGATTATGTGAATGCATTTATAACTAAAATACCAATTTTACAACTACGAGCATTTTTTACCTTCTTTTCATAATAATTTATATTCTTATTAAGCAATTGGGAAAAGTTTTCAACTAGCAATAATTGCCCTGTAGGGGGGCTGCAAGAATACCATCACCATATTCCCTGCGTGTCATAAAAGGTGACCAAAGGGACAAGAGTGAGGGGTCTAGTAAGACCCTCCTCTGTATTTTCTCGTATCGAAAGTCAAGGCACAGAAGGGGAGGAGAGACACCCTGAACCTTAAACGCCTTGTCTTGGCTACCCCAAGGAGGAGGGGATAAATGCCAGGTAGTATATAGATAGATGGATAGATTAGGCAAATAAATTGAAAATGAGTAATACTATAATTAATACACCTCACTGAGTGCTAAGCAATTATTGAAGAATTACACTGTTACTAGTGAAGAAAATGTGGATGGGATCATAACTTATTGCCTTACGGTGGCATCAAAGTGGTTATACATACTGTTCAATGTTGTAGGGTAGAGGGCACTGTACTCTCCATTAACATAACACACAGTACAAAAATATATATGATACTGAATGGATAATTATAAATTATAAGTGAAAAAACTTAAATGTGTAGAGATAAAGAGTTTTCAGTTTTATGATCCTACATCAGTCTCTTGTTGGTGTTTTACGAAGGTTCCTGTAATATGGCAATCCCTTAAGGAATTTCCTAAGAATAGAAATCAAAATAGACACAGAAAAAATTGGACTTTTTGTGGTAACTCGGTGATTCCTACATATAGTGAGAAAATGGAGTACAATTCAAAAGCTTCCCTTATAAAAATTATGCATTAAATACTTACTATAATTCTTCTCTTTAAAGCAAGCATTCCTGAGAGTAGACACAAAATCATCTTCTACATGCTGCTCTAATCGTCGAATACTTCCTTGATAATCAGTAGAAAAATCTGGCTTCACATAGTAGGACACACCCAAGTTCGAAGTGCTTCGCTGAACACTGTATTTGCTGCAATACAGAAGAAAACATTAGTCTGGATATGAATAACTCATTACAAATCTAAAGAATACCACTCATCATTCTGCTCTCTTTGTTCTTGATGTAGTGATCACTATGTTATGTGTGGTTTCCAGTTACTAAACTACTGTACCCTATGCAGGACATTGCTTCACATCTACAAGATTTTTTAATAAAAAAAACCTACTATAACCTTGTGTTTTCTACATACTTAATCATTAATGGTTAGGTTTGATATTCGTAGTGATGATATTACAATTTTGGATAGACCTTCAAGGTATTCCAAACCATATGAATAATGATTGTACACTACATTTATTCAGTCTTGTGTAATAAATTAGACAATAAACATTCACAACTGGCATCACCTGAAAGTTGGGGTTAAGAGGCTGAAGTGTTGATGTTGTGACTCCTCTCACTATCACAGAAGGAACCATATGAAAGGTTTCCAACAATGTGCTGGTTACCATATTATTGCTGGTGAGAATAAGGCCTGGTCCCACAATACCCTCTGATATCTAACCTGCCTGGCATCATAATACTCCTTGATACTAAAAATGAGTCCATAACACATGTGCCTCAATGGTGTAGTGGTTAGCATATCTGACTACAAATCCGCTGGCCTGAGTTTGATCCCGGACGAAGGCAGGCGGCACACAGCTCACCCAGCTGTTCATCCTCCCAAATGGGTTGGTAGATAAAAGGATACCTAGGGTAACCTGGGGAAGGTAAACTGGGGAAAGTTGGAAGTCACAGTGGTCCTGTGTCCTGGCGTAACAGATCAATTTCCACCACAGGCTCCAAGGCCTATGTGACGGGAGATGAGCGCCTGCAGCTACTCGCAGCTATAGCGTGTGCCAACACTTTATCTTATTATAACACACGTGGTTCACTCAATATTATGCCGGGATCATTAATATAGCTAGGGTATTTCCTTGGTTTACATAATCTACAAGCATGATAACATTCAAAAGGTTAAGTTCCCTACATTTCCATGAAAAAGAGAGAGAGAGAGAGAGAGAGAGAGAGAGAGAGAGAGAGAGAGAGAGAGAGAGAGAGAGAGAGAGAGAGAGAGAGAGAGGTGGGGATAAAGGAGAATGAGAGGATTAGAGCATGCAAGGAAGTAATGCAGGGACAGGAACAAATGGAGACTTTTCATTCATGACCATCTCCTGGAAGCAATTTTTAGGAACACTATATGGATGCAGTTTACTATATGAAAGAATAAGCATAAAGGACACCATAGCTTGTTGAGGGTTGTAAGACAGTGAGCTTTACAGACAGCAGGTTCAGGTGACTCGTGGTAAGGCAGAGCAAAGGATAAGAATTCAAAATGCTTGAAGTTACCCAGGAAACTTTTGGCAGCATTCAAGGTAGAGCAATGAACGGGTTAAGGAGTTTCTAGCCATTTTGAGCTTTACTACAGCTATCAGTAAGCAATAAATAAAATAAATTATTTGCTATAGTAGCTGCACATAATGGAAACTTGTATAGTTAGATCAAGAGAAAAGTAAAATATGTTATGGGATTTAGAATTTCAACCCTTTTACAAATAACATTCTTGTGTTCTCACTCCAAATTTCAGATAAAAAAAATCTCAGAACATGAAGTAAGGAAATGAAACATGTAAATAAACAAAAAATTTATTACTGAATTTGGAACTTAAAATAAAAATAAAAATAATGTATGTATAAATATTTCACAGCATACAAAGCTCTAGGTACGACTACATTAAACAGACAAGCTTAAGCTTATATCTGTAAATGTTTTGTAAAATGTGCATATTGATATATGAATGAATGACTAGTATGGTATGAGGTCTGCTTTAGCTCATTCAAGCTGAAGCAAAATGTTGAAATCAATGCTGACATTAGTTTCAACGAATTTAAACTTTTATCAAATTTCTTGAGACAATTGAAAAACTGTATGAATAATGGTAATATATAAATATTATAGCTTAGTGATCTCTCCATATTCATTCCCCATAACCTTCAGGGTGCAAGATGCAGACATGCAATATAAAGCATCTGAAATATGAAAAGCAAATGTACTCATCATCTAAGTGCAATAACAGGAAATAAAATAAGCACTAATACAATCTAGAGGTGTTTCAAATCACATGGACACTACTCCTGTTCAATAAACTCAATATGAAAACAAGAAGTAGTTTGAGTGCTTGTAAGTGAGTGTTAATATGAATATGGATCTGCCGAACTTCTACCTTTGAAAGCACATCAACGTGTTAATGACTTAACACACCATATGTTGTTGTCCATTCATCACCCACAGTTATAGTTATCTCACTTCTGTCCACACGCCCACACACTCATCCACACATCTCATACATAACCCTTTAATAGGTACCTAAGTTTCTTTGCACTACACAGGCCTGCACTTCCCACATTGCTTCCATTCTTATTGTTAACAAACTGTCGCTTCATCTTCACCATACATTCTTCTCCTATTCTCTGAGGCTGCTGAGATGCATCAAAAGCTATGAACAATAAGGGCACATGAGAGCTTCTTTGATGTGATGGGTTACTTCATGTGACTTTCTTATATTAGAGCACATCGATGAAGGTAAATCATTAGGGAAATATATGTAATATGGCAACAAAACACCCAGAGGAAATGGTGATATTTAACTAGAAATGCACCACTGCTTATAAAAGAGTACACCTACCATATACAAAACAAGCACCTCAAGTTTTGGCGAGAAATTCCCGTATCATTATTATTACTTTTTTTGTTTAACTTAGTACAACCTGGATCTGGTGGCTCTTTGTAAAAGAGGCAAGAAGAATGATTTTCATAATCTCTGATGCCTTACTCCTCTCTAGGGAACTCCTACAAGGAATGCCATGGCAGAGATACTCCCAGGCAGGCCTGTCCTACAAAGCTTATTCGTTAGTGTCATATCAGACCTCCCAGCAATCTGTTCCACTATGAACTACTCTGTTCTCCTCTCCCACACTAAGAGGTATTCTTCTTGCACTCCTTATTTCCATCCCAGACACTTTCTTTATCTTCCATTCTTTAAATACATACACATTATCATACTTGACCTATTCTGATGTTTGTTACTTGGAACTCCCTTGTATATGTGGCCAAGGTAGAGGCTTCTAATTACTCATCCTTACAGTACAAGTTCAATTTAATGGACTTATTCAATCATAGTTCAGTTATATTGAGATTTCTACTAAATCAAGAATTCACTCTTTTCTGCTTTTTTTTGCACTTTAGGCATTGTTTCACTGCACAAATAGGCTTAGAATGTAAAGAAATCCAAAAGAAAATGGAGTTGTTATTGAAATGAAGGACTCTCGCTGTCCCCCAATAAAAGGGTGCGTGGGTCGGCGGCCGTTAGCAAAACCACACCAAATATTACTCAATTTAGCAGTATTGTTTCCAGTAAAAGGAAATTGTTTCTGCTATACCAAGCAGGAAAGATTTTCCGCTAAATTGGGTTCTGTTAAATCAACCTTGTACTGTATATGCTATTTTAGGGTGTTCTCTTAACCCATTTAACAATCCTGCAATTCACTCCTAAGGCCCACTCTTCCATTTCCATCA
The DNA here is from genome assembly GCA_029783475.1 of Metacarcinus magister. Classification (NCBI taxonomy): domain Eukaryota; kingdom Metazoa; phylum Arthropoda; class Malacostraca; order Decapoda; family Cancridae; genus Metacarcinus; species Metacarcinus magister. Next base: position 15,048,669 of record JAPQNM010000044.1, read on the forward strand.
CCTCATACACTTCACTATTACTATGCTGAGAATTTTAAAAAAATGAAATGACATCATTTGTTACGTGTGTATGGAAAAAGGAACTAGGATGTAAGTTTTATGAAAATTACTGAACCTAAGAGAAGGGAATGTAATGTAATAGACATTAAAGAGAATGTTATAGAAATGAAAAGGCACATCATACATGTACATATTTAAGTTATCAGAGTCTTTAGAGGTGCAATACTTTAAAAGTCTGGGATTAATTATGTGTAAAAGTGGCAGGATACTGGAAAACTAGTTTATAGAAGGAAGGTAATTGGTGAAATAAACAGTATGTTAAATGGCAAATCTGTTCGTAGTAATATTATGATTTTCCTGGAGAGTATTCTGCTATACACACTAACTTACTGTAGTGAAACAAAACTAGCAAGTGAAATGGAGTTGTAAAGAAGTAGGACGGTAAAGATGATCCATACTCATTCTATGAAATAAATGTAGGCATAAGAATAATGAAAATGTATAGTGACACTGAAGTGTAAGAGATAATGGGAATGAGTCTGCAGAACAGACAAAGAGGAATATCCTGAGCTAATAAAGACATATTCAAAGTGAAAGATGATAGACAATGCAAATCAGTGCTTAGGAGTGAAGTATGATTACAAATGAAAGGTAAAGCTCTACGTGCAGAAGAGTGAAAACTGATACGGAATGGATAAGGGAGGTGTCATGAAACAAATTATGTAGTTCTGCCATAGTCACTGCTTGTAGGGAGGCTCCCTAAAGAGGGAACGAGGTGTCAATGATTGAGATGATGATGAAATTCTATCTATCTAGCTATCTATATACCAGGCTATTATCCCCCTAAAGGAGGGTAGCCAAGACAAGTCACGCCAGGATTCATGGAGACATTATTCTCCCTCCACCCTCTGTGCCTTGTCTTTTCGTAGGAGAGTATACAGAGAAGGGGCTTCCCAGTCCCCTTGCTCTATCCCTTTTGTTGCCTTTCACAAGCCGCAGGGACTACGGTGGTAGAATTCTTGTAGCCCTACCACAGAACTAATTAATGATGATGATGATGATGATGAAATTAATTGCCTAAATAGTGTCAATTAAAGTTTGCACCATTTCATTATGAGAAGATTATTTCTGGAGGTGTTTTCTAAATTTCATTGGAAATGGATTTATGATAATGAAATTGTGATTCAATATTTCAATGATATTTGATTTTGTTGAGAGGCAACAAGCAGCTTTCCAACATCTTTCATAATTAGGTATATAAAATATTACTATGTAGAAGGAAGTCACAGTTGCCAATCCAAAACCTTTCATACCCTTATGATGGTGAAGTTCACTATGACACAAAGTTTACTATCTACTCAAGAGCCATTTCACTATTAACAAGAAAATTATTAACCTGGTCGGTGAGAGGGAGTACGTAGGGTCTGAGGAGAGGAGTGAGGACGCGAGGGACAGCAGTAGGATGAGGAGAAGTGGCATCAGCTGGAGAAACACAGACACATTGGACTGCTCTGCATGGGCTGCCTGGTGGTTGTGGCCTGACTGCCCATGTTGATCTCTTCCATGTCCAGCTGCGCGCTCCCACCGCCCACCACGACGGACATACACATTCCCCCCAGAGTAGCCACCACCAAAGAACATATTGAAGAGCTCCTCTGCTGTCATGTCACCTGTGGGATCAATAAAACAATTACAGTAAGAGGTCCCTCAAATTAATAGTTAGGGTGTTATGGCATGAAAAGTTGACTAGCAACCTCTGAAATCATGGTAAAGAAATTAAAGTGAAAAAAAACAATAAACATTCCCATATACTGGATTAATGAAGGGATGGTGGAGTCTGAATTCAAACAAGATGTTACCTGGAATCCTTACCTTCTCACTAATTATACCCATCTCCCTCCATCTCTCTGCCCTGTCATCCTGTCTATTTGCCTTATAACAACAACCTCAAATCTAATATACAAGCAAACCACAATTCCAAACATTCAAATTACAAATGTTCAAAGTTATGATTTCTCCATCCCATCACCTCATGTCTCACTTGGTTCATACGTGTTAATCCACACATGCTCTTCAGACACCTCATCTCCATTAAATTTAATTTCTTCTCTGCTACTGCCATGATCTAAGTTTCAGTCTCATATAGTGCAGTAGGCACAGCTTCTCCTTCATACAACCTAACAATCGCTCTATAACTAAACACCTTTTCTAATCATTGATCCTAGACTTCACCTGTCTCTATTCCTCCATCTTCAGTAATAACATAAAAGAATACTTCTCCAGTGAGCAGAAACACAATTGGAAAAATTTTGGGGAATATTCATATTGTTGCCTCAGAGGAAAATTAAAACATCGCTTGTGAGCAGTTGAAACAAAAACTTCCATATAGCAATTATGATTATCACTATCATCCTTGTGAAGGGAAGGTTCTACATTAACAGGGATCAACCTTTGTTATCGAATGGCACCTTATGTGCAACTTGTTTATCTATCTTCAAGATTCCTATCTTATCTTTGGTCTACCTATTGATATTCTATCTTCCACTTAAAATTTTCAACAAACATTATCTAGTCATCCTCATCCTTTCTCCACAAGGTCAATTCAACGCAACCTGTCAATCCTCATCACTTCACTGATGCACTCAACTCCAAGTCTTCTCAACACCATACTTGCTTCAATGTATTAAATATGAAGTATAGATTCCTTTTTATGTGCAAAGCAATCCCCTCATGGTCTGGAGGGTGCTTAACTTCCTGAACTCCTTCCACCTGCTCCTCAAGCTCTACAGATCCTTATTATATTTTGTCTTGCCATTAAAAAAAGACCACCTGTCACTACCATGCATTATTATCTCATTTTTCACTGTCATACAAGTACAGTAAAAACAACTTTCATACTAGGCCTGTAGGCATATCACTTTGTGATACAATCCCAACTCTGCAGTGTATGCTGCTGACAATTTTCATATATAGCCATATTCTATGGTTGTCAATGAGAGAAACTTGAATTTCAGAACAGTGGCCACTACACTACCAGAGGTGGTGGTCATGTCATGCTCTCTGAGTGTCTGTTTGTACTTGAACTCTGTGTTGCAGGCATTATTTGAGCCCCCTTTATATATATATATATATATATATATATATATATATATATATATATATATATATATGTATATATATATATATATATATATATATATATATATATATATATATATATATATATATATATGTATATATATATATATATATATATATATATATATAATATATATATATATATATATATATATATATAATATATATATATATATATATATATATATATATATGTATATATATATATATATATATATATATATATATATATATATATATGTATATATGTATATATATATGTATATATATATATATATATATATACATATATATATATATATGTATATATATATGTATATATATATATATATATATATATATATATATATATATATATATATATATATATATATATATATATATACACACACATATGTATGAAAAACATTGTGTAATAATGACAAAATTTTAAAAAAGGGGACATGGTTATATTCATAGTTTGTTGAAGGCCCAGATCATAGCATTTTTGTGCTCGACTCTGAGGTACAAGCCTGACCTGCTTGTAAATGGGTCACTGATCTGCTTCATTAGCCAGAAAAAATCAAGCTTATCCTTCTGCAATAGGGAGAGCAAAATGCAGACCAAGGAGGCCACCAACAGCAACAGGACCAAAAGCACAAACATTTGCATGTAGTGCATGATCATGGCCAGCAGGGTGTGGAGCAGGGGGTGTGTCCTCCATAGTGGGCCTGCAAGGAGAACACCACATGGCACTCCACCTATAGCATGCCTCTCTAATATGTCCCTCAAGCTCTATTCTTCACTCCTGGCAGAGTGAGAATGGACTATAAGAGGGCTACCAGAAAGAGTTTGCAACTGAAGTCTGATCACTTTTGAAGCAGAGTTTTATTTTTATCATGAGAGATTATGCCTCAATTCACCTCTCTGATTTGTGATATAACATGTACGTAAAACAGGGAAGAAAAATATAAGGTAGACTTCCCCTTCAAAACAAGCCATATCCTTACACAACTAACATGGTGCACTTCAACTAACAAATACTTGAAGGCCGCCAACATGTAAACATAAACATGGACTTTTGTATTGCTGGCTGTAGTCATTCTAACAATCCTTAGTTTACAATTTCTAAAGGTTCCAAGACTATAATTCACAAAGTGTACAAAACTTACTCTCATAGCCACGAGTGAAGTCGTGATTACTGTATGAATTTCTGTGGTGACTTGGGCTACTTGCTTCCTCTGGACCATATAAATCATACTGCTTCTTTTTCTCTGCATCACTGAGCACAGCAAAGGCATTACCAACAGCTGCAAGGGACAATATATTTCTATACTTCAATCTATGGTATCAATTGATATAGACTTGCCATTTTACTCTTACTTAACCATGGATTTTCTTTTCTTGTGCTTTGGACCAAATGTGTGAAAATTAGCATCAATGCAAACATTCAATTTGCAGTTTTGAGGGTTTTTTTTAAATCCTAACCCCATGAATTTTGAGGATTATAATGCAAGTTGAATTTTCTGTCTATAGATCTCAAAATGACATTGCCTTATAATTGTTGATGCTTATTCCATTGAAATAAATATCGAAAGGAAATCCAAATCAGGTTATTTTTAAATCAAGACACTTTCATAAATCAGAAAGGCTCCCACAGACAAAACTTCCCAAAATTTTGTATTTGGCAACATTTTATCTTAAATTATCCTTGGATCAGGCAATTCATGTAAAATAGTATATTGTATCAATTTTTTCCCCTCCTGTTAAATCAATGTAGTCAGCTAAAGAAGAATGGTGAGCCTGTTATATAATTCTAATGAAATGAAAAGTGATCAAACCTTTAAATGCTTCCCCTGCTCCTGGTGCCTTGTTCTTGTCAGGGTGAAACTGGAGTGCCAACTTGCGATATGCCTTCTTGAGGTCACTGTCTGTTACATCCTTGCTAGCTCCCAAGATCTCATAGTAGTCCTTACACCTCATAATCCTGGAAATATATAATGTATATTGAAACTAAAGTACATATGCAATACGCTACACAATTGGACACTTGTATCACAGGGCCTCAACATGACTATTCACATTATTTACCTGCATTTCAATTACATTACTTATGAGACAGGAATATAATTATATAATATATGTTACTTATGAGATGTTACTCAAAACTTCCTAGAATTTGAATGGCACGCAGAAACTATCGCAATTATAATATTGGCTAGAGGCACTAAGGACTCTGCATGTATCCCTTGTGAAACAAAATGGCATATGGTTTCATGTATTCTTTTGCTCTGCACATTCTCTTTTTTAAACCTGATCAAGAACAAGTGCAGTTGATTCTGAAGTCTTAAACTGATGCACAAAAAAGAAGAAATGTAGCAATAAAATCTTGATCCTTTCATAAACTTTTGGAATAAATCATAACAAATGTGCAAACACTGGACTAAAATAGAATACATTCACTCTGTTGAACAAAGCAGGACTAACAACCTCACTGAAAAACTTCTACAGTGCTCAAACTTACTTTTTGACAGCGTCCACTTGCTCCTTGGTATAGTCTCCTGAACTGACATTAGACTGAGAGCTGCTGGTTCTCTCCTCACCTGACGCTGCACTTCTTCTTTGCCGCACATTCTCACCCCCACCACCCCCACCATCACCCTCTCCACCTGCTGTTCCATTACTATGAGGAGTGTGGCTTGTAGTTCCACTTAATCGATTTAGAAGGTCTAAGAACTCTGAAAAGAAGAAGTTATAAACACCAATTACTCACTGCCAAGATTTGTGGAATCTGAAATCATACATGATCAGAAATGTTGGTAGAAATTCAATGATAATAATGTCACTCGGTAGGCTGATGTTCTTGCCTCGCTCAAAATGTGAAGTTTTCACTGATGATTAAGCAATTACTGTCCTTGAACAAGAGGATGGGATGTGTGGTATATGAAAGATCACAGTCGTAATCATAGCTCAGACAATATGAGCACTAAGCTCTCAAGGAGGAAAATAGCTGATGATCTGAGTTCAATGCATGATCCTGAAGACCATGGTAAATCATATACACACACACTACTTGACATAAACTTAAATTTTACAAGAGAATATTACTAACCACTCACAATCTGATTAATATGGCAATGAAAAAAATACTTTTCATTAGTTGGAGATAAAGGTATGGTTTTTGCAATCCAAGTTGGACTTAATGTGAAGCAGCCACTTGGGCAGCTTGGTTTCTGAACACAAAAACAATTCAACATAAATAGACAAGTCATCCTCAAGCCACACCAACCCTGTTCATAAGCTCCCTTAGGGAAAACATGAAGCTGTGCTTGGTTTTAGCAGTTCTGTAATCGATCTGTCTGCAAAAACACGGCAACTTGGTTTCAATAAAGATAGCTTCATATCTATGTTACTATTCAACATAAAAAGTGAATGTGAGAACCACGTACCATCTGCCTTAACAGCTAATGAATGCAGAGGAAGTAATTATACTTATATACTTATGTTTTTTCCACATCATATCAGTATTATTATTTGAATAGAGTTTAACAGTAATGAAAAAAAGGTGATTAAATAATCCCCCCAAACTATCATACTTAAGCTGCATTGTCACTCACACTGTCAAAACAGTTGTATCCGTCTTGACTAGCTGCACTCGACATCATTCCACTTGTGTACGTATATACAAATGCCTGAGCCAATAAATAAGTGGGTGCTCATCTCCCGTCACATTGGCCTTTGAGCCTGTGGTGGAAATTAATCCATTACCCCGGGACACAGGGCCACTGTGACAGCCGAGTTTCCACAGTTTACCTTCTCTAGGTTGCCCTAGATACCCATTTATCGACCAACCCGTTTGGGAGGATGAACAGCTGGGTGAGCTGTGTGCCAACTGCCCTCATCCGGGATCGAACTTGGGCCAGCGGATTCGTGGTCAGACGTGTTAACCACTGCACCACTGAGGCATTCAGCTTATTCCTGTACCTATTTTCTGCTAGGTGAACAGGGGTTAAGGTGTTTAAGAAGACAAACCCATTTTGTCATCACCCTAACTGCTCTGAACAATTTATGTGAAATAGTGTTGCCTTGTATGACCCTTTTCTTTGTTGCAATTTTATTGTTGATCCTTTGTACCTTTATAGTTGCAGTGCTTTAATTATAGATATGTTCTAATACCTTCACAAATATTTCCTATATCCCACATTTCCTGAATCCTTTCATAATTGCTGAGGTATCTACTGAATTGAAGGTTTTTTCAGTCTATGAAAGCCATGCATAATGGTTTAGTGTATTATGTGTGTTTTTCCACTACTTGAGCTTTGACTCCCTTGCCTCTTTACTGTCACTATGGTAAGCAAACATGGGTGTGGTGAGCTGTTGAATAACCACTCCAGAATCCTGCTTAGTCTTTCAGTTCATTTGAATCAAGCATTACACTAACCTATTCATGAGAACTTCTGTAAAAAGCTTGTATATAACAGACAGTAAAGTTATTGGACTGTAGAATTTCAGATCCTTGATATTCTTGTGAATTAATGTTAGTGATGTTTTCCCAACCTCTCAGTACAGAGCAAATTTGCAAGCATTTTGTAAAAAGTACTGCTAATTTGTCTAGTAGAGAGTCACCTGCATCTTTAATTTGGTCAATAAATAAGCCATATTTATCCTCTGCTTTGTCCCTGCTCATTAATTAGAGTACAACATCAAGGAACATTAAGGTTTCTCCATTGTTAATCAACATTGCTTAAGGGTTACAACCTTTATGAAAATAATTACTATTTGGTCCATAGGGATGGTTTGTTACTACAATCCCAATAATCAGCTTGCAACCACCCCCAATACCCCATAGCGGGAAATATTGCAGAATAATATGTTGTACAAGAAGCCATAGTCCTGCTTCCGTGAGTGTGGTTATGTACCCTTACCTTGAGACTGCTGGGAGGGGTACAGCCTCTCTGCCTTCTGTGCAAACCACGCTGCCTTTTCTCTGTTGCCTTCTTTAAAGTATTTCTGTGCTAAATTGAAGCATTTCTCGGCTTCATCCTTATTTCCGTCATGAACCATGGTGTATTTCAGGTGTAAACACACACTCACAAAGACGGCTTCGGATTGGTCCAAATTGACAAATCATTGAAAGTCTCCACGGCCTCAGCCAATCACTAGCCGCCTTGCATCCCCGCCGGAGCCACCTGGCGGCCGCCTACGGAGACCAATCAGCTGATGAAAAGTTGCCAACATCCAGACGGCCTTCCTCAAAAGATCCATTGCCGAAATTGTTTGAGTTCATATTTCTTCCTGGAAAATTAAGATTATGATCAATAATATTTTTTCAGTAATGTTATTATTAAAAATTTAAAGAAGCACCACATTATTAGGTTTACTCTTCTCTCAAGTCTGTGGTAAATTAATCTACATACAATGAATAAAAGAGATTGTTTTCTCCGTACGTAATATAGTATATCATATTGAGTGTATAGTAATATAGATATGAATCTGATTTATATTTCATTAGCATGGTGGTTGCGTGTTGTATGAGCTGACGTAAGAAACCTTCCAAGTTTCGACATTTCACTCACGTTTGACTTCCGATCAGCTGGAAAAAACTAGATATGTGAGCAAAAAACTCCCTGCTGAACCGCTTTCCTCCTTCAATACCTTATACTGGTTCAAGGACGGCCAATCATCAGTTGTCTTCACTTGCATTTCAGCCCCGTTCACTTACTTTTCATCCCTCTTCACTTACCTTTCATCCTTCTGTCATTTCCAGCCAACATTCACCACTACCTTATCTGTCCACCACCTCCCTCATCTTCTACTCATCAGTCATCACTATTTTTACTCAAGTCTTACTCTTATTGCAACTCAACCAGCTATTTCCTCACCACGTGTCCATAATGGGGTTTTTTTTTCTAATTGTTTCCTCACTGCGAGTAACTTACCATTTACCTGCAGTCCACGAATCACTTGTTTCTGTTGATAAACCGTTCCACGATATATTGCTTCATAGATCCTCTTTTCACCCTTTCCTCATATTATCTTTTCCTTCCTCTTCCTCGTCTTCAACTCCTTCCTAAATGAGAGAGCTAGTCTGTTTTACATTTAATTGGGACCAAGTAAAGCAAAATCTAATAAAGTTTAGGTTATCCACCAAATTATGTTCATCAGATATCGCAAGAAGCAATAATATGTCTCCTTTATACCATATTGGAATGCTAGACTGTACTTACACTAACTCTCCGTTACCATAGTCACCCTGGCACAATATCACCTTGGTACTACATCGTGATTGCAAGGGAGACAAATATATTTGTAATCCAGATAACATCGTGTATTTTTTTTTTGCTTTCTCTCTCTCTTTCTCTCTGGTACCACGTCAGTTGATATTCTCTCTCTCTCTCTCTCTCTCTCTCTCTCTCTCTCTCTCTCTCTCTCTCTCTCTCTCTCTCTCTCTCTCTCTCTCTCTCTCTCTCTCTCTCTCTCTCTCTCTCTCTCTCTCTCTCTCTCTCTCTCTCTCTCTCTCTCTCTCTCTCTCTCTCTCTCTCTCTCTCTCTCTCTCCTCTCTCTCTCTCTCTCTCTCTCTCTCTCTCTCTCTCTCTCTCTCTCTCTCTCTCTCTCTCTCTCTCTCTCTCTCTCTCTCTCTCTCTCTCTCTCTCTCTCTCTCTCTCTCTCTCTCTCTCTCTCTCTCTCTCTCTCTCTCTCCTCTCTCTCTCTCTCTCTCTCTCTCTCTCTCTCTCTCTCTCTCTCTCTCTCTCTCTCTCTCTCTCTCTCTCTCTCTCTCTCTCTCTCTCTCTCTCTCTCTCTCTCTCTCTCTCTCTCTCTCTCTCTCTCTCTCTCTCTCTCTCTCTCTCTCTCTCTCTCTCTCTCTCTCTCTCCTCTCTCTCTCTCTCTCTCTCTCTCTCTCTCTCTCTCTCTCTCTCTCTCTCTCTCTCTCTCTCTCTCTCTCTCTCTCTCTCTCTCTCTCTCTCTCTCTCTCTCTCTCTCTCTCTCTCTCTCTCTCTCTCTCTCTCTCTCTCTCTCTCTCTCTCTCTCTCTCTCTCTCTCTCTCTCTCTCTCTCTCTCTCTCTCTCTCTCTCTCTCTCTCTCTCTCTCTCTCTCTCTCTCTCTCTCTCTCTCTCTCTCTCTCTCTCTCTCTCTGGTCCCACGTCAGTTGATATATAGGGCTGCTTGATTATTTGTATCGCTGTTCAATATCTAATTTCATCAGAGTTCGGTATTGCTGAGCTCAAGGCTGTAATAACTTAATCATATATCATAGAATCAGACACAAAAGAAGCGCTAAGGTCTTTTTTTTATCTCTCTTTCTCAAACAAATGGCCCCTAAATGTAGCCCTTCATTCTGAGTGCATCTAGAAGTACTGTAATTGTTCAGGTCCTCGATGTGTTTCATTATAGACTCCGTGGTACAATACTGAGGCAGCTCTGTGGCGCATACTATGGTCCTGACTGTGACGAAGGATGAACCTTAAGGAAACGAAAACCACACAGCCATCCCTTTACTTGTATTAACAGGAATTAAAGGGTGACTTCATTATCCAATTTGGCTGTATCTTAATGACTATAAACACGGTACGTGCTACAGATACTAAAGTAAAGCAAGTGACGGGGCATCGTAACGGGTTCAGGTGAGTTAGTCTCTGCCAACCCGAACGGGAACCTCCTCCTTCACCCTTTTCTGCCTCTGCAAGAACTCTATAAAATTAGGAAACCTAATTTAACAGAGTTCAAAAGTGCTAAGAAAGCGTAGTCTGTGTGTATTATTCACTCACGATGTTGAGGATCACGTGCTGGACTCGTGATCGCCAGCTAATACCTTCCCAGAAAGAGCTTAGAGGTCATATAAACAGATATATGGGTAAGGATGTGATCTTTCACACACCACACACCCCATCCTCTTGCTCAAGGAGAACAGTAACTGCTCAGCCTGCTAAGTGACAAGCAAGGAGGTTACTATTAAACTAGCGAGCAGTGTGAGTGTGAGTGTGAGTGAGTGTGTGTGTGTGTGTGTGTGTGTGTGTGTGTGTGTGTGTGTGTGTGTGTGTGTGTGTGTGTGTGTGTGTGTGTGACTACATAAATAATATGCTATGCTAAATCTAGGCGATGAAAGCTTTGCTGCATGAAAGCGGTGTGTTTTCCATACAGAGGACAGTCATATAGCTGCGCAACTTTTCATTTGTCACCTTCATAATTATGGACTAGATTGATTACAGACTAAACTAAGAATAGCATTGTACACATTGGGTTTATTCACAGTGAGGGGAGGCCGGAGTTAAAACTACCCTCGAGTGTCATGGCGGCACTAATCACAATTGGTTCAGGGAGTGATGGCCGTGCGGACGGGCTTGGGCGAAGTCCCAGAATCCAGTTTAGAGAGGCTGGAAGAAGCTCGCAGATCTTTGCCTTTCACTGGGCCCCTTCTCTGCAGCGAACCTCGGCCGGGTCTTGTGGAGCGGGCCAACTGTGGAGGGGGACGGGCGTCGATCATTGGCTTGGGTGGTGAGGGAGCAGGAGGAGGCGTTCCACTCCCGCTGTCTGATCCACCGCCGCTGGAACCTCCTTGGAGAGTGATGCGTTCCCGAGGTGGGTAGTGCTCTATCAGCGAAAATTCTCGTCTGAGGGAAGGCTTAGCTTCGTCCATGTTGGTGGTGGTCTTGTTTTCATCTTCAGGATCTTCCTGCTCAGAGGTCGAGTGCCGTTCACCCCGCTGTCGTCTCCTGTCGTCGGTGCTGGCATGAGGATAGTGACTAGCGTCCTCCAGAGCGTCACCATCCGGATCGGAGCGATGGGCGTGAGGTTCTGGCGTGGTGGGTGGGCTGGGTGTAGGCGTGCTTCGTGAGTTGAAGAAGAATCCATCCTCTTTCGAAGGTCGGGGTGACCGGCGGGTCCTCCTCACCCTCCCTAGGCGGCGTTCCTCGGAGCCATCCTGAGAAACATGCCACAAACTCTCAACTCCATCATCGAGTGTATTTTTTCGTCCAAGTTGCGGTTAGTTATCAGTATACTAATTTGTTTAACTAAACCCTCATACGGTTATATCAATGGTAAACATTCATAGATATGTTGTGTGTGTTGCAACTCATCACACAAGACTTATGGGAAAAGATCAAAACAGATTCGAACAATAATATATTAAGCATGAATGAAAATGCAGATCAAAATGCAAACCCGCGATGGATGAGATGAACTTCTTCAGGCGAAGTGTATGTATGTACTAGACGGGAACTGAAATGATAACACACAAACAAGACTCTGACCTTGACAGTGTTGTGTGTACGGTGCCGTGTCCTTCGGGGAAGCGGCTCGGGTGACCCCATGAGGGAGTTGCAGTCCATCTCCTTGCGCCGTCTTGTCTCAGCGCTGATGGGTGGCAGACGACCGGCGCTGTAGAAACACAAAACATATGGTTGTTATGTTCCGATCAAATCTGAAACACAATTTTTCAAAGAAAAGACACCAGTCAGATTCGGAACTGAACTCTTGTTGGACATTTAGCTGCTTATGGATGGTTGGTTGAGCGGTTGTTTGTACGCCAACCCTCACAGTGAGAATGAATAGTGTGTATACTATTAACAATTATCATTCTAACGCATCCAGTTTAATTCTCATCCTCATCAATATAATTTCAATCTGCCTCCTGGTTTGTGAAGCAGCCAACATTAATAGGTAAGGGACTCCACAGGATAACGGATATTAAAAAAAAGGTACTTAGCCACTCTACCTAGCAGCAGAATGAATGAGACAGCAAGAACACCTGATAAAGACATACAACTATACTCGATTCAAAATGCGTATATTACCCAGCCTCAATATTACAAACGAAAAAAACAACTCACGCTTCTAAGGCAAATGACATGCGTGATTCACTGGTTGATAAAGAATCGACGGGGCAGACAACGCCGGAGGTGGATGTTGTTCCCGAGGAGGTGCTACCACGCTTGTGTCTGGCGGAGATGGAGCCGGAGCGGGAGGAAGGCGCAGTGGTGGAGGCGCTGTCGGCCGTGATTCCAGACCCTGTGCTGAGGCTGTACTGTTTCAAGGACTCCAACTCATGCTCTCGCTCCTGAAACAGTTTTGATGGAGTTATTTAAGCGAAGTTGTGTTAACTGAGCTGGTATTTGGTGTTTTCGGCAGACTGGTGGAAACAACGATGATTGTGGTGATGAATGATGATGATGATGATGATGATGAAGAGGAGTGCGTGGTGAAATCAGTGGTCAAATGTTTAAGAAATACGAGCAATCTACTATCGATCACAACAACTGCGTACTAAATATAGGGAGGCAGCACCTTGAGGATCTCCTGTAGATCGTGATGATCATACTGCAGGTTGTACAGCTTTCTGGCGGTGGTTCGGTGTCGCCCAACCTCCAACTGCACCTGCTGCTTCAAGGACTTCTCCAGAATGCCTATACGGCGCTTTAACTCCTGAGGAAAAATGAGAAGATGTGGATTTTTTTTTTTAGGGAGAAACGGGGATTTTTTTTTCCCCCGTTAATCTTTTCATGCTTCTTACTTTCTTGGCCAGCAGAAATTTGGAATACGGCTGTATGAAAATAACTAAATAAAGTCAGCATTCAGATAATTACCTGGATATTTTGATTGTTGTAGGAGTTAAAATTAGTGCATATTTTTTCACCCATTTCCTCTACACTTAGGAATTTACGAGCATGTATGAAAAACTGAAGTGAAGTTATTTTCATATTTCCTTTGACAGTTAACATTTGGAACACAATTATCTATAAATACCTTATCTTTATCATCGTAATGCTTAACTATACAAAGGAACAGCAGTGTCAGTTATTTTAAACATCTTCCATTGTGCTCTTAACATACAGGCTAAGTAAACCCCATTTTTGCGTAAGGCTTGAGTCTTCACGAATCCTCACCGTCACTTCCTTTTCTTTCTCCTGCAGTGTTTGCGTGGCGGCGGTGAGCTGTTTGTTGAGCTGGTCTCGCTCCGGCAGGTTACGTTTGCGGTTCAGCTCCCGTATTCTGGTCACCTCCTCCGTCAGTTTGAGGATGCGCGAGTCTCCTGTCTTGAGCCGTTCATTGTTTCGCCGAGTTTCCTCTGCTGACTAAAGAAAAAAATAGATAATGCTATATGAAGGTAAAGAGAGACGTAGATACAAATTAAGTCCTCCACCATAGCCTAAAATAAAAGTTACGTTATACATAGTTATTCTAAACGCAATCATCTAAACATAAAGGGACCACATTTCCGACACATCATCTGAAATTAATGCACCCAGAGGAGCTTATCGCGGTATTACGTAACTGGCAACTCTCGACCATGACTGAACGATGGAGATAATTTAAGGTTTCTGAACAGGCGAGGGAATCCGTCATCAGCTCTTTCATGTGGGAGATGTATTTAACCTCATTATTTTGGGGAGATAATTGCTCTCTCTCTCTTTCTCTCTCTCTCTCTCTCTCTCTCTCTCTCTCTCTCTCTCTCTCTCTCTTTCTCTCTCTCTCTCTCTCTCTCTCTCTCTCTCTCTCTCTCTCTCTCTCTCTCTCTCTCTCTCTCTCTCTCTCTCTCTCTCTCTCTCTCTCTCTCTCTCTCACCCTGCGTAGTTTCTCCTGAAGGACGGTGATTTCAATCTTGTGTGCTTCCAGGATGTGTGGTAGTTCGCTCTTCATGTCATGGTATCGTGTGAGGGCTGCTTCCTGCCTCTTGCTGACACGTAACAGTAGACGGTTCTGTTCCTCCAGCTCCTGAGAACACACATACACTCACATTATAGTTTCACTAATGGAAGTAGTAAATTAGCAGTAGTGGTGGTAGTTAAGTACTTTGCACTTGAATGTCTCTCTTTTTATTATCAATTACTGAAAGCTACTTCAGAGACAAATAAGTCTGTAACACACTCTCAGTAAGACGCATTTTCTAATGCAAAATTTTGTTGGAATTTGTAAGGTGGCCAACATAGGGGACACACACACACACACACACACACACACACACACACACACACACACACACACACGTGATTACAGTGATTACACACACACACACACACACACACACACACACACACACACACACACACACACACACATTGGATTATTTGTAATTATCTGGGAGTGGTGGGAGCACAGATGGTGAAGGTAGTTTTGCAATCAGAGGTAAAGATTAACGGACTGACGCTGCGCTTCCGGACCTCCACTGGGCTGATTTGGATGACACGTCTGCTAAGAAACTCATTTTGGTGACTTATGGACAATGACAATGACATGCGTATAATGACGTATTCCAATCTATATAATATGTCAACAACAGTTTATGTTCTCATAATATATTCATGTCTGTGTAACGAAAGTCACAGTCGCCAGCATTCAGCTGTTACATAACTGATGGTTATCTGTCATTCATTATCTCGCCCACGCTAGCTGCAATACTGCCACATCTACGTGATTTCCTACACATTTTTGCAGGAGTTCAGAGAATTAGAATTTGTGTCACATTTCGACTTGCACTAAAGGTATTTCCCAACTTGAAAAAATAATAAGACAAACGATGATATATTTTTTTTCCTTTTTACCTTGTACTACTAAACAATAATCCCGCAAAAATTAAAATCCCACATTTGCTGTATGTCTGAGAGAGAGAGAGAGAGAGAGAGAGAGAGAGAGAGAGAGAGAGAGAGAGAGAGAGAGAGAGAGAGAGAGAGAGAGAGAGAGAGAGAGAGATTTCCCGAGGGTGTAGCTCCGGAAAGGTAGGAAAAAGTAAGTTCAACGAACAAGATAATGTGTGTGCGTGGCTAGGCTTGCCGTGTGCCTACACAAGACTCGTGACAAGTGTGCAAATGGCGTTGAGGAGGAGGCAGAATTCCAAGAAGGACAGGCGGAAACGAACGTGAACAGTAAGAGTGGTTGGCATAATGTTATTAAAGGTAGTAATTTAGTTCAGCCAAAACACACAAGTAACTGGGGAAATTAGACTTGTTTTCGTGTTCTGTCCAATGTGGGCAGCTGACATGCCTCCTTTTCAGCTGTTACCTATCCACCTTTTAAGAACAAACTGGTAAATTATAAGTAGTTTGGTAGTTAATTGGCAGCCTTAACGATGCAGTAGTTCTGTGTCGAGGGTGAACGTACCGGCTTAGAATCAAGGGTCGAGGAGATAGATAAGGCCACCGGACTACACGCCTTGCCGTTTCCCCACCTTTACTTTTCTTTATTACGTAACTAAAACTTATGATAACGATTTATCCTTCATATGATAATGATGAGATTTTTACTGTATAACTATCTCCACTTGCATCAATTCTAGATATAGACTTGTCGTGAGTTTGAGGTCTAAAAGTTTCAGCCAGATGGCGTTGAGAGGTGTGGCGTGTTGGAGGTTCTCGTTTTTGCTCACACCAGCCACTGTCCAGCCACTGTGTGTGAAGTGGGGATCATACACATTTTCTTACAGAAGAAATTCCTGATGTTAAAGAACCCTCGGCATGAAAAGTGAGGTAAACGCCTTCGAGTTCCAAGAAAACAACTTTGAGGCTCGATAAAACACGCAGGTTATCTTGCCAACCTTCGTAACCACCTTGCGAGTTTCGTGACTATGACTCTCTTTGGCGTGTATGCTCGCTCTCTTTCTCTCTCTCTCTCTCTCTCTCTCTCTCTCTCTCTCTCTCTCTCTCTCTCTCTCTCTCTCTCTCTCTCTCTCTCTCTCTCTCTCTCTCTTTCAACACACACACACACACACACACACACACACACACACACACACACACACACACACACACACACACACACACACACACACACACTTAAGAGAACCGCACTACAATAGTAGAAAAGGTTGTATGTTGGCCGAGCGAAAACCAACACAAAACACAAAAATAATTTAGATGATGCTAATTCTACTTAATGACTGCTCGACGCCGCGTAGCACATCGATCTCAGTTTTCTTTTTAAGTTTAGTAAGTAGGTAAAAAAATAATTAAAAGAAACACAGTAAACAAATGCATATAATAAAACACAGGTAAACGTTCGCTGTGGTGCAATTGTAGGTATATGTTTGGCCCCTAGTGAGGTGCAGAAGCATTCATGTCCCTTTATAATGCAGATTGACATATCCCTTGACTGTGAAAGGCTCTAAATGACCACGAGTATCCGCCTTGTTGTTCTCTCTCTCTCTCTCTCTCTCTCTCTCTCTCTCTCTCTCTCTCTCTCTCTCTCTCTCTCTCTCTCTCTCTCTCTCTCTCTCTCTCTAAGGTAGACATAACAAAAAACAGCACAAAACCTTTAATAATTTATTTTCAGTATCAAGATAGTAAAAGCATAAAGGTGTATATGTAAAAGTAGTCACATATGACAAATTAAAGGAGGAAAAAAATATTACAGTAATATAACACGACTTCTTTGTCGCACGAAGCTGTGGCTTGTTTGATGCCTGTTTTTCAGACAAGGTCATCGTGATACAAAGTGTATCACTAAACAAGGAATTTTGAGAAAAGATGAACCTGCGCAAACACAGAAGTGCTGATGAAATTGTCATCATGTCGTGGTGAGGTGAGGTGTTCTTGATGCACAGATTTATTTCTGATTTCTTACATAATCTTCATTTGCTGAGTACCTAGGGAAACCTGGGGAAGATAAACTGTGGAAAGTTGGATGTCACAGTTGCCCTGTGTCCCGGCGTAACGGATTAATTTCCACCATAGACTCAAAAGCCTGCCTATGTGACGGGAGATGAGCGCCCGCAGCTACGCGCAGTTATAGCGTGTGCCCCCACTTTATCTTATCTGTTTTTCCGCCGTGTTTCCCTTCATGAAATGGTGAAGTCCTCTTGACGCACATCCTCACTTCCTATTTCTATCACCATCTGTATTGGTTCTTATCCCACCGTGTACACTCGCCATGAAGTTGTAAGGTCCTCTTCATGTACAAATTTATTAATTTACCTTAGGATATATTCACTTTCCGTTATCCAGCCGTGTTTTCCGCCATGTTCCCTTGACGCTAAATTATGATTTTTCTTTTAACGTTATATTTACTCGCGGCTTTCTCGCCGGGTATTCCCGTCATCAAGAGCCTGTCGACGCGTCTGCATGGTCACCTTCCGCCATTGTGACTGCATCTGAAAGGTGAGCGTGTGGCGGGAATAGTCCAGAACAGTGTTGTATTTACCGAGGAGGGCGATGCCTGTAATGAAATCATCGTCGTTTGAGGTAACGGTCTCTAGTGGCCTAGCGTGAAGGCAGCAGCTGTCACTAACATCAAGAACGACGCGCTTGGCTAGCCTGCGCTTTTTACTGCCTCGGATCAGTAACCTTTGGCGCTTTTCAGACACGTGGATACCTACAGCTCCTGTGTCTACCAGCATCGTCATGGCCTTCCTCTTGCTGCTGTGTGCCAACCTTACCCTCAACACGGCTCAACATGGCTCGCTGGCTTTTCCTTATCCTTCGCAGCAGCTGCTGTGGCCTGCGTACGAAAATGTCGCTTCCGTCATTCTCTCTCTCTCTCTCTCTCTCTCTCTCTCTCTCTCTCTCTCTCTCTCTCTCTCTCTCTCTCTCTCTCTCTCTCTCTCTCTCTCTCTCTCTCTCAACAAGTCATTCCATCACATCCCCACCTTCACACCCTGTCACCCTGCCTTAATTAAGTTACCACCGATCTGCTTACACTCCTTCATTTATGTCTCGTCAACATTAGAGTTGTGCGTGATAGTCAAGTGGGAGAAAACATCTTTCCTTGCACACGTGATGAAAGACGCGATAGAAGACGGGAAAGGGAGCAAAGGGTACGAAGGAGAAGGAGGAACAGGACGAGGAGGGGATGGATGGGGAAGGAGAAGGAGGAATGGGGAAGAAGAAAGGAAGGACACGTATAACGGTACGAAAGGGGAAGGAGAGGGAAGAGAGTAAGGAATACGGGCAAAGAGAGGAAGAACAGAGAAGAAAGGGTGAATAAAAAGAGGAACTTGAAGGAAAGAGGTGTCCGTTCGTACAGTCCACGGCTCGTTGATCATGACTCCGACAAGGTCAATAATGAGTAAGGTGTGTGTATCGGTGGGTCAATGAACTTTCTGTGTTGCTTTCATGCTACCTTCTCCCTCTTACCCCCCTCTCCCTCCCCTCACCCACTTCCAGCTCTCGTTACCTCTCCACCCCTTTCTATACCTTACCCCACGCCTTCACACCACCATCCATCACTGTGGCTGTCCCGTAGGAAGACCTGATTTCATCGCTTCCTCATTTTTCACAAGAGTTTTTCTTCTTCTTCTTCTTCTTCTCTCTCTCTCTCTCTCTCTCTCTCTCTCTCTCTCTCTCTCTCTCTCTCTCTCTCTCTCTCTCTCTCTCTCTCTCTCTCTCTCTCTCTCTCTCTCTCTCTCTCTCTCTCTCTCTCTCTCTCATAACAGATAATTAAGTGAATCAAAACAAATAAATTAATGAAATAAGCAATAATAAAAAAAATTAAAAAAAATGTCGTGACTGTAACTTACGAATTATTCATCATGTGCGTGGCGTCCAAAGTGCACATGCGTAGCACTCGTACGTACACACCTCCCTTCAGAAATACGTACACACACAGGTTGCCAAGGTGTGGGGTGTTGATTGTATACTATTTTTTGTTTTGTTTTAGTGAGTGGTGTTGCATTCACCCATCTCAGTCATCCCTTCCCTCACCCATCTCCATCTCCCTTAACACCATCCCCTGTATCCCACCCCTTTCTTTATCCCCTTCCTACTCCCCTTTTTCACCTTCTCTTCCATTCATTTACCCCTCTTACTTCCTTTCCCTTCTTCCCTCCTTTACCCCATTTCAACAATCCGTCTCTCCCCATTCCATTCCTCCCTCATACCCCCCCGTAGTATACCCTCACCACACCTCATCATGCATCTTCCCTCACTTCTATACTCCTGAAACCCTCGAGCAAATGTAGCGAGCGAGTGTGTGTGTGTGTGTGTGTGTGTGTGTGTGTGTGTGTGTGTGTGTGTGTGTGTGTGTGTGTGTGTGTGTGTGTGTGTGTGTGTGTGTGTGTGTGAGGGGAGCTGGAGGGTGAAAGGGAGGGTCTGGTGCCTGCCTCGTGCACTGTCACACTCCACTCTTGTTCAATGTCACCGACAACCACGCATGTACACACTCCTACTTCCCTCCACTAATATTCCTCCACCTACCTTTCACTCCAGTCCCCCAAAGTCCCACTCTACCACCTTCCTTACTCCCATTTACTCCTTCAAATTCTAATTACTCCTTGCCTTCCTCCACCCCCTTTTCACCCTTCCTAACACCACTCCTTCCTCCCATCACTTCATGTAATGACTGCCTCCCACCTGCTAGTTCCCCCTTTTATTACCTGGGCACGCCTTGCCTTCTTTATTACCGCGCCACTCTTTCTTTGGAATATCTATTACGTTTTTTTATTTTCTTCTTATTATTATTATCATCGTTATTAATACTATCATTATTATCTTTCCCCTTATCAGTTCTTGGGAAGGTCATGGACGCGAGGTAATCATATGAGGTGGATGATCTACTGTACATGACGAAGAAAACAAGAGAAAGAAGAACATTCGACTCGTAATAAAAAATAAAAAAATACACGTGGCTCAAGATTAATGGAATGAAATTATAAGTAGTGCTGCAGATCAGCTGATAGCCACCACCCGTGCTGAAATTGACGCTGAAATTAAGTTGTTTTGATATAGAGTGTTGTAGCAGCGAGACAAGGAGGAGCAGAAGCAGGAGGAAGGACCAAGAGGAAGAAAAATTACTTATGTTTTGTCTGCTGTCATTTGTCTTGGGTGCGGAGTTAGTTCGCAGTTTCTGTTTAAGCACCTTTTTAGCGTGACACACACACACACACACACACACACACACACACACACACACACACACACACACACACACACACACACACACACACACACACACACACATGTTGCTGGTCCCACGCGTTGCCAATCGTCTACGTCATATATTTTTTAATTGCGTTGCCTTGAGATAGTTTTCGCCACTTTGGGTAAGAAAGACCTGTGTGTGTGTGTGTGTGTGTGTGTGTGTGTGTGTGTGTGTGTGTGTGTGTGTGTGTGTGTGTGTGTGTGTGTGTGTGTGTGTGTATGTGTGTGTGTGTGTGTGTGTGTGTGTGTGTGTGTGTGTGTGTGTGTGTGTTCATCACATGCACCGGGAATGACGTTCTGCATTTACCTGGAACTCATTACACAGGTCCCCCTTCCCCCTTTGTTGTCTATTTATACGTCTGCATGAATTTCTCTTTGTTTCCTTTGGTTTTGGTGCAAACGAAGATGGGCTCAAAAGAGGTGAACAAACAGCAAATTAATAACTGCACCAACAACAGCTACCACTAT
>JAPQNM010000044.1:15075096-15135096 GCA_029783475.1 Metacarcinus magister
TTTATCAATCCATCTTACTTATCTTTTTTTTCTCCAAACTCTTTGATGGTTGTAATGGAACTTTCTGCTGCAGGAAGCTGGGGACGGAACTCTTAACTGATCCATCTACAGCAATCTATGTACGTCCTTACGAGGGATAGAGGACGAAACAAACCATGAAGTTGCATGTCATTACTGCCACCATGAAAGGGACACCAAGGTTCCTATGCCAAGTTATCGTGTACACGCAGGCTTTGTTTGTGTTTATGAATATGCAGTTTTAGCATCAGAAGTTATCAGACGGTGTGCCTCGCTGAATACACCTGCGCAATGATTACAGACCTACATGACCATGAAGGAACTCAGGCACATTCTGACACCTCACGCAACTGTACACGACAAACATCACACACACACACACACACACACACACACACACACACACACACACACACACACACACACACACACACACACACACACACGCACGCACGCAGGTACACAAACACGCGCGGGTGCGTGCGCGCGAACGCAAACCCTTACCAATACAGGAGGGTTTTCCTGCAATGAAAACGCGCGTGACAGACAGGTTTTAAGGGCGAAGCAACAGTTCCATCTAAAAGTGAGTTGAGACTCACTCAGGAGACGCACATCACTTCAATGTTTATAGAAGTTTAACAATTGCCTTTTGTTACTAAATCCATGTCAGGCTTATTTTGTTGCATAAAAATCCTTTATTTCAACCGATTTATATATATCATTATTATTTGCCTCGTAAAAACAAATAGCATGAAGGTGTGTGTGTGTGTGTGAGCAAATTTCAGCTTTACGTGCCGTGCCTGCTGATGATCACTACCATTGTTGCCTTTGTTCAAACTTTTCTTTTCTTATTTAACATGAGTCAACAAAGTAATATCGTGACACAGAGTTGTAAGTGAGGGGGTGGAGGGGGTTTGGAGAAGAGCCGGAGCCGTGGGCCAACCCTGAGCTCAGCCTGCCGCCACACACCTAGCCTGCCATCCACCAGGTAGGCGGCGCTGAACGTGACTTGCCATGCCAAGAAAACATGCAGCGGGTGGGCGTCGTCGTCCAAAGGTATTCTACGAACAACCCTGCCAGGCAAGGCCACCATGCTATACCTCAGGGAAAAATCATGTGCTATGAAAATAACATACATAATAAGAACGGATACGGCAGGATTAATGTTGGTGCCGTGACACGCAATGTGCGCCTGCAGCTCAACCCCCATGGAGACTGTCAAGGTCACGTCACTACTAAACAGTGTTTGCTGTTAGCGGTGGCACGTGGAATGAGAAGGCAGACATGTGACTCTGGCTTTCATGGCCTGCTACGAACGAAAAAATGCATTCATGCATATTATATCATAATCAAGCACAACCACAATAATTGATCAGAATCACGTAATGAGAGTTTGACATTAGATAAAAGGATAAATTATATAAAAAAAATTAGTGATGAAAGTTTCTAGAAGTTGAATATCCTTGGTGCACGCTTTGCATTATGTGTTTTGTGCTGGGCGGTCTTTTGAAACTCGTGTGGTGAAGCGTTCCCGAGGCGCTGCGGCCTCTTCTAGGATTTATTATAATGTTGCATCAGATTGGCCGTTTGTCACTAACGTAACGAGCAAAATTGCAAGCAAAAGCCTTTATGAGCGTCCCTAATTCGTTGACTAATACGGTGGTCCCTAGACACTTGGATTAATTATATAATTGCAAACCCTCCCACAAGGTCCGATGAGACCAGCCCTTCATGCTGTTGTGAGTTCTGTCCCTTCAAAGCTTCCTACACAGAGCTTCGCCTGGTACAGATTTATGCATGAGCATGGCCAAGGAGAGACGCCCGATTCTATTGGCAAGCTATAAGGTCCCTTAGCTCAGACCCCTTTGTACTACAGCCTTCCTTCTCGGGCCTTAGTGAAATCCCCTCCCTCATTTCAGGCCTTGGTTGTAAAGGTGCATCCATTAATTGATGTTTATGGATAAATAATAGTCTCCTTGTGACGTGTCAATGTATGTTTCATCTGGAGATTCAGAATGACTTGCTCGGTACTCGGAGGTTACTCACCTGTAAAGACTTATTGTCAAACGCCGTGACCGTATTTCACGCTACCAAATTTTACTTTAAATATACACGTAGGCAATAAAGAAGTGTTAAACAATTCTAAGTTTTCTTAGACTCCAAGCCACGTTTTTTCAATACTTCAAAGTTATTGCGTGTGTTCTTGGAAAGATATATAATATACATAGTCAACAATTTCAATACGATTAAAAAAAACATGATTAACTGGACACAGAAAAACATCAGTGGCCCGCGAAATTATAACGAAGATTTAGACAATGGCAGCAGCATTTTATTGATATAAACCAAACTTTGAGGTTTATCTTGATCAATTTCTTTGGATACGCACTAGTTTGATTCGCTGAAGGGTAACCGCAATTTTAATTAATTTATTTGTTTATTTATTTATTCATTTACTTTTTATTTTTCTTATTTTTTTGTTGAGGAATAAGTTGGAAAACAATCCACCCCAACACAAGGAACAAAGGAGGTGTTGTCGTGTATTCACGGTCAAAGGAGTGCTACCATTAGGTGTCCTGCTGGTCGATGTATGATGCCTCCACTTTACATCTGCCCGTTACCCTTGAGGCAGCTCGACGTGGTAATGGCTCGAGGTAAAAACTTATGAGATTTCATACATAAAGTATTTTTTCGTACACTTTTTGAGCCTCCCAGCTCCTTGTTTGAGTCTGGGTGCCCTCAATAAAAAGATAAAACTTGAAATACACCATTTTCAGTTTCAAAAGTGCTTCACTGACTCGAAAAAAGAGAGTTTGGATGTGAAGCAAAGATATCTGACGGCGATTGGCGACCATCCAACAAGTGAAGGAGAGTCACTGCCAACCTGACGCAAGCCGGGACGATGCCTCACACCTCGAACTCACGCCATTCCCTCCTACTGGTGAGGTCGGCGGTAACGCATGAACCTCAACACCCCAGCACCATTGTAAGGCCTCGGAACCACACGCACACATTTTAAGCTCCTGTTATTAACTAATTACTCAACAGGTGGAGTAGAGAAGGACGGTGGGTAAAAGGTGGAATAACGCACTCATAATTGGACAGCTCGAAAGGTAAAAACACTATGGTTGGCAATGGCTTACCCGCCAGAACGCTAATTCATTAAACTGTCTGCAACGTGAAGATGGGAAACGCTCATAAGTAAGCAAATATAACTCAAAGAAAGAAAAACAAGGCTCGCCGTGAGAAAAGAACGAGATTAGAGGGAAAGAAATGATATTATCTGTGGAGTTTAATAATATAATCGCATAAACACATCAATACTCTGATACTGTCGCTTAATGGTCAGTGTATATAACGATATTATTTTTTCATCTATTGATCTATCTTTGTGTGTGTGTGTGTGTGTGTGTGTGTGTGTGTGTGTGTGTGTGTGTGTGTGTGTGTGTGTGTGTGTGTGTGTGTGTGTGTGTGTGTGTGTGTGTCTCTGTGCGTGTGTGAGGAAAAGGCACAAGTCTCATACTTAGAGAAGCGTGGTAGAATTCGTGGAAGCCTTGCCATCGCCCCTCCGTGCCTATCATGCGCCTTGACGCTCCTACCGGCAGAACAGAAACCTGAGGAAGCGCCTGCAGGGATTCTAGGCGGTTTTAAAACTATTGAATAAGTGGAAAAAGTGCTAAAGGAAACAATTTGTAAGGGATTCAGAACCATATATTCTTATTAAGAAAAAAAGTCAAATTGTTCCTAAATACAAACGTATTCTGACGTTCACCTGTTTATATAGAGACATTAGTAGTTAATCAGAACCTTGAATGCATGACAAAAAAAATATAAATAATAATAATAATAATTCTAAGAAAGAGATTTTCATGTATTCTGAAACAGTTGCCGTGTTGGTATAAGATTCGTCGAAGTAAAATCATGTCTAACGTTCAAGGTCCCTCAGAGTGCCGAGGTTTAGGACGTCGTGTATCTAGTCTGTGCTTCCTTCATGCAGTCCTAGCTATGCACGGGGGTTTGCAAGCTAGTGTGTGAAGCTCAAGGTTATGGCACACGTCACCTGGTGTTCTCTGTGACCTCGACCCTCACAAATAACGTCCTTCCTTACTTAATCAATCCCCCCCCCCTTTTTCGCCTCACTCCTACCCTTCTCTGTACTTAATCTTCTGCCACACTCATTGACGCGCTCATTTTCTTCCTCAACTTTTAATCATTATTCCTACATTATTTTGACACTATTATTCATTTCTTGTCCTTGAGCTTGATATACTACTTAAGACACAATCATGGAGTCGCGTATTGTCTCTTTGCAAATCGGAAAAATGCACTGCTTGAAAATTTAATGCTACATCTGGAGTAAAAGAAAATTATATACACAGTTATTTTATATTTTCTAGTTATTTGGTTATAAAGTTGGTAATGGACAGGAGCCTGGGATGAGGCCCGGAGTCAGTAGAAAGGGTGTGCAGGAGTGTGCCAGACTTATCGACGCAACACCGACAGTTCCGTGCGACTCAACCCTGACCTTCAGGCTGCCCACGCAACATACCCTCCTTCCCCCCACCAGTAACATTATGGACAGGTGGGCCTCATCTTCCTCCCCTCCCCACGCCTCCACGATATACACCGGCAAACAACTTTCCTCGCCTTATTACTCAAGTCATGAGAGTCATCTATATTCACGATGTCATCCTGGCACGAAGGGGGTGGCGAAGGGCATCTTAAACATAGAGGTGAGGTTCTAGCAGGAACCCCAGCGTGTTAACAGGTAAAACGGCGTTTCAGCGACACCTGTTGCTTAATAACTGACTTGACTCTACAATATAATACTGGGGATCGCGCGCCAAAGACACTACCACCAGCCACCGCCCAGCTCTTTTTCTACCATGGCTCGGAAAAACGGAGTGAACGCAACGCTGCTTACAAAAAGTTTCCAAAGGTTTTCATCAAAAGAGCAAACAATCAATTCCCTCATTCCTGCCACTTCGAGCGTTGCCGTCTCGTTTGGTGTCATTTTGTTCATTCATTTGGCCCGCTCTCTCCCTCCACCCTCTCCACCCGAAAAGAGGAAAAGAAAAAGGAACAATAATGCAGTAGTCTTGCCGGATGTGATCATACTCTTTTACTCGATCACTCGAGGAGACAATACAAAAGAAGATGGAGAATTAATTCAGGAAAAACAAACTCGGAGGTGAGGGTGAAGAAAAAAAACAATAAAAAATGTAAATAATTGAAAATAATAATGAATAGAAATAAAAATCAATCAATAAATAGATGAATAACAAATAAAAACAAAAAATAAAATAATTTTTCTATATGGATAAATTGCTGACTAGCAAGCTAGACAGACGAATAGATAGAAAGATAGATATATAAATATATGGAAAAACATATACATACATACATAAATGATAGACAGATTCAGATATATAGATAAGTAAATAAACATGAATAGATGGACATATATATAGATAAATAGTTAAATAGATGCATCAATGATTCAATAAAGCAATATAAAAAAGATACATACATACATGAATGGATGGAAGAGTACGCCAATATCTAAACTAATAACTACCTAAATAATTAACTAACCAACTACGTAAACCAATAAACAAACCAAAAGTAGATAAATACGATAAGACCAATAACACCAAAAACAGATACCTTTAAGCCGCCAGAGTGCCGTGCCCTTCTTCAAGAAACACTCACCAGTGACTGAAGTTTTCCCAGCGTGTGTGTGCGGGGACAAGAAGGGGACGCGACGTAGCTCTCTTCACTGGCCTCAGCTTCCCTTGTCCCGCTGGCCCTCCCCACCACTATCACTCAAGTCTGACGTTGGTAGCATTGTGCTGTGAGGGTGAAACGGATCTTCATGTAGGATATTATGCGTCATGTTAGTGGTGGTAGTAGTAGTTAGTAGTTGTTGTAGTAGTTGTAGTAGTAGTAATAGTAGTCATATTATTATTATTATTATCATTATTATTAGTAGTAGTGATGATGTTGATGATGATGATGCTGATAATAATGATAATGATAATGATAATAATAATAATAATAGTGATAATAGTAATAGTAACAAAAATAATGATAATGATAATAATAATGATAATTATAATAATGATAATGATAATAATGATAATAATAATAATAATAATAATAATAATAATAATAATAATAATAGTAATAATAGCTAACAATATTGATAATTATAGTAACAATAATAATATCTCCTTCCCAACACCGAACACAATGAAGGGGAAGGACACAAAGTCGACAACTTTAAACACACTAAAAAACCAAAACAAATGGGCAACAAAATTGGGTCACGCAGCTTTTCCCACACCAACATCCACACACCATCTACCTCCACTGGGCCGTGAGGTAACCACAGGATCTATTACCAAGGCTCTGTGATCTTGGGAAAAAATATGGACGAAGGAGTTCCGAGACCAAATCACACCTTTCTGTACCGTTGGAGCAGACGAGGCTGCTTGGACCCAAGAAGTGATGGGCGAGAGTCACGTATGGTCGGGAATACGGTGTGTGGTGGCTGTGAATCGAGTTCAAGAATAGAAGGTTGATGAAGGTGAGGTGCTCGTGTGGCATGAGTAGAATGATCGAAAAAATCCTATGACATGACAGAGGACGATTATGATAATAGTGAAGGCCTGTATGATGCATTACTATACGAGGAACGTGGAATGGGAGTTGATGGATGTGAAAGCTAGAGTTTGATAAACTAGAGTGGTTTAGGTTTGCAGAATTACATGACTGACTGGTACTAAACTCGTTTTGACACGCATTCACATGCGTGGAGTACCATATGCCCAGCCAGTGACCATATAGAATCGTCATACACAGGAGATCATTGGTTCAGTTACTCACAGGAGGATAGTGATATAAATTAATACAAATTGCACTTCTACATCTCTAAGCCTTGCACATATTTTTCCGCTGCTAAATTACTCAATTTACCCCAAGAGAGCGTATTTAGGAATAATTTTACTTTGTATAGTATAAAAATAGTATAAATTGTATAATGGTATAAAAAATTACGCAGTAGCACGATAATTCGCCTCAACGGTCTACACTGCGTTGAGGGCCAGGAAGGGGAGCAGGTCGTATTGCTTGATTAGTCTTTATCCATCTTAACATTTCAGTTCACGAAACAGAGAGTTACGGGGAAATATTCAGAGAGTATCAGTTTCCATAAACGACATAAGCAACGCTTATAATGTTAAAATGAAAATGACTCAATAGATGGGACACAATGAAGTAACCTTATATATGGGTAGAAGGCAGGATGCACTGATACACTCTGTATTCATTTACATTATACTGCCAACAAGGGATTAAATAATCGGTACAGCTATGTACCTTAGTACTCTATAGTGATAGTAGGTGGTTGTGGCGGAGCGAGGAGAGGCGTGGAGGCACATGAATCCGTGTCTGGGACTGTTCCTCACAATAGGGCCGTAATGGGACTTCCCCGCCACACCGGACAATTCCTGCCAAGTACACACGATCGAGTGCAATGCTTTGGTGTGTACTAGCTCTAACAATCGGCGAATTAAGTATCTTAACCGTCTTTTGATAAATCTTGTATTTAATCAAAACTCGCCTGCTTGTTTTCTCCTCAACTGTACGTACATAATATAATCGGGTTTTTATTGACCAGATGCGCATAGAGCATGTAGATCAACTCCTATTAGTATGGCAAGCTGTGCATGTAAGCATAAACACTCAACCCGATAACACTTCCAGGTTGTGATAGATGGAACAATGGGTCGAGAAGTGCGGCAAGGGGCTGGAGAGCGCGACGCGGGTAGTGATCGATGTTTGGGGCGTCAGTTACTACGCTACTCCGCGGCCAGCGAATGCATCGACACCTCAGAGGAAAGCCAACTCTTTTTATCTCGCTCGGTGTTACACTGACGATTTACTCTATAATGGCCATGCATCAAGAGTGCAATATAAAATAATTGTAAGCAAAAAACACTATTCGTATATTTATGCAACTTGTTTTCAATGTATACTTATATTCATTTCAGTCTTTTTTCTTAGTATTTTTTCTAACCATATGGTGTACTTTCTCAATGAATTAACATATTTTTCATATAGCAAAAGATAAAAACTTAGGGTCAGAAATCAAAACTCAAAGTAAACATACACTTAAAACCATAACCTACTACCACAACACTAAACAACATGAAAGGGGGGGGAGAGAGAGAGAGAGAGAGAGAGAGAGAGAGAGAGAGAGAGAGAGAGAGAGAGAGAGAGAGAGAGAGAGAGAGAGAGAGAGAGAGAGAGAGAGAGAGAGAGACCATACTATTTGCTTCTCTTAATATTTCATCACTGAGTGCTTACGGCCGACCATGGCAAGTAGTCGATGCTCTACATAGCACGACGTACATGAACACTAATTGAGGGAGGTACACGCTTTGAGGGGTGAGGAGGGGAAGTGGCCAGCCTGTTGCTGCGGGACGCAACCTTTGGGCAGCATGAGCAGCAGATGTCACAGTACCGCGGGAGCTAAAGGAGAGTCCGTTGAGTTTCTGACGCATGAGGTTAACGCGGTAATGGTTGACTTAATGAGTGGCAGGGAGTTGGTGGTAGGTTATGGGTGGCGAGGCTCACTCAAGTCTACTCAAGTGTTGCAGGATGGAAGACTTACCTACATGGCCGATATTAGCTTGCAGGTCTTGAAAAAACTACGTCCAGCGAGATGTATAATGAACGATAAGATTGCATTTACTACGCTCGGGTTAGGTTAGATTTGGAATGGTTAGATTTTATTTTTTCTAAATAGAAAATGGACAGTGTGGTACTGGGTTGTTGGCTGGCTAGTGATCCCTTAGGGTGGATTAAATTTCAAATATAGGTTTATTTTTTGGTTTTGTGTTCGTTTTCAAATGTTACATCTAATTTTGAATTTCAAAAAGATGCATTTCCCTAGCTAAAGGAAATTTTCACGAGCATAGAGATTGTTTGCCTATGTGCTTCCTCACCAAAGTAACCCGGTTTCCCAACAGGTCTCTAAGCTTGTTGGCTATAGGAAAAAGAAAAATATATATAATGAATATCAAATAACCTATCGGAGGGTAATTTGCTATTGGCCGTGTGGGTGAAGTATGGATCGGCATTCATTAAAATTTGCATAGATGTGTTAAGGAAAATAAGTCAAATACTTTGAGCTAACATTTGGTCAGGTCAGAGTGGAGCCCCTGCTCTTGAGATTTATCCAATTAGTCATAACCTGATGTAAGAAAACTTTGCAAAACAAGTAACTAAAGAAAAATACGCTGCGATCAATTTGTCGTCTGTTTGTCGTCAACATTATGGCAGCGTTTGGCGGCTGGGGGAATTAAATGGGCGAATTTTTTAAAGTTAAAAGAATTACTTGAGGTGCAGCCTAATCGGATTGGACACCCGTTCGTGTATGTGACGAAGATGTCCGCCCACCCTGATGAATGACATGAAAATTAAATGGTGAATGAGTCTCATCACTACCATATCTGACTCGACGATTACCTTCCATCTGATCGTTGGTTTCCGTTCCTGGAGCCTGCAATGGTTGTGATAATGGTGACAATGATTCAACAGACAGACATACCTGGACACGCAATGATGGCTTGTAGGTGTAGCAGCTTAATTTATTCACTTACTCAATTACTTTATCTGTAGCCTACTTATTGCTTAGTCCTTCAACAGTCACCACACAATCACTTCACGCAGTAGTCAGTCGGTCCACTCACACTAAAAGTAACACCGAGGAGGGAACACTCATGGAATCGCACTTCTGAACACGTGCAAAAATATTAATGTCTTGCCTTCAGCTCTGAATTCCTCTATTTCTCCTAGTTGAAGTCACAGCGAGAGTATACAAGTTTTTTTTCTCCTTCGTTTGGAGATACAAAACGTGAGCACTAGGTATTTTCGAAACGAGCAACAGTTAGTAAGCGTTTGTGTGTACGTGTGTGTGTGTGTAGGGATGGCGAGTCGTACACATTCACCCGCCTTCCGCGGTCGCCCACGTTACACTGCTCCACGTCGCCTCGCAGGCTCGCTCAGGAAATCGAAACAGGAGAATCACGTGACTATACTGGTGATGAAAGAGCCTTATTAGTTAAGTCAAATCACCTTGCATGAAGATTTAGCTAATGTGTGTGTGTGTGTGTGTGTGTGTGTGTGTGTGTGTGTGTGTGTGTCTGTGTGCGTGTGTGTGATCCATACTAACTTACCGAGTGTTTAAAATTAAAGCTCAGGAAAACCTAGAACAATACTTAACCCTTAAACCGCGGGTGTCCACTATTGTGGACACCCGGTGCGTGGGCTCCAAGTGCGGGTGTCCACAATAGTGGACAGGGCATTTTTTGAATTAACGCGCCGTCAAATTTGATTAGTTTGTCCTCAAGTCCAGTAAACATTTTGTTTTCTTTCAAACAATACCAACCCACGCTCCGTAGGCCTGCCAGTTGCTGCATTCTAGCGAGGATGCTGGTCCATTGCTAAGTTTAGCAAGTAATGCTAACCATTGATTTTTACAATAAAACGGAAATTGAGCTTTTTACGGGTGTGTTTCACATAAACGGTATAAAAGTGATGCTTTTTATTGCTGACTAATAGGAAAAAAATCCAGTAGGGGTGGATATGTCTATTATAACGTGTTTTCACAGTTCCTACTTCAGAATTCCGTATTCGTTCTAATAATGCTCATATAGCGTTCAAATTAACGTCAAAAGACAACTAAGGGTATGGACTTTACAATGATACTTCTTTCAGTAACGTGAGTTTAATAGGAGAGAAGCTACAGGAGGTTGAAGTGAGGTATGTTTTTGCGTGAATATGCCTGCATGGGAGGCCAGGCACGCCAAAACATCCCCGCGGTTTAAGGGTTAAACACTCGCCACAACATTGTTACTAATCAGATGGACACCACCAAGGCCCTCAACACAAACTTTTAATTTGTAGAGTACGTAGATAAGTCACTTTTGATTGTGTTTAGTTTTGATATCGTTTACTTTAGATTAGGAACAAACCACCTAGTTTGGATCATAGGGTCCGTATGACCAAGTTCCTATGATCCAAACTATGTTCCTAATCTAAAGTAAACGATATCAAAAGTGATTTATCTACGTACTCTACAAATTAAAAGAATAAGTCAAGTTTGTGTTGAGGGCCTTGGTGGTGTCCATCTGATTAGTAACAATGTTGTGGCGAGTGTTTAAGTATTGTTCTAGGCTTCTAGCCTTTCCTGAGCTTTAATTTTACTTCTAAGGGCTGGAAATGATGGTTCACCTGATGAGCCCTCAGGCCCAAAATTATATTAACTTCCCTCCATGATTAGTACAGAGGCTAGGCGACCGTGACCAAAAGATTAGGTGAGTGGGGACTCGCTTCCCGTTTTGCGTCAGATATCCCTACGCTGGATAGCTATTTTACTATGTACTTAGTATTATAAGGTGATTAAAATTGCACCACATACTCCAAGTGGGGTCTGACTAAGCTGGTATATAGTAGAATTACTTTTAAATTTTGAAGGAAAAATGTATGTTTATAAAGCCCAGCATTCTGTTAGCTTTATCTGCTACGTTTTTTGTCCTATATGAATTTATGGAGTGCACAAAGATTGCTGACATTTTGCACATTTTCAAGTTTTGCATTGCATATTTCATAGTTGTATTTTTGCTTTCTTGTTTCCTCATGAAGAATTAGGTATTTCTCAACATTAAAAGGCATCTCCCATCTTTCAAACATGGTGGTGTTTTGTGCAAAATTAAAAATAAAATAATCATCCTAATGCCCCAGTTACATTTACCTCAGACTCCCGATCAGTCGGAGGATTTTAATCAGGAACGGCAAAATCTATGTTCCCAAGCGGTTAGCGTCTAGAAAAATGTTGCAGTCACGTATAACATGATTGGAAACCAGTCTGAGCCCAGAGGGACACCACTGATGACTGATGCCCAATCAGAGCCAATCCCATTGATAACAACACTTTTTCTACTGCTTAGCTACTTTTCGATTCAATGGTACACATTACTCAGGATCCCAAGTTGCTTGACCTTGAATATTACTTTATTATGGGGAACTTTATCATATGCCTTTTGAAAATCAAGATAAAAAGATAAAAATAAAATGTTAACAGATTAGATAAATATATACTTTTATATATAGAGCCATGTTGCGAGTCCCTGGCCAATAAGTTACATTCTAGGTAATTAAATATTTTGTCTAATTATGCATTTGAGCAATTTGTCAACAAGATGATGGACCTATAATTCCCTAGTAAATATGTTGCCTTTCTTGAAAAAATTAATAAATAAAAAATCATGGACAAATTAATTCAAAAGTTTGGGTGACAATTGTAACTCTCCTCAGTCTGTGGGTCTTGTTGTTATTGATCAACATGCCAGTAATTCCTTATGGGAAAATGTGTTAGATCCAGTTCAACACATGCAACTCTCTCTGTTAATTTCCCAGGAAATTGAGAAGCAGGAATTGTAGAACTCAATTGGGGAGGCGGTGGTACAGTGGTCAGCGTTCGGGCATGCGAACCTAGGGTTCCAGTTTCGATCCCACGATATCTGCTGGCCACTTTTCCTTCTTTGGTATTACCGCCAAGTGGCCAAAGACTACCCAAATTGCTGCCATACTGTCCTCAGATGGGACTTACAATGTTTATATGCATCCGAGGCTGTAGCAGCAATAAGCCTCTCTTCATTCTCAACATATTCAAGAGAACATAAACATTCGAGGCGTCACTATAAAAAATCTAAAAACCTACGCCAAATAACAGGCAAAAGGCAGTCCATCTTCACCTTCATAAAAAGCCTACTGGCGCCAACAGTTTTTGATGTATATATATATATATATATATATATATATATATATATATATATATATATATATATATATATATAATATATATATATATATAATATATATATATATATATATATATATATATATATATATATATATATAATATATATATATATATATACATATATATATATATATATATATATATATATATATATATATATATATATATAAAGTTTCCATGAATTGGATATGATTAACCACATACAGAAAAATATTATTTATTATGAATTAATTGCATTCTTACAGCATGTTTACTTACAAAATAAATGGAGAAACCCCCTCTAATGGGGTGCAAGTATCCTTACAAAATTTATTATGAAACTCTGAGTGACCCGAAATATATTTCCTGACAATCATGAAATAAATTATTAATATTAAAAGGCCAAAACAAATAAATTTTCAACCTTGCAAAAAGGATCCAAAGCAACTTACATTTCCATTTGTAATTCAGATCCTGCTGCATTGCAAGGGTTCATGTAGGAAACCATACATTTTTACTAGCTTACATATCATATAATCATAAATGATGACAAGAGTAACAAGAAACAAAAGCTTGAAAAATATACTAACACTATATAAATCTCTTTCAAATGTCAAAATATTTCTGGTCACATATTTCCCATCACAGATTTGCAATTACATTTGTAGTGCCCTTTTGGGGGCTTTTTGCCCCAAAAATCCCCCTGGTGTAAATCATAACAATGACACCCTGGCACCACTATGCCAAAAGATTATATTAAGAATAGTCAACTTTTCAATGCTCATCAAACAAAATATTATCTTGCATCCATAATTCAATTAAACAAATAAAATTACTTCATTCATTCCACAAACAAAGCAACCAACCTCAGATACACCTATGTAAACATTTATAAATAAAAAAAAAAAAAAAAAAAAAAAAAAAGAAGTTTGTACACATTTTAATATTTACAAAATTTTTATTTACCACTGCATTTTATGTTCTGTCACTAACGTTCCTGAGAAACACTTTTGAATTTAAAACTTTTCATATAAATATACAACCCTTAAAGACATGACTCCTCAAATTAAGCATTTTCACATCGATCTCTAGACAAAACGTCAGTGGATATGTATAAATATGACTGCTAACATAGCAGGTTTAAAAATGATCTTCTAGAGATAGTTTTATATGACAATTCCTTGTAGAAAATCTTACAACTTGTTTCATATGTACATGTACCTGAAGAAACTCAAAATTTAACAAACTCAACTGCAATTGGTAAAGAAACAAAATTTAGTACTGATGCCAAAATATCAATGTACAAAATGTATAAAAACATTTCAAGTGGCTTCCAACATATCAGGACTGCTACATTATTTATATAACTATAGCTATAACTGGAGGAGTAACGTTGGAATCCTGCAAAAATTCTGCTAGAATATTGTTGAACTAAACTTTTCTTGCCAGTATTTAAATACTGCTTATGGTCAGAATGAATACATCAAACAAAAGTTTGGGCAATGCCCCTTAAAAAGTTTTGCTTTACCCCCTAATCCAAAATGAGATGTGCATTCATCCTCATATTCTTACCTTTGACTTACAACACATGATTTATTTTCATATTCATGTATTAGCGTATTCAAGCTCCATATTTTTAATATTTTACAAGGCTCAAATTTGGCCAAAGAAGTTGACTTCAGTATGAAAACAAAGCCCACAAATATTTGCAGCAACCCCTTCAACGAGAGCTTTTTAAAACTGGCAATGAATGTTTTATCTTGACAATAGAAGCCAAGAACTTTTTGAAAGAATCAACAAGGAACATCAGTAACCCTACTTACGTAATGAATTAACAGAGGTACAATGCAAACCTCAGATACTTCATTCATACCCTTTTGGCTTTTGCTCACCATGAAAATAATATCAGCAATACACATAATCCCAAGTGTATTACCTGTATTACATTCAGTAACAGGGGTAAACCTTAGGACCCTGTTTTGGATACAGCCCTCACCCTCATTTGTGTAACTGACCTAACACGCTGTGTTTGGGCAGAGTGTATTTTTCTTCTCCTCTGGGGGCCTGGAGGCTAAATGAGTGGAGTGTATATGTATGTATGTATGCCTTGTCATGGCTATCCCCCTTCCATAGGATAACATCCTGGTACAGGTTCACAATCTCTTATCCGAAAACCTTGGGACCAGACACTTTTCGGATTTCGGAATGGACGATTTTTAGTGTATACTATTTGAATATTTTTTAGATAAAACATTACAGGGGTAGAAAGGTAGGCCAGTAGAGAGCTGTTTCATCAGCATTGTACATTTCCTCAAGACCATCTTGGCAAATTCATCAATGTAACGTTCAGCTGCATCATAATCAGCAGAAGCTTTTTCACCACAGATTTTCAGATATTTTATTCCATGATGCTTCTTAAATTTCTGCACCCAACCTTCTCAATATTCACATGTTAAATTCATGTTAAATTCAATGTTAAATT
This sequence comes from Metacarcinus magister, assembly GCA_029783475.1. NCBI lineage: Eukaryota > Metazoa > Arthropoda > Malacostraca > Decapoda > Cancridae > Metacarcinus > Metacarcinus magister. The sequence continues at coordinate 15,090,468 of JAPQNM010000044.1, forward strand.
CTTCATAGTATTTTCTAACTTGCTTTATTACCATCAAACCAGTCAGTGGCATACGTTCAATTCTTCATTGTCGAACCCACTCCAACAGCACCCAGTCAAGATTTGATTTTTTTTGCACTATGCAGTGTTTTCCTATTTTTCATTAGTTTCTGGTCATCACTGTCACTGTAAAACTTCAACAATTTATGTTTCTGTTTCTTTAGGTGGTAGTTCCCACACCATAATCTTCAGTAAGACGTCGCACAGATACACCAAGATCAAGCTTCTGCAATAACTCTACTTAATGTGCTATTGATAATGACAGCCTCTTCCATTTCTGTTTCTCACTGCTATCCATAGGGGAATCTGCAGCTCTTTTTGACATTTTCAGTCTTTAAAGTTAAAAAAAATATTTGTGACCAGCAGAAGCAACATGTGTCTGACGAGCTTTGATGTGCAGACGACATCCTGGAAAAAATTTCCGGTTTTCGGAATTTTGGATAAAAGATTGTAAACCTGTATCTAGATAGATAGACATCCATTAGTATTTCCACTACAGACAGGTGAGAAATTTTCCAAACTTTTCTGTCTTGAGAAGGACAGATTGGTCACGTTGATCAAGCAAAACGAAGTTAAAACCATCTAAAATATTCCTAAGATATAAACGTCCTCCTATCTTACAATATTACGTGCTTTTGTTTGAGCTGGTTTATCTCTACGTTTCTTTGGAAAAAATTCATCGTCATCATCAAGGTATCTCTTAGGAGGAGCAATTGTCCTGCCTGATGAAGTGCCACGTTCACTGAACCTAAATACTGCTGGAGTACTTGAGCCACACTGGGATGGTGAAGAAGAGCCAGAAGGAACAGTTGAAGTGGTAGGTGTGTAGTCAGTTCCAACCCTATGAGCTGGTGAACTTGGCTGCACAATTCTTTCCTGCTGTAAAGTTGCAACTGGTTTAGTGTGTGCTTGAGTGGCAACAGTTTTAGATGGTATTACTTCTGTGGTTTCTTCAGTGTCCATGAAATCTTTCTCTTCATGAATAATGATACTGTTGTGTTTAGCAGGTAAAGCTTCAGACTCCACCTTGTTTCCTCCATGACTATGACTTGTTGGATTCATGATAAGAAGAACTTCTGATGTATCTTCATCAATAATTATCTTTTGTCTTGAAGTTTCCACAGTTTTTAATGGATTTATAGATTGTGTTTCATCAACATTAAAAGAAGTGGCACTTTTTGGCATTTTTGATGGGCCCACAATTTTTCTTGACGGGGTACTTGTGCTACATGATGTCGGTGCAACTGATTTTGCAGGGGTAGCAGATGAAAAGACAACATTATTAGAATTATGAATATTTTGTTGGACTGGTACATTGGGTGATGTACTTAACAATTTTGATGTAGATATTCCAGCAACACTGGTAGTCTGCACATATGAAATTTTTGGTAAGACAGATGAATGACTTGACTGTGAGGTTGAGACTACCTGTACAATCTCATTCCCAACACTTTTATTCACATTTTCATCACCATTTACAACATTTATATTATTTTCGGGGCATTTAACTTTGTCCTTTAGGGGGCTTTCATGCACAACCTGTGTATGAATTCCATTCACATCAGAGTTCAACAAGTTTTTTATACCACAAAAATCAGTGGGTGCTTGTTTAAGACAGGTATTGTTTCCATCTAGATTAATTCCTTCATTCTTGGTATCTTCTTGTAATCCATCTTCTGAATCACCATTGTAAACAGCCTTTATCAAACTCAAACCAGAATTATTTGAAACAGATACAACAGTTTCAGTGGCCATCAGATGTCCATGGACTTGTGCCAAGTTAGTATCTTTAATGAGAACTTTTTTCTCAGCTCTCACAGGGAAAGACTCATCACTTTCTACCACACACTGTCTTTTCATACTGTTAACTTGAACATGTGTTTGCACAGGAGTAGAAATCCCTAATTTTTGTATAGTTTGGTTTCTTTCAATGGAGGAAACATTTGTTTTCTGGAATTTTTTTACATTTACTTGATTTGCACATACAGAGAATGAAGGATCTGATTTTGCAATACAGAGAGGAATAGATTTTACTGAAATAGGTCTATTCTGTACTGCTTTACTTACAACTGGCTTTGTTAAGGAGCTTCCTTCTTTGCTATGATAAACCCTAATTTCTCCATCTTTCAATTTACCTTCAATTATGGTATTTGGAGAAATACTAACCAACTTTGAATTACTTTGTTCCTTAGATGACCCATCATTTTCACTACTCAAATTATTTGCAGTCTTATTAATGTCTTGGCCACCAACAGTATTGTGTGCTGAATTACTTACTATCTTGGTTAATGTTGTGTGAGATGTAGAACTACCATCCTGGGGCTCAGAGGTAGTTGGAATGTGGGCCATGTTTGTTGCAACCTTTTCTTTCTTGTCAGAAGAGAAGTATATATCAGGTAAAGTTATTGAGCTGTGGTTTGGGTTGTGCTGTTCCATTAAGTTGGCAATTAATTTGGCAATGGCTTCCCGCTTCCCTCTCACCACTTCCTGAGGAAACCATTCACTCAGGGAACGGATTGGGAATGTGTAATCCTTTATAGGATCCTGAAAGGAAAACAAATTATCTTAAGATTTGTTAGGTTAAATGCATCTTATCTATTATATCTGGACTCCTAGCCCCTGTTTGGAGTACGAAACAGAATTAGGATAATTATGGTGAGGAAGGTGCCACTGGCACCACTATCCCTTTTACAATTTTTGTTTTCTTTTAAGATCAGTAACTATCATCAGTTACCATTTACATATTAACAGGTCCTCTTTATTCAAATGTAAAATTGCTACATAGAGTTTAGTATTTGCTTTGTGAAATCAAGATGATAAATTGTGTCCATGGGCATATAAATGAATTCTATATAACAAATGATCCAATGCATTGGCATTTCTTAATGTTAGAGATACACTCTTTAAATGCATATTTCATAAACCTATGGTTTCACGTATACATATTCAAAACCAGTCGATGTTCCATAAACAAGTTATGTAGAACAGTATTTATGGCCTCACTCAAGGTACAAAGTTTCACTGATGACCAAGCAGTTACTGTCCTCCTTGAGCAAGAGTATGGGGTGTGTGATGTTAAAGGTCACAGTATTACTCATATATCGGGTTATTATGAGCTCTTAAGCTCTCTCCGGGCTGGCAATCACGAGTCCAGTGCATGATCCTAAAGACCATGGTGAATGACACGTACACTCAAGTATGCTCGCAAGCATGTATATATAGGAGGGCAGAATTCCCAGCCTTCTGCTCCTGCTGGGATTTTAAGGTCACAACTCCTCAGCTTACATCCTGTACCTATGTTCTACTGGGTAAACATGGGCTTCAGCGAGGAAGGAGAATAGACCAATGCAAAATAATACCAATAATGTCTTACCTCAAAAAAGCTTTCAGCAAACTGCAGAGTGTAAACACCACAGTCTGAATAGTTCATCTGCTGTGGAACTCGAGGACAAGCACCCTTCATGGTATCCCGAGTGAATAGTTTCTCTGCCCCTTTCCTGACTTTATGCTCCACAGTCAAGTAATCTCGGAGAGTGGCAACAATTCGTGCTCTATTTGCTCCAGTCAATGAGTCAAATATCAAGATACATGGCCTGAAAATAAAATCAATATGTAAATATCTATGAAATCTATAAATTCTACACAGGGCTGAAAAATAGTATTCATCAATAGTAACATATTTTCAATGGAACAAATGTAATGCTGGCAAATTCCAAGTTTTAAATGGAAGACAACTGTTTTGGTCAATGAAGCACAAACTATACTAGCAAATTCAAAGTGCATATTGGTAATAGTATGTGTAATTTTCAATGAACATGTATAATATAAGCAAAATAAAAAATAAAAGGAAATTTCAGATGTAAATAATGTATTTAATCATATGTAACTATTTGACTGAAAAAAAGTCTACCTTTAACTTTTGTGTTTAAACTCAGTTTAAACTATATGTGGGGCCACCTTAGTTAAGGGATCACTACACTAGTCAGCCCCCCCAAGGATGCGCACTCAAAAGGTGCGAAATTCCAAGGGTGCGGGCAGTACCGGTGTGGCACTTATATTCAAAGGGTGCGGTGACGGAACTCTGTGCTTTTGTCGAGCAGCCATGTTGTGAGACATCAGCTCTCTCTCTTTTTCTCCACCATTCGCCTTTCTCTCCCTCCTTCCATCTCCTTTAAAGAACTCCACATCCTAAAGCTTCATATGTGGAATTCTTCTTCCTCCTCCTCCTCTTCTTCTTCTTGTGACCCATTATGGTTTGTATCGCTTCGTAGGTCCCGTCTTCCTTGGTGTTACGGTTCCTCTATCCTTCCATAGACGTGAATAGGAAGAAAGTGCAACACAAAGGGAGATTTTCACCGATGTTACTAGACCTTTCTTTTCAATTACGCTGATTTTCTTTGCATTCTTCTCTCTCTCTCAGATGTGGGATTCCTCCTTCTCCATCCTACTACATACTGTAATGGCTTCCGCCAGTACAGTATCTATTATCTATCATATTTAATCACATGTGTGTATGTACTGTATATTCTTTCATTATATCATGTATTTCAGGGGTTATTGGGCGGAAAAAGGGTAAGTCTTAAGAGTCCCGGACTACATTAGTGAATTTCCCATAGGTTATTAACTTCCAAGGGTGCATTTTTGCAAGAGTGCAAAGGGTGCAAACTACATTAAGCGCACTCTTGTACTATTATTATCTCTTATCTATCTACCTATATACCTGGCTAACATCCCCATTAAAAATTACATCGCCACAATATGAGTCTGGCTAACGTAAAACTTACTGTTTAATGGATGGTGGAGGTGACGAGTCTGGTTTTGCAACCCGTGTTTCTCCCTTATCACATGGTTCCTCTCCTTTGTTTTTCTTATTGGCCTGAGATTCCTCTTCCTCTTCTTCATCTTCCTCTAGTTCATCCTCCTCTCCTTCTGCTTCATCTCTGTCACTCCATTCACCATCATCAATTATGGGAATCTGTTGTAACAAACAAAAGATTTTAGAGACTGGACAACCATGAGAAACTAACATTCTGGGAAACATATACATGATGCAGAGAAAAAATATTGTATGCTATGTAAATTTATTAGTAAACTGACAAGACTATGAAGACTGGTAAGGACATTAAGAGTAAATGAAAATGTAAGAATATGGTAGATGATATGAGGATGAATGTAATGTTGAATGGCAAGTTGCTTGAGAAGCTAGAATGTTTAAAGTATTTAGGGTTGAATATTGCTGTGGATGGAGGAATATATATGGTGGTCATGTCTAAAATGAACAAAATGTAAAGAAATTAATAAGATGTTTTGATGTAGGTCGTTACGAATCAAATACAGAGAAGGTTGTTGAAAAGAGTAGTGGTCCTGACTGCAATGTATGAGACTAAAACATTGAATATTGGAATAGAAGAGAAAGAAATTGAATGTAATGGAGATGAGGTGTTGGAGGAGTGTTTTGGGTAAAGAGTATAGATTGAATGAAAAATGAGGAAGTGTTTGTGAGAACTGGTGTTGTTAGATAGCCACTCTATCTTCCTCTATATCCAAGTTATTTAGCATCTTTTCTTTCTAACCTACGTTGTTTACCGCTTCTGTATTGCAGAATATACAATTCCTGGTCTTTCCAGGGTTCACCCAATTATCATGACATGCATCCATTATAACACTATATTTCTTATAGTATACATAGCTGACACACTTAGCAGTATATTATAACTTACTTCAATCCTATTTTTAGGTCGATTGGATCTTCGCCTCTTGGGTTTATCAGGGGTAAGAACAGGAACAGGCAGACCATCTGCTATCCGTACAGGACCACTCAAACCCGGGAAGCATATGATTGCAAGGAACCAATGGGCACTGAAAATTGATAATGATAATGTACAGGGAAGTCTCTTATAACAAGAATAGTTAAATTCCTCCAAGAAAATCATGTACAGTGAACTAGTGATGTATTGGATGTCTGTATCCACCTCTGCAGAGCCTTCGCAGTGAAAATAATACCTGCATTACTATCTGTGTCTGCATTTTCAGACAACAAAAGCTCCAAATCATTAACTGCCACAGCATTTTCAGATTCTATTAATAATATTAATAATCTATTAATCAATTAACTAATCTATTAATATTAACAATCTATTCTATGTAAATATCTGGCTTTATGTCCCTCTTAGAGGTGGATAGCCATGACAAGAAAAGGAGTTGGGGAGACATTACTCTCGCCTCCCATTCTGTGTAATGTCTTTTTGTAAGAGAATACAAAGGAGGGGCTTTCCAGACCCCTCACTCCATCCCTTTTGGTCAGCTTTTACAACCGTGGTAGTATTCTTACAGCTCCCACCACAAGCCTAAATAATTACAAATAAATACAAATTTTGAATGCCTTCTCTTAGAATACAAATACACAAAAATTTTCAGCTCACTGTTCATTGATGGGAATGATAATGAAATCCTTAGAGAAAATGTCAACATTCTTAGTCCATGACTTGACTCTAGCATGTCTTTTCTCTGCTGCTGACAGCTTAGGATCATCTTCAGGTGCATTCAGCCTTCGTTTCTTGGGTTTAGATGTCAGTCGCTTGTAGAAAAATGTAGAAAACACGTGGGTATGTTGCCGATGTATTTCTGAGAGTTTGCTTTGAAGTAACCATCTGTAAACCCAAACAAATCATGTAATTCTCGAATAGTTAAAGGAAATTACATCAGTCTTTTATCATGGAAAAATTGACTTAAAAGGAATTATTTAAATAAGAAGTACTGTGCATTTTAGCCATAAAACACAAACCATACATTCAAATGTGTTGGTCCACCTACTAAGTTTAGTGATCATTTTTGAAACGATGAAAGATGATGTGTTAATAGAAATAAAAAACACATACAAAGTGGATGTTCAAAAAGTAACTAAGAAAGATAAAATCTACACTTGCAAGTTAAAAGGAGTACAAACAAAAAGTGCCTAAGTGCTGTATGACACAAGGTAAAGGATAAAAATGTGTTGGATGTGTTTAAGGCATTAATAATATTAAGAACTGTTGGTCAAGTAAACAGCATGAAAGCCTGGAAATGGTGAATGTAAGGAAAGAAAATGCATAATAGACAGATAAGGTTAGAGCAATGTTTGCAGCTGTGCACAATAAAGGATGGGATAAAGCCTTCACATGTCATATGCATGGATATCCAAAAAGGATGAGGATCAAAATGAGGAGGAATATAAGAGTAAAACACTTAAATGAACAAGTTGGGTTTTGTTTAAGAAATTAATTTTAATGTAAAATAGGGAGAAAAAAATATACACTACTAACTTTAGGTAGAAGTCAAGTATGACATCATTCAAGAACTGCTCTTCCTCTAGACAGCAATAGTCATCCGTTGATATAGAAATTCCTCCTTTTTGTGGTGGTGGGGGATATATTAACAACCTGTAAGAAAACATAGGGTAATACTATATTTAGTAACACTTATGACATTATTTATAATCATGAAGTGCTATTTACATCTGAATATTTTATAGATTTCTTCCTTATTTGACAGCAATAATTCTGAAACACTAATAATCTCTAGCTCTCACTAATAATCTTGTTGCAGTCCTTTCACTTTTGCTTTCTTGAGTTAATTTTAATACTGTCATTAAACTGTACATATAAGGATCCTCTCTCTTGTACCCACACCACTTAGTAGTGCACATAGTATGCAGCAAGGAGTTTTTGGCGGTGGAATGTAAATACATATGTGATGCACTTAGGGTAAACCAATAACCCGTGAAAAGTTAAGCCCAAACTATATACAAGAGGTAGTAGTGCAGAGTGAAAGTAAATCCTAATATAAGTTCCTTATTCTAGAAAATTTGAAGTGATCACCTCGTTTCTAAAAAAAAAAAATGGTAATAATGTGGCCCATGCTTCCGGTATTAAAATCAGTGATCTGGTCAGAGAAAAACAAAGTATACGAGTGCAATGACAAGTGTTGTATACAAAATTCTGTGATGGCTGTGAAGCAGTGTACATTGGCAAGACATCGTGCTCAGTATCTCAGAGAGTACACAAACACAAAAACAATCTTTGTCATCACAGGAGAAGCAGGACAAACTGAAAAAAAAATACTTACAGTTTTGTTTCACAGGTAGCTATTGTAGTTGCAGGTTTTTTGACTAGATTCTGAACCTGGAAAATGTATAATATTGTTAATCTTATAACATCATCATTATCATCAAAATAAATTTCATAGGCAATGAGGGTGAATGTGATAATACAAAAAGAAATATAGTTAGATTAAATTGTGACCAGCAGAACAGATGAAACGATGTCTGACATATAAACTCTAGGCCTTGAAATCTTCAAACCATACCTGACTTGGATGCACTTTCTCCAGAACATTGTTTGGTTATTATAAACCATGCACATTAAAATGGCATGGATCATACTCAAAATAAGTTTTTTCAAAGCACTACTTAGATGAATGTGACTTCACTAGACTACATATATTAATTACCTTGGCTGATGCTCTAAGAAGAATCTCATTTGCTTCTTTATGATCCAGTTCCTCCATGACACTAACAGGTTCACTTGCTGTAGAAGTACTAGTAGCTGCTCCACTATTAGTCACCATACTTGAATGACCAAAAACTTCCTTAACAAGATTTTTATTCTCTTCAGTCAACCTATCTGGTAAGATGGTAATACGCTTTTGTGATTCATCTGGAAAAGATAGGGGTGAAAGCTCATTAGAATGTGAGAGAAAATAATCTAGTTATATTTCAATTACCATAATATATTAAATATATTCTTGCAAAGATGATAACTTACCATGACTACATGGATCAAAATAATATCCATTTTTATCTGTCATCTTGAGCAATCTTCTTATGCTTGCAGCTGTTGAGGGTTTGACATAGATAAAGAATACTGGCAGAGATCTGCCAAAATGAACCAAAATCTTCACAACACTCTCCACTGGAATATCAAATGCCACCGATTCTGTAGAACCTGAAAAAAGTAAGGTTGCATTTTAATTAATTATCTATATTATGCCCTGAGGTGGGGCTGATAGAATACCACTGTATTCGCTGCAGATTGTAAAAGGAAACCAAATGGGGAGGAAGGGAGAGTAATGTCTTCTTAAAAAATGAGTATCTAAATGTGCGTGGATTTAGTATGTAGTAACAGTAGAAAGTAAAAGGGAGGTAATTGAAGAATGTGTGTGGAGCGTAAGTTTGATGTGTTAGTGTTGAGTGAAACAAAAAAATAAAGAGAATGGTGAATGTGAGTAGAAGGATATCAGGTGTAAACAGAGAGAGAGAGAGAGAGAGAGAGAGAGAGAGAGAGAGAGAGAGAGAGAGAGAGAGAGAGAGAGAGAGAGAGAGAGAGAGAGAGAGAGAGAGAGAGAGAGAGAGCAAAGGAACGAGTGGCATAACTAGCCAGTCCAGAAGTGAAATAGTGTATGGTGGTTAAAGTAAATGTCATTCATGTTAATATGGGTTAAAATAAAGATTGTGCAAGAGGTGTGGGTGTTTGTTTCTGTATATGAACCTGGTGGGGTGAGGCATGAAACAGTAAGGGAGGTCTTTTGGAATGAGATGGAACACTGCTTGGAGAGTTATGGAGCGAATGTGAGAATTGTCTTGTTAGGAGACTTTAATGCCCATGTTGGTAATTAAGTAGTTGAAGACATGGTTGGTAGCTAAGGTGTGCCTGAGAATGAGAATGGAGAAGGCATTTCAGAACTATGTGTAGAGTGAGAGATGGAGATTGGAAACACCTTGCTCAAAAAGAAGGCTATTCACAAATATACATGGGTGAGAAAAGACAATGGAAGACTTGTGGATACAACAATGATGGACTATGTAATTATGTCAAGGAAAATAATAAAATGCTTGTTGTATGTGATAACTATGAGTCTGGTCACTACCTGGTGGGGAGAAAATTTAAGGTGGGTGAAGACTAGGTGAGTTGATGAGGTACAGAGGATTCTGAAAGTGGCTACCCCACTTTATGGTGATGTCAGCCTGGTATATAGATAGATTAATCTATACACCCAACTTATATTTCTTTAAAAATGGAGTAGCTGAAACAAGGCATCATCAGGGTTCGGGAAGAATTTCATCTCCCTTCCCTATCTACATTTAAGTATACAACTTACATAACTGTACAAGAATAGTTTATTGTGATCAAATTCATTCTAATAAGAGTTTGTTATGATATTCTTACCTTCAGCAATAGGAGGAACCTCAATATGTAGGCCCTGTGGCACAATAAGTACCCTTTCCTTAGGCATGACTTTGTAAGAGCCGATTCTAAGACTTCGACACTGTAGGGAAGTGTAGGGTCCCTTCAGAGTACCATCATTGAGGCTCTGTATATCTGGTATACCTCCACCTGAAAAAAAAGAACAAAAAAGAATAAAAATTATGTATGGATCAAACACTTGGACATGGAGTAGGATTTTAAATCCGATAAATATTAAGGTTGTAAGAAGAGTTTGAATCCAACAAGCTAACTGGGAGATGGGGGCAGCCATTGTTGTTGTTGTTGTAGTGCACCCTCCTATGTAGGCTTCTTCCCCTTTTCCAAAATGGAATTGTGATGATTTTTTGCCCTAGAATTGTTTTAAATTATAATTTTAACATAAATAATGTTAATTATGATAAAATTTATAATGTAAACACTCTATTTAGTGATTAGACTGAGTTTTGGCCATAGATGGCAGCACTACTCCCAAGTTCCAATACTTTATTATTGAGAACAGTATAGCAAAATTAATATCCATTGATAACCATAATTCCATATTGAAAGCAGTACTGGAGTATTAACTGCTGATTACTGAATATAACTACAGCAAGTGTATTTAATCACTTACCCAATATTAGGAATAGATATAACAATGATATTCTGAAACATATACAATGATATTCTGAAACTTATATACATTTTAAAACTAGGGAAACCAAGCTACACAATGAAACGGAATTGAAACGGAATTGACCATTTCCTGAAATGGAATTGACCCATTTTTAAAACGGAAAATCAATGGCCCTAATAGAAAGACAAGTATGAGGAAAAAAGGTGGAAAAAGAACAAGATGGTAGTGAAAAGGAATGAGTTTGTGCTATGAAGGCAAGGAGAACTTCAAGGTCTTGGCCACCTCCTTGGAGGAAATGAGACAATGGCATATAATACTCTCCAGAAAACAGCACAACATATGGAATTAAGTGCAATCTGCATAAATACCAAAATACTCACCTATCACAGCACCACTGTTGCCTTCTTTTTCACAGTCTTCGAAATCCTCCATATCAGCAGTAATAATGGGTTCCTTATGATTGACAGGTTCAGGATGGGCCCCTGGCTGGGGAGACCCACTGCCTGATAATTGACCTAATCCTCCAGGTTTATCATCATCTTCATCAGATGACAGGGTCAGGATGACTGAAAAATATCACTTATGAAGATACACATTCCAAATTCCATACAGAATCAATACGATAATCAGTGAATTTCCATCCAAGAGAAAGTTGAAAATTAATTTTCCCTCATTGCAAAATTAACGTAGCGCTGGGATCCTGCTGGGTACACATACAAATAAGACCTCCATGCAATACAGGGTTAATAAATCAATATATATGAGTACTCCTTCTTGCTGCTAAAATATATGTCTTCCTTTCCGTGTCTTTTCTGCTGAGAACAAATCCACATCTCTTCTGTGACAGTGCTGATCTCTCTTTCTATTTATCTATCAATTTGATACCTGTTCCTTAGAACTCCCCCCAGGGAATGGCCAAGGTAGAAATGTTTTAATTTATTTCTCCCCTCTCTTCCCTATTCTAGCACTATATCCTCCTTTTCACCGAGTTGTTCTTTTACATACACTACCTCTACCTTCCCCATAAACACGCTTTGTTATTTCACTCTCAGGCATTCTTTCTATGTGGCCAAAGCATCTTAAGGTGCTGTGTTTAACTCTCAACCACTCCATATTCCATTACTTCACCTCTACTAGACATACCATATTTATTATACATACTTTTATTACTCACCATCCATTCTCATTCCAACACCAGCTTTTCTCATGTAACTTGCTTCTACTGCTTGTATCCTTGATCTTTGACTTTCATTCCACACCCAAGTCTCACTTGCACAAGTGGAACAATTATTCCATTACACAGTCCCGTTTTCCCGTCCTTTCCTTATCATACACACTAGGAAGACTTTCCACCCTTGTACAGCTCTTTCTTTCATCTCACCTTCCATCCTTCAATATTTGTCAAGGATGAACCCAAGATTTTCAAATTCAAGTCCGTACTACCTTCTCCATTCAGCCTAATTTCACATTCTTTTGGACATTCAATTCTTACCATATATGGGCACCCAAAACCAGCTGCTTCACTTTTACTTCTCTCAAACAAAATCACCTTACTTTTGTTAACACCACCTTTCAACTTATCTTTTGCAAACAGTATCAACCAAATCTACCACCTTTTGCAGTCCACTCTCATCACAATTAACCCACTCACCAGGTTCCTCTGGAGCTTTTCCCCTTCCTCGTCCTTTTGCTTTCCCTTTATTGTTTGCTGGGTTTCCAACCTTTTTCTCTGGCCTTCTGTTCCCACCACCAGTCTTTCCATAAAAGTCCTGTAATTATGAAATACAAATTAAAATGTGCAGCATGATGAGTATTTGCGTGTATTTTTCTCCATCTACAAGATAACTGCTTCCTTAAAAGACAAGAAGAAGAAGAAAGCAGAAGGATAATAATCAAATTGAGGATTTCAAGAATCATGAGATTACCTGCTTAGAGAGATGTGTTATTGAAATTCCTTTGCTTGTCATGGTCATGGAATCACAAGTGGTAGCCTTGGAGCTTGCTGTGGTGGTTGGAGGTTCAGGGCGAGTTTGCATACGTAACTTATGGTTACACCTTTGGCACCTAATCAGATCCTCACTCAATATACCACAATTGGTACACAGAGATACCTTGCCAGTAACAAATCTTGGTTTATCAGCCTGTAAAAATAACAAAACAAAACAAAAAAATAGTACTCTACAGGTTTATTTAGCATTGAGAGAGAGAGAGAGAGAGAGAGAGAGAGAGAGAGAGAGAGAGAGAGAGAGAGAGAGAGAGAGAGAGAGAGAGAGAGAGAGAGAGAGAGAGAGAGAGAGAGAGAGAGAGAGAGCACATGGAGGCAGTGGCCTCGTGGCTAGCGGTTGGGCAGACGAGCTCAGAGTCCCGAGTTTGAATTCCGGCACTGGCTGGCCACTTTTCTTTGGTCAGACTGCCAAGTAGCCAAAGATCACCCCCACGCTGCCATAACACTATCCTTGATGGGACTGCAAAGTTATATCCACGAGGAGCTTTTGCAGGCAGCATGAGCAAGAAATGAGGCGTCACTTTAAAAATCTAACCTGTGCTACTAACAGGCGGAGGCCGACCATCTAATGCCTCCCTTAAGCCTACTGGCGCCAAAAAATGTTTTACACCTGTAGCGCCAGTAGGCTTGATGGAGGTTCTCTTTAGATAGTCGGCCTCCGCCCGTTAGTTGTGCAGGTTTTAGATTTTTTATAATAATGTCTCATTTCTCTTAATTTTCTTTGTTGAGAGAGGCTCATGCTGCCTGCGGAAGCTCCTCAATGCATGTAACTTTGCAGTCCCGTTGAGGATAGTGTTATGGCAGCATGTGGGTGGTCTTTGGTCACTCGGCAGTTATTCCATAGAAAAGTGATCAGCCCGTCAGGGGACTCTAAGCTGGTATGACCTCCATGCTAGCCACTAAGCCACTGCTTCCTGAAATCATGTAATGTAGTTAAAAATAATCATAATCATCATGAATCCACTGCAGGATATAATTCTTCCTTTAATAATCCTTGCCAATGATCCAATGACACACCTGCCTTTCATAATCCTCTCTATTATCTATCCTTCCATCTCTCCATGGTTGAACAACACTGTTCTCAAATACCTACTCTTTCAATTCCTCTATATTCTCCCCCCGTGCGTGTTCACGGGGGTGGGTGTGGGGGAGAAATGTGAGCAAAACTTGCTTTCAGTTTAAGATATATGGATTCCAGTTCATTTAACAATTATACTTACTGAACTATTTTCTGTTTGTTCTGTTGGTACTGATGAATGGACTATATGTTCTTGAAGTGGAGGAGAGGTGGAAGATGAATTTGTGGAAGATACATTATTAGAAGATACACTCCTTGGGGAAGACAAAGTAAGCGGTGATGAAGAAAGTGTGTTGGTCCCAGATGATGTTTGTGCAGTGCCATCCTGCTGCTTCATAGTGATAACAGAGTCGGAGGCAGAAGCAGTAAAATGGGCATTCCGGCTGAAAAAGGAAGAAATACTTGTCATATTTATACCTCAGAAACATGGATGTGGAATAAACTATTCTTACACTTTCTTTTAAACTTCCTCTTTCATCTATACTTACACTGAGGTAGATGAAGTCATATTAGAGAGTGGATGATTCAATGAGACTGTTGTGGTAGCACCTTGGTCCATAGGAAACACTGCTAACACTTTGGTTCCATCAGAACGCTCTACATAGTAGTACTGTTGCTTCTGTGGTTTGTTTACTGCTACAGGTCTGCAAAGATAGTATTTTCAAATTATTATCATCATTAAACTACTTCCTACACTGATAAGAGTGGGCCTCTAGATTCAAGAAATTGAAAATTACAATTAATGACAAAATGATCTACCATACAAAATATACCATTTCTTCATGAAGATCTATATAATGATTCAACCTTTCTCTGAATGTTTAAGAGTTCTCAAGCTTAGTATTATCCAAATATTTTGTGCCAAATTAATCAAAACAAAATCTATATGTAAACAATATAATACCAGATATGTGTGTACAGGCACATGTATCCAAAACTTACATTCTGACTTCCTCCCCAGTTACTGTGCCTTGGGATGTTGTGACTAGTTTCTGTACTGACTGATGTTGCTGCTGATGCTTGAGGTCATGAGATATTCTTTGACGATACTGATGTAATGATAACTTTTTAGTTGGTGATACAGCCTACAAGGAAAATAATAAATTCTGAGTCAAATATATTCATCATCATTAGCAACTAAGAACAACAATATACAAAAATTCAAGTTGCATACGTGTCATTCCTAATCGGGCTTATTGGTACCTGAAACACCCTACGTCACAAATATCCATGATAGGAGTGTCATTATCTACAAAGATTTTCAATGGGCAAAATTTAAAGGGTGGGTGAGAGCAATAAAAGCGTGTATGAAAGATGTAGTATGGGAACTTGTGCAAATGGAGTGAAGTGTGGTGTAGTGGAATGAGTGAAAAGAAATACTTTGAGGTGGTTTGGTCACATGGAGAGAAAGAAGCGAAGATTTTGTGACAAAGGTCAGTAATATGATGCAAGGATAGAGTAAAGGAGTATATGCATGAAAGAGATGCTGATACAGGGGGAATGTATGGATAAGAAGTGGAGGCTCTTTTGCCACGGGCATCAGACTATAGATAGATAGATAGATATAAAATGCAAAAGATTACAGAAGTCTCTGGCGAGCACCATACTGTGCCCTGATAAACCTACCAATTTGTACCCAAATAATACTCACCACAACTCATAACTCACTAGACATATCTGATATTTCTAGGCATAAAAGAGACACAGTACAGAAGATGAATAAAAACTAATTTGTAATGAGAAGAAAGGTGTATGGAGTGGAAAGAGGAAGGGCTGATACCAGTAGTCACAAATTCAAAGGATGAAAATGAAGTCAAATGTTTGTCAGGAATGAGTGTAAGCTGACTTCAATTTTTAATGCATAGTTGTCAGTCATTAGCTTGACACTTCGTACTTTGAATCTACTACAAGTTAGGAAGTTTGTTTATCTATCTATCTCTAGTTTCTGATGCCTTGTTCCTTCCAGAAACGTCTCTCATGGGATATGGCCATGGCAGAAGCCTCCACCTCTCCCTATCCAAACACTCCCTCCGAACTTGTTCAAGAACTCCCCCTCTATCAGCAAGGATGATGCATAGATAACAGCTGAGTGACAAGTTTTGCCATATACTCCATGTCTCCACAATCAAGATCACCCTGTCTTTCATACCTGCAAAGTCACTTGTTTAACTTGTTGTTGATGATTATTCTCTTGTTGCTGCTTAGCAGTAGTTGGTACAGATGGAATTGATGTTCCAGAGAGAAGTGATTGGTTTGCATGAGCACCAACCTGAAATATTATAGAAATATTTCTTTACATACTTTAATATCAGCAAATAAGAAAATGGAAGATATATTTATAAAAAAATAAACAACTTTGATATACAAAAAAAAATTAAGAATGTCTGTCTGTACGCACATATGCACGCATGTTCCCTTTCAAAAGGTGGGCATAGTGCAAACTTTCCTTCTTGCCTTTCCATATTCACACCCCTTGTCTACCATATGCTGAATAAACAAATAGAAATAAATTTGTTCAAAAGAATTTACAACCATCAAATTGGAGAGGGGAAGGGGTATAAAGGGTGGATAGATTTTAGGTGAAGATAAGCAAAAGCAAATGAGGAAATGACTGCATACATTGTTAAGAATGGAGAAACATTTTCAGTAATACAATGACATTAATCAAAAGTGGAACTACTATTTACTATAACCCACTGATATGCAAATACACTTCAATTTAGTTTTTTTTTTATCCTCAGCAGCTTCAAAATTATCAGACGGAATTTTTTTCCCCTTCCAACTGGTAGTCTTTCCTACATGTGGGGTGGCACCCAAGGAAAGCGGAAAACATTGTCCCAGATACTTGAAATTTTTGAATATTTTAACTTTTTACATAAAATATTATAAAATTTACAATATATGATATGCAAAATATGTTAGGCCAAAGTTTTGATAAAAAAAGTTATAGCCAATAGAAAATTTAAGGACAACCCTATGTGCAAGGCATTCATGGGTCACCAATTAATTAAATCTTATAAAATATTTTGTACTACTTCTCTGAAGTTTGATTAAATAAGCTACATAAAGTAGTGTACAAAAATCAGCTTCAGCTATCCATCACACCAATGATAATTTTGAAAAATAAATTAAATTGAAATTCTAGTAATATATTGAACATCTTACCTTTTAGAATCAGCATGAAAGAAAGCATGCATTACAATAATTTGAAGCTGTACAAACAACAAGTCACCTGTTGCTTTCGGTGCTGCTGGTTGCTCAGCTGATGTGATATCAACATACGTTGTTGTGCTGTAGGGGGTTTGTTTACCTTGCTTCGGTTGGCACTTTTCTGTTGCGTGTCTATTTTATTTTGAAGTTGTTTAAGATACTGATCTTGATATGAAGGCTGCTGCTGTTCATCCTGTTGATGTTGCTGCTGTTGCTGTTGCTGCTGTTTTTGTGGTGGTTGCTGAGGCTGCTGCTGCTGTTGCGGTTGTGGTAATGGTTGCTGAATCCCAAGTGATGCTTGCCGCTGGACTGGATTAGTTCTTTGTAATCGGGGTTGTTGGGGCCTAGGTGTGGCTACTGTTTTTGTGGCTTGTGGAGTGGCTGAACGTATGGCTGGTCCTGCTAATACATGCGAAGTGTTTGGAGGCAGTAGTGCTGTGGACTGAGTCAAGCTAGACCCTGCTTGTCCACCCACCTGTGCTGGAGACCTTGTGCGAATGTTGCCAACACTGAGAGGGGTTCGTACAATATGGGTGACTCCCTTTTCATCCTCAATTCTCTGAAACATAACAGTTGAATGAGTAATAAGTTAATACTTTCTGTTACTCTTAATGAATAAAATAAAAATATGGAAAAGGTACAGTAGAATCCCTTTAATCAATCCCTAAATATCTGAAGAAATGCTATACCTGAGGGATGCAACATACAGTGTGTGTATTTATCTAGTTGCTGTATACAGGGTCTGAGCTACATGTGTGGTCCCTTTGTTGTTGCCCATTCTTTACCATTATCATTTATTTCAATCCAATCCAAGAATCTATACTTTTCTGGGGAAAGTTGTACTTTTTTGTGTCGTTCAGGTGTGTGTGTGTGTGTGTGTGTGTGTGTGTGTGTGTAGTGAAACTCCATCTACACCACACCCACATGCACACACACCCAGAGGCTGAGCCTATAACTACTTCCCTCGAGACCACGGTTGAGGTCCAGATTAACTTGACCTCACGTGACCACCAGGTCCGCAATGCCCAATATAAACTACCGAGACACACATCTCTAGGTCAGTCTACTGCTAAGCTTACCTCACCAACACCACTAGCTCATGTCTAGGGAGTCAAGCCTCGGGGCCCCCTCACACATCACTCACCATCTTCGTGTCTCTGTCTACTGTACGACTACTCGTGTGTAATAAACTACCAAAGCCAAGCCTGGGTGTTGTTCCAATCCTTATGTAGCACCACCGTACGCTACATGTGTGTGTGTGCGCGTATTGACCTAGTTGTAACATACAGAAAAAGAGCTATGCTCGTACTCTCCTGTCTCAAAATCTACTATTATCCAATTTGCTTTTGAAATCATGAATATTTCTTGCATTAAGTTTATTCCCGGCTTCTAAACTGTGTGTGTGTGTGTGTGTGTGTGTGTGTGTGCACTTCACCATGGTCTGGAGGATCACGTGCTGGACTTGTGATCGTCAGCCATCACACACAGTAACTGCTTCCTGTCAGTCAAAAATCCTTACTGGAGCAGGGTTCAAACCCACAACTTGTTGGTGACAAGGGGAATTGTTAATCACTGAAATACGGGAGCGGTGTGTGTGTGTGTGCAGTAGCAGGGTGGGGAAGGGAGAACCGATTATTATGACTGGCATTATACTTAGAAAAATATATTTCAGTAATCCTTTTGAGCATTTGCAAAGATTTTTAAAAATCTCTGAAAACTCTCCAGGAATCCAGTGCTAATGAATGAATAAAATGTTAACTAGCTGAATTTTAGATTGAATTAAGCTTCTATAAGAGAAGGCATCTAGGTATAAAAGTACACAAGAAAGAGAGAGAGAGAGAAAAAAAAAATAGATAAATAAATAAATAAGTAAATAAGTAAAAATTATATGAATGAATGTTCTTAATGTCATATCAACCAAAATAATTAGATGCTACAAGTTCCATGCATTTATAAGATACACATCAGAAACAGATAGATAGATTAATAGACAGATGAAAATATTTTCATCAGAGGGAAAATCAAATAAAAAAATCACAAATCATATATAAATACTAAACTTTGAAGTAATCCACAAACCCTTCATCCCACAAAGTCTACATAAAAGAAGCACCAAGACAAACACCAATAGATGGACAGGGAGAACAACAGTGCACAAACGAAAGGCTGATATACATGTTGAATGTAAGTGATTTGTTGTGGAGCTGGCTGCTGCCCTCCTTGAATTATCTGCTGTGGTTGCTGCTGAAGCTGTGGCTGCTGCACAAGCTGATGCTGTTGTAGCACAAGCTGCTGTTGAAGCTGAGGTGATCCCTGTTGAACAAGCTGCTGCTGCAAGGACAAGTGTTGTACCTGCTGTTGAGGTTGCTGCTGCTGCTGCAGCTGGAGTTGGTATGTCTTTTGATGTACCTGTTGCTGTTGTCTTACTAGTTGTTCCTGGGTACTCTGCGTTCTGGAAAATAACATAATATATTGTAATTAAAGAGATGAGGTGTGTTCTGCCTTTCACTTTGTTTTCAATTCATTCTGTGTATTTCAAAGTCTATTTACAGCACATGTATTACATCAGTACAGTACAGTCAGATAGATAGATAGCAAGAATGCTAATGGTTCAGCTGCTTTCATACATGTATTACAGCTGACTCCAGCTTAGGAACATATGTTTTATAAGTCCTCAATAGAAAGAAAATATGCCAAGACTATAAAATCCTATCAGCAGTCCTGAGATGCCTTATATGCTTCATCACAACACTCAACTCTTTTCAGTACATCACCTATGAAACCCCTAAAGGATAACATATACCAAATCAGTCCCACACACACAGATTCTCATCATCATTTATATTAAGAGAAGCATGTACATCTAGTAGCTTTTAACATACAAATATTCAAGGTTTATGAAATATAAACTATATACCACTGCATTAAAAACTTGACCTTACCTATTAATTATTCTTTGTCCTTGTGGTGTAATAAACTGTGGTTGTGGTTGTGGTTGTTGCTGTGGCTGTGGTTGTTGCTGCAGATGATGGTGATGTTGCCGTTGCATAAGTTGTTGTTGTTGGACCACCTGTTGCTGGGGTACTAATTGTTGTTGTGGAGTTATCTGTTGTTGTGCTAGCTGTTGCTGTGGAGTTATCTGTTGTTGTGCTAGCTGTTGCTGTTGAGCCAATGGTTTCTGCTGAGTTATCACTTGCTGCTGAGTTACTTGTGAAGTAATCTGCTGGTGCTGAATAACCTGTTGCGTGGCAATCTGTTGTGGTTGTGTTACCTGTTGCTGTGGCACCATTTGTTGTTGCTGCTGCTGCTGCTGCAGGAGAATTTGCTGTGTATGTTGAGGTTGTTGCTTGATAGGAGGACCTCCAGCATAAACAACCTACAGTCCAAGACAAAAAGTATCAGTCCTTGTCTCTGAATTATCTATATATCTAGGATCAATGATGAAGGAAAGGTATTGAGAGGAATGAAGATGTTTAGTTGTAGAACAATGGGAATGAATGTAAAAGAAGGTTGTGTGAAGGAGTAGCTATGCCAACTGCACTACATGGGGCTGAAACTTGGAGTATAGCAGCAGCGGAAAAGAGACTAAATGTAATGGAGATTAGATGCCTAAGGAGTATGTGTGGAGTAATACATATGGACCGAGCACGAGATGAGGTGTGTGCGTGTATTTACCTAGTTGTGGTTTACGGGAGGGGAGTAATCTCATGGTATCCCGTCTCTGTATCCTTTATCTAGTTTCTTCTTAAAAGTATGCACAGTCCCAGCCTTCACAACTTCCTCACCCAGTTCGTTCCATTTATCTACAACTCTATGAGGAAAACTATATTTCTTGATGTCCCTTCTACAGTTTTCCTTTTTCAACTTTAAACCATGTCCTCTTGTATTCCGTGTATCCAAGGGTAAAAAGTCTTCCCTATCCATGTCCTCCATACCATTTGCCATTCTATAGACATTTATCAAATCACCTCTTTCCCTTCTCTCCTCGAGTGTAGTGATTTCTAATCTTTTCAGTCTCTCTTCATAGGTCAAAGTACTCATCTCGGGAACTATCTGTGTGTGTGTGTGTGTGTGTGTGTGTGTGTGTGTGTGTGTGTGTGTGTGTGTGTGTGTGTGTGTGTGTGTGTGTGTGTGTGTGTGTATGTGTGTGTGTGTCCTGGTACAAAATTTTCTTTCCAATAGTTTTTAGAGGCAGGTTCCATGTTTAAGTATGTTAGTGTATATTGCTTAATGGTAGCATACCAAGCTACATGGTTACATGCAATTTATCTATTAAGTCCTTTGCCTTGTTGGCCTTTTCTTAAGACCTCATCCCATGCTATCTTTAATCTACAAACTTCCAATTCAAGAAGTTTAGTATACTTTTCCCACATTCAACATTTCCTTCCACATGACCAAACCACAGCAATAAATTCCTGTGACGAAGTAAAAAAGCAACTTGATATATTAACCCCATGTTCACTTACCTGCTGAGGATGTGGGGGTCCTATTTGATACACCTGTTGCTGCTGATGCTGTGAAGAGTATACCACCCTTTGTTGGACTTGCTGTGGGGCTGTGTATACAGTCTGTGGAGGAAAAATAAATAGCTACATAGTCTTTCACTTTTTACTTAGTTATTTTTAATAAAGACTGCATGTCTACCACTGAGGGTGGTGCATAAAGTGTCTAGTCCATACCCACCACACACCCCCCCCATCCCCACATACCACTCCCTCTCAGCACACACACATGGAAAGGTAGGACCGCTGGCCTTTCACTCCTGCCAAACTAACAGGTTTTAACTCCTCCATTTGATTGCATACCTATTTTACGCTAAGTGAACAGGGGCTACAGCATGAAACAAGACCCACACAAATAGTCTCCACTTGGTCAGGAATTTGAGACCTACACCTTCTGGTTGTGAAATGAGTGCACTAACTACTAAACAAGTGGGAGCAACATATCAGAGAATATAGATAGATATACAGCAATCCCTCCCATATCTGCAGCAATTTAGCCAAGGCCGTGATTAATACACAGAATAAATATGTATGAGTAATACAGCAGTGTCCAATGGCAATATCAAGAAAAACAAATATTCACTAATGTTTGCATTCTATCATGTTGTAATGAAGGCAAATAAGGTGCTAAAGGAAACTGATAAAATGAGTAGAAATAAAACAAAGGCAAAATTGACGATAAGTGAAGGGCCTGCACTCTGACAGCCACCACATGTACCCTTTGCCTCCCAGCACACACACAGATAAACAAATACAAAGTTATTTAGCATAAACTTGAACCACAGACATCCTAATACCAGCATCATCTCCCTTTGTCCTTGGTGACAAAAAATAACTTAATTAATTAAAATAGATAAATAAATAAATGTACACATACACACACACACACACACACACACACACACATATATATATATATATATATATATATATATATATATATATATATATATATATATATATATATATATATATATATATAAATATTTATATATATATATATATATATATATATTTATATATTTATATTTATATTTATATTTATATTTATATTTATATATATATATATATATATATATATATATATATATATATATATATACAGTAAAACCTTGATATAACGAACCAATTGGGGTGGGGGGTCTGACGTTATATCCGATAATTCGTTATATCCGAAGTTCGGTAAAAATATCGAACGAGTTCGCTATATACGGGGTTTCGTTCGTTAAGACGTGTTCATACAGGAGTCCTCGAAGCCATTTCTCAGTAGGTAGTAGGTACGTAGTAGGTAGCAAGTGGCGAGAGCATGAGCGCAACCAACCCTTCACAGTGAGAGCTAACTGTGGACTGAGTGGCGTGCGCATCGGCACGTTCATGTTCAAACAAAGTGGAGAGTTCAGCCGGCTCATAACGTATATATATATATATATATATATATATATATATATATATATATTGTAACTGCGAATCAAGTATCATAAATCGAAAAAAGGGTACTAATTGGCTAGTATCGTATCTGCGAATTTAACGTAAACCGAACTATCGTATATCAAGGACTTCCTGTATATATATATATATATATATATATATATATATATATATATATATATATATATATATATATATATTAATAATGATAACAATAGAAAAAAAACTCAGTCTGAGGGATTAGGATTACTATACAGATAGAATAATACGAGCAACTTTCTGTTGTTGTTGGATGCCTTTGCAAACCAGTTTTCCTAAGACTGCCGCCAACACCAAGCAAGCTTTTTCAAGTAAAGGACAAGTATACACAGTACCTGTGTTGACACTGGTAGACTCACCTGTTGTGGTTGAGTATATACCACTTGCTGCTGAGTCTGCTGAGGAATGGTGATGGAGTACGCTCCCTGCTCCACCAAGATTCCCCCTCTGGAAATAAAAATGAAAGTATTTTACACAAACAACTCTCACTCAGCATTTTATCTTCATAAAATGTTCATGGTTGCCTTTATCTTGAATATAACTATTTAAGTTTTTGCTTATCTTTTTCCTCTAATCTACTCCTCTTTTATGCAAACTAGATTAGTGGAGTATATAAAAGAAGAAAGTTAGAGTATGAAATATGAATATGCAAAAGAAGAAAGTAAGAGAGGATGAAATGAGGGGACAATGCTACTTTCAACACTCAATTTGTTAATGGATAGTTATATTAGAAAAACTATAATTTGGTGATAACCGAGTGGAAATACAAGGATGAAGTCTGTACTTCTACTCCTACTGTGGCCACCTCTTTCAGGGAGTTTCAAGGAACATGCATCATAATTGAGATAGATAGATATACAGATAGATAAATACATATATAGGGACCCTACACCATAAGATAGAAAATACAAATTAGATATTCAATAAGTAAATAGAATGGAAAGAGCTGCACACTCTTCAGCCCTCCATGAGCAGATAGGTACAAATTGAAAACAGAGTAACCTGTTAAAGGCTGCATTGAAAAGTAAATTGATATAAAACTGACTTGAGGAACTGAAGTGCTGCAGGTCTAGGCAGTAGTATTGTTGTTTTTTTCTCTGGAAACAAAAATATTCAAAATGGAAGTGTATCTTCAACACCAATGTAACCTCGTTGTCAAGAGACTTTGCTATACATTAGATGACGTCCAGTAAACCCGTAAATAGACTTATGTTTCACCATTATCACTGTGGTAGGTTCCTTTATTTTCATATTATCACTTTATAATTACTCTCAAGTCCTTAAATGTCTTGGTTCTTCCTTAAAATCTCATCTCACATTTACCCATCAGCACTCTACCTTCCACTTAAATAACACATTTGCCTGCATTATCAAGCAACCCTTACCTCATTCTAGGAAAAACCTACGAGAAAGAGTTGCTCCTTCAAGTGATAGTGTTAAATCCCTTTTTCATTCCCATTATGTGACCTTCCAAGTAAAAAGACATAAGGTGATGCTAATGATGTAAGAAATTATCAGGGAGATAAGTAACACTTTCAGCAATGCTATGAGACTACACTCTAACCATGCATAAGTGAAGAAACACATGGGATCTGTATAAGCAATCAAGAAGGAACAGGGCTAGAATGGCAGCTATACGGGACAAGACTCATGTTTACAAGGGTGGCCAGCGTGGATAAAAACTTGTGTGAACTGGAACTTAACTGCTAATGGAGTTTTTAACACCTCTAAACAACTTCACTTCATGATGCTAACTTAGTAGCCCATGGCATAGAATAGTGATTGGCTGTAATGTGTTTATCTAGTTGTTTTGAGAGGGATTTTGAGTCAGTAACCCATGGTACAGATTGATGACTGGCTTGATGATCATCATCAATTTGAATAGCTTCACAGTGCTTCCATGCTTTGTTTTATTTTGTTCATTGAATGGTGGTCTCTAGCAGCCTCCTTCCATGGGCCTAGATTTATGAAATCTTTCAGGACTACTTCATTTCAAATTTTCTTGTGTCTCTCTCTAGAAATTTTGCCAACTATGGCTAGATCGACGCTAACTCTTTTTCATCCAATCACATACTGGTGATAGACCCCAATGTGTGTACGTACCTCCATCTCTACAGGTTTGTCTCAACCAACCTGTTCCCTACTCTTACTACAGATCTCAATATCATTCAAAAACAGCATAGTCTACGGAGACTCCTGACTGACATCATCCATCAACCTGTGCATGAAAATTGCATACTCGGAGTTGATCCTTGATGCAATCCCACTTCCAGCTTGAATTTGCCCATCATTCCAACTGCACACATCACGGCTGTCACACTATCCATATATTTTTCTGCCACTCATGACTTCATATAGTACTACAATTCCTCTTTTGGCATTTTGTTTTGATTTTTTTAAAATCTACAAATACACAAAACATATCTGACTTTGATCCTTATTTGTGTGAGATGAAATCAGCAAGTTACCAATCTTTTTTTTTTTGTCCTTTTCAATATTTGTAGACCCATACACAAAATATTGCATGACCAATGTAGGCCTGGTTTCAAGCTGTACGAATCACAATTTTTTCTTACTCAGTGTCTGTGAGAATTAGTTCCTCGCCATCCGGGGAAATCACAAAAACCTGTTGTTCCTCCATAATGCCTTCTATGTATATGCAACCCTGAAACAAAGAAAAACACAAATTAATGTTTTCTGGGTTCTGTTAGATTCATGACCAAGTGAAGTTTTTTGGGGGAGGTTCTGAATGGAAAGTTAAAGAAGGTGATATCAATAGGGAAAATGAGAATGTTTAGAGTAATAGACCCAGTTTAATATATAACCAATACCGACTTTGGCTCTGCACAAAATTTAAATACAGAACCTAGATATCTGGAAGCATGTTTAATCCTATACTTAGTTATCACAAATTAGCATTGATGGTAAAATGCAGAAAAGGAGAACATATTGATTCATGAACATTTTATTCTATATAAAATCATCATAATTTACATTTAATATACTTTAAATGATAATCAAAATCATGTGGCGATGGGCAGGCAAGTTCATTCATCAAATCACCAATGAAGATGTCACCAACAAATTCAAAGGTCCTACAATTCTTACCTTCCATAAAAATTTCCAGTTTTATTTTCTTATTCTCTTAGATGAAAGCTATTTAGCTTGTGAACCAATATTTTCTTTGGGCCAATTAAAAGAAAACTTCTAGAGTAAATCATGCAAGCTTAAACTTTAGTTTCTTTGGTGTTGGCCATGACACACAAATGGTCTTCACCAACTGTATTGTTTATAACATGCAATACTTTTTTTTAGGGTGAGGGGGTGTCTAGACAACTATTTCATCCTGTCATGATCCCTATTCCACCAATAAAAAAAATGTCATCGAAATGCATGTAAACCAAATTTTTGGTTATAAGGCTGAGAAGCAACTTTACACAGCTTACTTTGTTTTTATTATTATTAAAAGTAGTCATCAAGTTATCATCATTTCCGTTTTTTTTCCTTAATGCTCATATAGCAGATAAATAAGTTAGAAATACTTATTTTCCCTCACATTCCACAGATGTGTCCTTTATTAATAACAACAGATGTATTTCTGCCATTAATGTACAGAAAATCATCATTTGATATTACCAAACTCTGAGCCAATACTGTGTATTTGTATGTATGTTCTTGGTCTGTTAATGGCACCGAACTGTAAGAGAGTCACGTGTTATGACATTCTATGACATTTTTTGTGTCCTACTATTCAGAAGAAAGCAT
Source organism: Metacarcinus magister (assembly GCA_029783475.1). Taxonomy (NCBI): domain Eukaryota; kingdom Metazoa; phylum Arthropoda; class Malacostraca; order Decapoda; family Cancridae; genus Metacarcinus; species Metacarcinus magister. The sequence continues at coordinate 15,117,388 of JAPQNM010000044.1, forward strand.
GACACCTGACCAGGGAGAAACAGGTACACTTCTCACCATGAGCATGCAACAGAAATTACTAGTAGTGACTGTTGGTATAGTTTTTGAGAGTTTATAACAAAGTTTTATTTGCAAGACAACCTGTCTCTGGATTGTTTACGTTAATATGGACTATTACTTCTTTGAGTGGTACAGGCGGCAGTTAGTTTGACTTTTCGTTGAAAAATGAAAAATCTAACCATCTGCAGAGCTGCTCGGAGGAGCACCGATGGCACAATGGTACATGCTACCTAAACTCTTTAAACTTGTCTTATTCATATAAGTAAAATTTAAGATTAGAGGGTTGTACGTTAGGTTAGGTCAGGTTAAAAATGTTGTGTTCGATTCAGTTCAGAAAAAAAACCACCACTGTTAACTTACCAAACACTGTAGGTAACATTAGGAGACTTTGCGTGATTTGTAATATGAGGATTACGGATTTGTGAAAAAATTTTAAATATTGGTAATTTCCCTAAATCACTGATTTTTGGAATTTATGTAGGTTTTTATCTAAATATAATCATATGGGCGACTTTTCTTGGGCCACATAGCTATGATTATTTTTTGTCTATCACAGATATTGGAAAGAATAATACATGTAGCTATTATTCAAGATTTTTAATGATAAAGGCTTTTTCCCCCTCTATCTCTCTACTGACTGAGGCAAAACTTTCCTCCTAACTTTTATTTCCGTATCAATAAATTACGTTTTTCAACATTCCAATATTCAGTGGCCAGACTGTGATGGTATAGGGGGCCTGGAACTCATTCTAACGTTTGCCCGTGTGTTTGTTGCCCAGCCATGTGTCAATAACCTTGCCCGGTGAAACCGATACTACATCACAAACACACGCCCCAGCACTGTCGTGGGTGTCAATCATCTTGACAGTACCAGCTACACGCCTGACACGCTACTAGCTACAACATGATGGTTTGGCATGACCTAGACAATGGCTTAGATGTTGTGCGAATCACCTGCTTCCTGGCGAGAAACAGTTCTGTGTAATTTGAAGTTTCCTTTCATAATACTACGAACTTATAGATTGAATGGCAGAAATGCAAACTTAGCTAAAATGTCTAAAATGCAAACATGAATGTCTGATATGCAACTCTGACAATGAGCTAGGTGTTGTGGGAGTCACCTGCTTCCTGGTGATAAATCATTCCACGCAAACTATATATTTTTTACATCATAAATACATATGAACTCAATGCCTAGATTCCAACGCCAACTCCTTAATTGAAACTGCAAAAAAAATTAAGGACACACTGAAATGAGGTTAAAACAAGGCATTCATAGGTTGCATTGCTCCATGTGATCGTCACTCTCATGTCTGGAGTGACCAGGCCGTCCCCGCAACACAGCAAATGGCCAACAAAAATATGCATTACAAATCTCTCTATTACCATTAAAGGAGGCTCCCACCTTAATTATGACTAATCAATATAGGCACATAAACTTACGTGGAGGACTCAAGGCTATTCATTTAAAGCACTTGGATAGCAACATGGCAGATATGGAGTGAAATGGGAATCCTTGTTTACACCTTCACAGTATCGCGAAAGCTGCAATGTTTTCACTTTATAAAGGCACCAGACATGTCCAATTTACACATTTTGTCCGTCATTTCAAAGCTTCATACTGCACTCACCAATATAGGACAAGCACCTCACCTATTCAAATGAGATTAAAGGGTTAAATCACAAATGATGTTAACGGAGTGTAGCGAAGAAGCTGCCACCCGCCATCTTGGATCGACGTGCACTGAGCTGCCGCAAAATGACTGTCGCAAAGCCCGGCCACCACAAATCCCGCCAATATTCTTCACTCCCTTATTTTAATGTACTTCACATCTTAATTTACCTTAATGGAATCATATAATCTACTTATATGATATAGTTTAAATTGAGTGTCCACGGTAACGGTAACGGTGAATAAATGGAGTTAGGAATAGCAAGTTGAGCACATTTTACGGCCTTTACGACATTGGAAAACAAGTGACGCTGGTGTTGCGGAGGGATAATTGGGAACAGTCCCCGCAACACACCTCAACCCACAGCCACTGGCCTATTGATTGTGACGTCACCAAAATACACATTTTCTTGCCGTCTCGTTCAAATGTCATTATTGCCTCCTGTTGCATGTCTAGATATTGTGGCCTGCATAGAGTATAATATTGCATGTAAAAAAATATCAGTATTGAAGGGCTTCCCTCCATGTAAATAAAAGAAAAAAACACCAGCAATAAAGTAAAAATAATTACTGCAATGGTGGCAGCAGCCTACCTATGTGACGCTAAGCTTAAGGTGTACAAGTTATGATCAAAACAGGTTAACACGTGGCGACGTGTTTCAGCAAGGAAGAGATGATTGTGTAATTACATTGGTAATCTGATTTGATTATATAACGTGATACTTTCAACTTGGATCCCGTTACCTCACAGTATACCTCGCTTTTATTTTCACACAGTACTTACACACCTAGCAGGTGAATGTGCTAGGTAAGTAATGTTTTGCACTGGTAAGAGGCAATGCAGGGAAACCTTTTTTCCGTTTCACATAAAAAAGTCAGAAGTCATTTGTTTTGACACTTGTTTTGACACTTGTTTTGTTTCCGGAGAGGAACGACGAGGTGAGTTTCAAGTTATTGGCATGATGTGACGTGACTTTCTTATTATTTCACATACGTAGGTTTGTTACCACTAACTGTCAAAATGTGACTCAAAATAAATAGAGCCATTATTATTTCCATGGAGCAAATATCCACCTATGAAACATCTGCATTACCTGCATTCTTTCTCGGATGCTCCGATCACAAAGCAGAATCAGTTCATGTGGGAACCATTTGGGCGTGTCATGAAGAGGAACGCAATGCATCCGTGTTATGACGTAATATGACATAATTTGAACGATGCACATGATTGTTTAGGGAGCTTCACTATTCACTACAGAAAACATTATTTTGTTTTGTGTGTTATTGTTCACCTTGGTCTGTTGGATCACGCGCTGGACTCGTGATCATGTTATTACCTTCCCCGAGAGAGCTCAGAGCTCATAGAGACGAATCTATGGGTAAGGCTGAGACCTCTCATACATCACACACTCCCATCCCATTGTTCAATCGGGACAGTGGTGTGTGTGTGTGTGTGTGTGTGTGTGTGTGTGTGTGTGCGAGTGTGTGTGTGTGTGTGTGTGTGTGTGTGTGTGGTTTTATCAAAATGTTCTTAGCTAATTGCAATTTTACAGGATCGAGTCAAGTCTGCAGTGTTTTATCTATTGATACTATTTCATCAGAGAGAGAGAGAGAGAGAGAGAGAGAGAGAGAGAGAGAGAGAGAGAGAGAGAGAGAGAGAGAGAGAGAGAGAGAGAGAGAGAGAGAGAGAGAGAGAGAGTGAGTAGGAACATGACTTTCCTTTCACCGCCCATTTGTGTAAGCGAAGGGAAAACAAGTTTATTGACACCTTCCAGTGCGAACTTGAACAACATTGTTACAGTACTTTAGTGTCGCGCCGTCTTCCCGACACGTGTTCATGATCACAATCGCAGTAAACCGAAATACTCTTGGCAAGTTCACTTCGAATGTAGTTAATCCTTCCCATACGTGCCAGACGCTAATGTTTCTACTTAAATAGGAGTTCTATAGCCGTAGTGCTCTCTCCAGTTGTTATTAGGGATGGGCATTCGTGTGTGGAAGAAGAAAAAAAACAGCGCAACATAATCAACATTTCCACCTTCAGTTACTTGCCTATAGATAGTGTTCGTTTCATGTGGATTAGCAGTCATTCACCGGTGTTACTGCCTACACGATGAGCACACCGCTAGTGTTTGTAGTTCAACAACTGTCTATTTTCTTCCTGTGATGCAAACGATTTCCTTCCACGCTGTCACAAACTTACAGGTGCCCGAAATAAGGAACAGGATGGCACTTTACTGATGTCCAATTTGTACCTGGCATGCCTTACCCAAGGAGCGGCTGGTGGTCACATATGACATCTTAATTTAATTCTTCAGCTAATATCGCACTGATCTATCGTGTCTGGAAAGCTGAATTTCCTCACATCTTTCTTTGATATTATCTTAATTTCTTCCTTTTGCCTTCTTGAAGATGATTGCCTAGATATTATATACTAATATTTATTTTTCCTGCGACACATTTATATGGCGTAATCATATCGTCTTTTTCTTTTTTATGTTGATAATTGTAGGATATCAAGCCCTCTTCATAGCTTATGACCTCTATGTATGTGTTATGCGCACCATCGATATTATTAACACATAGGTAATTTAAAGCAATCTCAGGAGAGGAACGATAAACAGTAATACACTCGTTTCGTGAATTAGGTTATTAGGAATTAAAGCAATTTTAGATACAACTTCAAAGTCAAGCAAGCCAAGCCTCGCATATATACGGTTATAGTGTAGCTTGTGGGGGGGGGGGTTTCTAATATGAACCATTCTCCTTCCTCTGTAATAAGTGAAAAAAATAATAAATGAAAAATACTACAGAAAAAAATAATTCAGATAAGTATAAAAAAGAGAAAATACCACAGCAATACAAATATGGTTCTGCATTTTTTAACATCACTGACTAAGCAAGTAAGCAAATACGAAATCCCTAGGAAGTTACAAATGTACCTAGTGACAGAGGATGTACCCTTTTTAAAGATAAACAAAAAAATATATATAAATAAACGGAGTCTTCTCAAAAACAAACGTCTTGATTTTAGTACAATATTAATTTCCATGTTGAAAATATTTTGCAATGTTTGTAAGTATTCTATTAAGTATTATAGCTCTATTTCATGTAATAAAATTTAGTTATGACACTAATTTAGTTTAAAAAAACATATTATTGTTGCCAATTTTATTTTGAAGTCAAGACTGTCCGTGTGTCTCCCACGTGAGTCCTGACACGAGGGTAAAGATAAACAACAGCAGTTGGTGTGCCTGCTGACCAAGTGACACGCACCCTACACTTTATTTTGTAGTCAAGATGAGTGTTGACGTTGACGATGAAAAGACCTTGCAGTTCCATGAGATGGGACTGGATGATAGAATATTAGAGGTAAGAAAATGTCACATAGCTTTCCAATGTGGATGATTATTTCAGGGTGTTATTGTCTAATGCTTACCACATTCATGTCATTAATCAAATAGTTAAAAAATATACAGAATACACTAAGCCGCTATGCATGGCTTGCATTGACTTTGAAAAAGCCTTTGACTGTAGAGCAGCGAGGGGTCTGGGAAGAGTCTCCTTTGTATTCCCTCCTATGAATATACAAGGCACAGAAAGGGAGGGGACAATAATGCCCTTATCACATTTTCTTGACTATGCACCTTTTAGGGGGATACAAGACAGGTAGGTGAATCTGACACAGCTTACAGGTTCGGCAGCTCGCTTATAGATACGGCTAATGATGGAATGACCCTACAGCAGGACCTGGATAAACTGCAGGAGTGGAGCCGGAAATGGCTGCTCAAGTTCAATGAGGATAAATGCAAGGTGATGCACATTGGTAGGAACAACCCAAGATGTGAGTATCACCTTGGTCCATCAGCTCTGGTAGAGACAGGCGAGGAGAAAGACCTCGGAGTCATCATCACCACCGATCTGAAGCCTTCAAGACAAGTGTGCAAGGCCGCAGCGAGTCCCAATTCTGCTCTGGGACTAATGAAGAAGACCATGACATGTCTGGACTCTGAGATGTTCCTTACCATGTACAAATCTTTGCTCAGACCACGCCTTAAGTATTGTGTCCAAGCGTGGTCACCCTATGCAAGAGGAGACATAAAGAAACTGGAGCAGGTACAGAGGAGGGCAACGAAGCTAGTTCCTGGGTTGGCAGAGTACCCCTACGAGGAGAGACTAACCCGGTTGGGCCTCACCACACTCGAAGAGCGAAGGGTTAGAGGGGACATGATCGAGGCCTACAAAATCCTGAGGGGCTTCGATAAAGTTGGTGATGAGGGGTACCTAAAGCTGGCTTCCAAAGAGCAACGACCAGAAACCAGAGGGCACAGCCTAAAGTTAGCCAAACCACGACAGAACGAAGAAGAGAAACTTTTTTTTATAACTCCAGAATTATTAACAAATGGAACAGTCTCACTGAGTATGTTGTTTCGAGTACCAATGTAAACATGTTCAAAAATAGATATGACCAGTATGAGACTGTGCACAAACTGAGAAGAGGCACCTGCTATGAGTTGTAGACTCTCTTGCCTCTTATACTTTCACTAAGGTAAACGGCATGTGCCCAACTTTTGGGTAATAAAATATAAAAAGCTTATATAACCGAACCTAACCGAACCAATCCGTACCTAACCCAACCTAACATAACATAATCTAACCATAACCTAATGAATGCCGTATCCGCATAGTGCTCGCTTATAGATACAGCACGTGCCTAACTCTTGGGCAAAAAGCTTATATAACCGAACCGAACCAAAACGTACCTAACCAAACCTAACATAACATAATCAACCTAACATATATATATATATATATATATATATATATATATATATATATGTATGTATATGTATATATGTATGTATGTGTGTATATATATATATATATATATATATATATATATATATATATATATATATATATACACGTATATGTATATGTATATATATATATATATATATATATATATATATATATATATATATATATGTATATATATATATATATATATATATATATATATATATATGTATATATGTATATATATATATATATATATATATATATATATATATATATATATATATATATATATAGGTATATATATAGGCGGCCCGGTGGTGTAATGGTTAGCACGCTTGGCTCACAACTGGGATGTTCTTGGTTTGAATCCCAGGTGGGTGCAGACAAAATAGGTTTGTCTTCTTAAACGCTGTAACCCCTGCTCACCTGGCAGTAAAATAGGTACGGAAGTAAGCCGAGGATTTGTGACCTTGCAATCCAGGTAGGAGCAGAAGGCTGGAAATCCTATCCGCCTTTGTGTATGTGTGTGTGTGGTAGTGTGAGTGATATGCACCAACATTGGTGTCCTACTCATTAATTAAGATTAAAATTAAAATTGAATTAATAGTACTACTTTGAAAGCATGTTATAATATTCTTATTATTTTTGACATTCTGCAGGCAATAGCACGGTTGGGGTGGAAGGAACCTACACTTATTCAGGAAAAGGCTGTACCCTATATGCTTGAAGGGAAGGATCTACTTGCACGAGCCAGAACTGGGTCAGGGAAGACAGGAGCCTTTGTCATCCCGGCTATACAGAAAATCCTGGAAAGTAAACGCACTGCTACTGAACAGGTGATTCATGCTAACTGGTGAAACATTTGATCATAAGAGCACCTTCCAGTGCAGCTAAAACAAACTTTATTGTAGAATATCTTTCAAGGAATAAAATAGGTCTTACAAGGCAGTAAATGCATTATATTTCTGAATTATTAATTCTTGAGATTATTTCACATCTAATTAGGATGCACACGTCATAACCTATGTCTCAAGTTATCTTCTACTTAAGTTCAAGCATTTCTTGGATTAGAGAGGTCATAACTTATTTCTCAAATTACCTTTCACATCAGTTTAAATAATTCTTGGATTAGACTTACCAGGTAGCAGTTTAAAATGTCCAAGAAGAGTAGTTAAGTCACATGAATTAATATACTTCCACATTTTTTCTTCAGAATGTACAAGTTCTAATATTGGCACCAAGCAAAGAACTGTGTAAGCAGATCAAAAATAATATTAGTGAACTGACAGTTTCCTGCAGACGTGAAGTTCGTTATGTAGATGTCTCAGGCCAAGTTCCTCTTGAAGCCCAGCGTCCACTTCTCATTGGTGAGGCTTTCTTGTTAGAGCTGTTGTCACTCATGTCCCTAAATGCCTAAATATTGAGTTAATGACTTAAACCTTTAGTATAGTTAACTGATTCATCATGAATGGCAGGATTCCCATCAAAATTTCTTTTTGTTGCGAAAAACTATTCAAGATTGGTGGTGTAATTCCTTATTCTTATTAGTTATATCTCAAGTGCATTAAATGTTGAATTATACCTCCGTTTTGTTGTTTATAAATGGCTTTGAATATTTAGCTGACCCATCTTACAGATAAACCTGATATTGTTGTTGGAACACCCACACGAGTGTTGGCCCACATCACAGCAGAGAACCTCAATGTTCGGGACTCCCTCAAGCTTTTGATCATTGATGAGGCAGATCTCATGTTCGCCTTTGATCACTTAAGTGATATTGAAGCTGTTCTTAAGTAAGGAGTTTTTGAAAAGTTTGACAGATTACTTTTAGATGTATTGACTGCTTTTGCCACGTTATTATATTTGTTCAAATATATCATGTGCCTCACAACTGCAGAAAAGGTGTCATAGGGCTAACTATGGCTGCTACATGAACTTAATGTTGTCTTGTTTAATATGAATATCAATACATCAATGTTGGCAAGTGATCCTATGACACACCTGTCTTCCACAGCCTATAATAATCTTCAATCTCATCACTAAACCTTGAAGATCAGCTCCATTGTTACCTTTCAGGTAAACACAGCATACTGCTGGAAATATGCTTTAGATAATGCATACTTGTTATTTCCAGATATCTCCCACAAATTTATCAGTCATTTGTGACAAGTGCTACCATGTGGGATGATGTAAAGAAGCTGAAAAAATTGATACTGAACAAACCTGTGATCCTGAGGCTTGAAGAACCTCCACTGCCAACCACTTCACAATTGACTCAGTATGTCATTAAGGTAACTATATCTGATATTCTATTTAATCTGGGATTGTGAGCAGGAGCAGCAGTAAACTGGAAGGGAGTACACAACAGAAAGGGGATATTATGGACTCAAGTAATTAAAATCCTTGTGTTGGGGGTTTCAAAAATACTACCATCGTATTCACTGTAGGTTGTAGAAGGTGACTGAAAGAGACAAAGGAAGGGGTCTGGGAAACTCTTCCTCTGTATTCTGTCCTACAAAAAGACAAAGTGCACCCCAAACATCTTGTCATGGCTAGCCCCCGTTAAGGGGAATATCAGCTGAGTATCTATATCTATACCTGGCTGTTATCCCCCTAAAGGGATAGCCAAGACAAGACATGCATACACGCATCCATGCACACATACATATGCACTCCTCTCATTTAACCCTTGTCCCCATTTGTGGTGGGGCTACAAGAATTCTACCACTGTAATCCCTGTGGTTCATGAAATGTGACGAAAGGAACTGAGCGAGGAGTCTGGGATGCTGCTGCTCTGTATTCTCCCCTATGAAAAGACAAGGCCCAGATGGGGAGGGGAGAGTAATGTCTCCATGAACCCTGGCAAGCCTTGTCTTCATCTCCCTTTAGGGAGATAAGTCTAAATAGATAGATGATACATATATATATATATATATATATATATATATATATATATATATATATATATATATATATATATAGATAGATAGATAGATAGATAGATAGATAGATAGATAAATAGATAAATGAATAGTTAGATTAATATGTTTATGGAAAGAAAACTTAACTTCTTTTTTCCTCAACAGATGGAAACCATTGACAAAGTTGTTATGATAAATGTGTTGTTTCGCCTGAATATGATCCGTGGCAAAACTATAATTTTCGTCAACAATGTGGACAAAGGCTACAAGTGAGTGAATACTATCTAATCAATCTATCTATCTATCTAATGCCTATTTCTAGAAACTCCTCTCCCAAGGGATGGCCATGGTAGAAGTTTCCATGTATTCCTGTCCTTACATTCTTTCCATACATATTCTAATCCTCTCAATCGTCTCTCTCTCCTCTCTCATGTACTCCAGCACTCTGTTCTCCCATTTTACTTGGGGTATTCCTCTTGCAACAACCGCCTCTACCTAACCATGACTGCGCTGAATTCTTCTTTACCAATGACAGAGTGGAATAAGCTTTCATAGTTAGAGAGTGGAATAAGCTTTCATCTTCTGTGGTGCAGTGTACCACAATTATTTCCTTTAAATAGGTTAAGAACACCACCTAGTTTGGATTCTAGGGACTGTATGGTCTGATTTTCTATATAATTATCTCTCCCATATTTATATACATATTTAAAGTTTTCTACCATTTGAATATTGCCTGTTTTTGTTGCCAGATTAAGAATGTATCTGGAACAGTTTGGCATTAGTTCCTGTGTGCTTAACTCCGAGATGCCTGTTACATCAAGATGTCACATAGTAGAGCAGTTCAACAGCAGCAAGTATGATATCATCATTGCCTCAGATGAACAGAGTCTGGAAGATCCAAAAATTAACAAGACAAAAGAAAAGAAAGGGTAAGTAAAATGTATTTATGTACAGAAATCTTTTGGCAATTCAGAATTTAGAATTTCTATTCATTTCAAACTCCATCATCCTAGCATAAACTTGGAAGATGCTATCAAATTTTTCTCTCGGAATGGAATGATTTTTATAAAGTTTCCTATTCTTGTTTATTTATATATTTGTCTATTACGGAAGTAGTATTCTACTTTTGTCAAGTACTCAATTTGTTTACATTTATTTTTGTACCATCCATCCATATACCTGGCTTATATCCCTCATAAAGGGGCTAGTGAGACAAGGCATTTACACACTCATCCATATGCATTCCCTCACATTAGGTTCCCAGGATTTACCCCTGCCACTTTTCCCTCTCTCCTTAATTGTTTTTAAAATTTTTGATACGTAATCAAATGCATGAAGGAAATTGAGATTTTAAACTGTCTTAAGTTAATCCAAATTTATTCTCAACAGGAAGAGGAAAAAAGACAAGGAGTCTGGAGTGGCAAGAGGTATTGACTTCCAGTTTGTGTCCAACATCATCAACTTTGATTTCCCTCGTGATGTAGACAGTTACATTCATCGAGTTGGACGTACTGCCAGAGGCAATAACCAAGGAACAGCACTATCCTTGGTCTCTACTCATGAAATGGAAGTCTTCAAAAATGTTGAAGCCAAGCTGAAGACACTAATGCCAGACTCTGATTCTGTATTCAAGGACTTCAAGTTTGACATGTCACAACTTGATGGCTTCAGGTATGCAAAGTTGCCATTACCCCATCCCTCTGCTGTCACACCTAATAGGTTAACGCAGATGTGCGTGATAGCAAAAAGCATGATAGCAGAACTTAATAATAAATGGTGGTCACCTGTGTCCGCATAGGATTCTCCCTCTCTTGTTAAAATCACCTTCCTTATCTCACCCTGCCCTCAGCACCTTCCTGTCACCCGTCTCCATCTCACCCTGCCCTCAGCACCTTCCTGTCACCCTGCCTCTGTGGCCTCAACCTCATTTTCTATCTCACTGTCTACTAGTTGTTGTATGAGAGTTGTTATCCTCTGTAGCTTCTTGTTGATAAGAATGGGCCAATGCGGGTAACACAGGTAACAACAAAATTAACGTGGGAACTCTTGCTTCATTGTGATTACAAAGGATACACCCACTTAGTGAGGTGGCAGGAAGGGTGATGTGTGGTGGAAGAGTATCAGCCAATCACAGGCGGGAAAGTTCCATGACATCAAACATATCACATATGTGTGAGCAGTGGGATGGGTGTATTTATGATATTCTTTTTGAAGGTCTTTTTTTTTATTTATTTGAAAACAAGTAACAAGATAAATAAATATCCATATATATAGTATGTGTGTGTCTAATGTCACAAAATCCAGGATTCCCTTACATACTGTAGGCTTTTTTGATTTTTCTTTGAATGCAAAATTAACCTCTACACAATTTAAACCTTTAAGTAAAAAAAAATGAATAAATAATCTTGATGGGCTTGTCAGTGGAGGCAAGCTGCCCAAAAGTTGTACTGACTGAAAAACTGGTAATCTCCCCCAACCCTAAGTAATGTGTAGTATATTGGCCTTTCGTTTCTTTTCCATCCTATCTGCAATACAAAGTATTGCAGAAATCAATTTAGATTGCATAACATATATTGTCTCTTAATTAACTTTTATCTATATATTCAGGTATCGAGCCCTTGATGCCTGGAAGCGTTGCACTTCCATTGCCATTCTAGAAACAAGAAAAAAGGAACTGCAACAGGAAATGCTTAATTCTAGTAAACTGAAGAGCTACTTTGAGGACAATCCCAAGGATATGGAGGTGCTTAGGCATGATAAGCCTAAAGGTGGAATCACACCAATGGTAAGATTGTGTGGACTCCTCTCACTTTATATATGTAATGCCTCGTGTTTTGAAACATAAATTTATCTAAAGGGTAGCCATGAGAGTGAGCAGTCAATGATCAAACACCTGACAGGACATTCAATGTACTCAACTTACCAATCAAGTCATAATGATCGCCTTGTCATAAAATGAGTTTAGTCTACCTTGATTGTCCCACCACTACATAAACAGTAGCAAACAATATAATACAATTTTTGGAAACCTTATTTAAAAGTTTGACTAAGACAACTTTATATAATTGATATAATAGTTGGCGATCCAAAAATTAAATAGCTTCGTTGCAAGCATAGTGAAGTTCTATTATAAAATCAAATGAAAATTATTGTTATGCTAACTTTTAGAATTTACCTTGCCAAATATTGCTTTCCAGACCCACTTGAAGCATGTTCCAGAATACAATGTGCCTGACAATTTGAAGAGGGTACAGAAGAAAGTGAAAAAGAAAAAGTTGAATAAGAATGCACCAAAGGTTAAACTTGTCAAAAGGAAGCAGTTAACAAAAACACAAGAGAAATACAGGGTACAGTATATTGGATCACTTTTGCTATGGCCTAGAACTCTATAATCCTGGGTTTTTTGAGTGTGTGTGCTGTGTTTCTGGATCAGATCCAGTAAATTTAAACATGTAAAGACAGTTATGTTGGCTTACAAATAATTGTGTAACATTCAGAGACTAAATACTATCTATCTATATACCTAGCTAATACCTTCCTCTTTAACCTTCCTTTTCCAATACTTTTACTCACTCTCATCTCTTCTGCCACATTCCTTTGCAGTATTTTCTTATATGCTCTCCTCTTCTCTTCCATAGGCTCCTTTATCTCATCTATCCACCACGCATTTCCCTTCCTCTGAACCCTCAGAGGACTGCATCTTTGAATACCCTAAATACCTCATAAACATTTACTCTTTAGCTGTCAACCTATCTTCTGTCAGTCTCTCTCAAACCTTTTCATAGTCCTGTTTAACCTCTTTCCTATCCATCCTTCCACTAGCTAGAACCTTGCCATTTTTTCTGCCATACTCCCAATAATCACACTCTTCTGCTCCTCTCTAGAATTGTTGCTTGGCTAGGATTTCAGTATGAGGATGAAAGTAAAGGTCTGAATATTGTAATTAGACAGAGTAAGAAAATATCATATGTACATACTGCCTTTGAAATTTACTAACTTGAAAAAAAACTTTCCAGAAAAGAAAAGCCGACCCACTGCAGAGTATGGAGTTCTCAGGATTCAAGAAAAAAAGCAAGGTATAATACTAGAAATAAGAGTGGTTTGATGTAAATTGTGTGCAAAACACTTGTTCATAGCTGTTGTTAAATAAATCATTATTACTCCAAATAATCTCGCCTTTATCTTGAAAGAATAGCTACCAGTTAATAGCATAACTAAAACACTTCCTTCACCCTTGGCTTACATATCATACACAATGGGGAGTCAGTACGGGTACCAAGTAGGCACAGAATAACCACAAATACCAAGGCTGTAACAAAAGAAAATTCAACATTAGGAGTAGCACATTATGGGAAAAAAAACTGATCTATTTATGCAGTTGTTTTGAGAAAGATTTGTTTTGATTAGTAGCGTTTTATAAGTATTGAATTCAAATAACTTCCATTATAATGAGTGAGGTTAAGTCATTTTTGAAATAGCAAGCTATACCAGGGTTCAAATCTTAAATGCACTACATATTAAGCATTGGAGAAAGAATTATGAAGGGATGCAATACTTTGTGAACAATGCCCTGAGTGTCTTATGTACACATGCTGAGTTCAGTAGTTTCAACCCAACCTTGGGATTCACACCAGTTATAAGTATCCATGATCACAAATTATCCCTAGCTTTTTTCAACTACTACTGTATTCTAAAGCATTTGCAACTGTGAACTATGCAGCCAAGTAACAGTAACTGAAAGGTGATTAAAGCATTCCCTGAGGCTAAGCAACAAAGACCATCATTATAGCTTCTAATAATGGGACAACATTACTCTTACTTCCCTCACCAGGTAACTGTTGTTATTGAGGCATAACCTAGTAACCCTTGTGGCAATGAGCTCAACACTCAACCTCTTAGCCACTATGCCACTAAAATTGCACTAAAGAAAATTCCCAAATAAAAACAAAATTTGGAATTATATTTAATTCCCTGATGACACAATAATACCACTAGTAAAGACAAAAGTAGTAATCATTAATATTTTTGTTTTATGCTGCTAGTTTTCAGGATACTTGCGATGTGTCCATCGCAAACAATTGTACCATGACAAATTTTTATCACAAAACAACTGAGTAAGTAATGGTAAGCTTAAATAGAAGGAATATATAACTTTACCAGAGTATCACATCAATATTCACAGTGCATAACAAGTATTGTAGTATTGTACCTGCTGACACTGGCAAGGTGATGTTCAAGAAGTGTTCCAACTCTTGACGTCCATCATAGCTATCAATATTAATGCAGATGAAGGTTTCTGGCAGTTTGTCCCATGTTGAATTTCTGCACCAGATCTTATGCACCAAATTCACCCCAGAACGTCTGTTGGAAAAATTTCATTAAAACTATAGTTGAGGTAAAAGGGCCTACACTATGTATTTTTGTTTCTTATGTTTCATGATAACTAACAAAAGGTATACGTGCAAAATTGATGAAAGACTACCTACCAGGAATGCAAATTAGGACAGTGGTAAGGATGAACAGTCACAATATAGTGAAGTAAAAAAAAAAGTCCCACAAGTGTTGGTGTTGGCGCCAAACATTTTCTCAAATTACAAAACTTATATGACAGACTGAGGAACACCGTCGCCCTACTATTAGACGATGCAAAGATGATGAAAAGATTAAGAATAGATACTGTGAAGAGTTGCAAGGGGACAAACTATAAATAGAGTTAAAAGTGGGAAAAGGAATTTAATTAATTGAATGAAAAGGCTTCCATGGAACTACTAACTATGAGTAGAAATAATAAAGATAACTAGTAAAGAATATTACTTAGAAATGGTAAGGCAATACACACTACCAACATGATACCATATTTGGCACCACATTCAGAAGGTCAACAAATATAAGAATAGCTTTTAATTACTTATTTAAAGACATGATGAAAATCATCACAAAAATGAAATACCAAAATTGGAATATGTAACAATTATGTGATCCCCTTAAAAAAATAATAAATAAAGCTGGGGAGAATAAAAAGAAAACAAAAATTAGGCCCAAATTTAGTAGGCCTAACATATGAGTAAAGATTACTAGAAATTAATCTACCAACATGAGAAGAAACAAAGAAAAGTTAGTAATGATATAAAAACTAATAAACAATATGGGAGAGGCAGACAGAGACCTGACTGTGCAGACAGAGAGGGGACCAGGAAACTTAAGGGGAGACAAGAATAAACTGAGGAAGACTAGATACACGAGTGATGTCCAGGAATAGTTTTCCATACAGAAACATCGAAATAAGGAATGGATTGAAAAATTAAATAATTGCAACAAAGTGTTCACAACATTAAAAAAAAAGTGAATAAATGTAGAATGGAGACAGGACATTACAAGCATAGTTTAGGCCCTGTACACAACTAGGTAAATACACACCATGACATGCAGCAAGATATAAAAAAATAACACACATAGCATAAGTGTCACATTGATAGGTTATTTCATCCCATTCCTCTTGGATGAGCACTCCATGGTCAGGCACCTGTGGCGGGTCCCCACACTTGGGCGGATCACACCTGCAAGGACAGTATTCTATTATATTAGTTGTGGAGGACACACCTGAGGGTAAATATAAAACATGTCTGCCATGGATATACATACATGATACTCAAAACATATTTTCTGAAGTACCATAATTATGTGTTTACTACATCAGATATATCAAATAATTTCTAATAACAAAGAAATATTTAAAAATGCACTTACAACACTAAATCAGTTTCATGAAAAAAAAGAAGCTGAAACTTGATTAATGTGTAGTACTGCAAATTCACTTATTAAACAAATTCAATATAAAAAATTTATATCACATACATATAACAAAATCTGTATATATGATACATGTAGTTAAAAAAAAAATTCTGTAGCAATTACCGTTATTCACAGTCGCAGAATGATATAAGCAACATATATGAATAAAAAGAAAATGCCATATACAAGGTATAACTACAATTGGCTCTTTGAAATAGAAGAAAAAAAAACTTGTTGAGAGTTAGAGGCCAATAAATGGGGATACAACATTAGTGCCACCCAATGTACAACTATTACCTATTATGCCTGAAAAAAAACTATTCATGAATATGTTTCATACTACCTTTTTACACATTATGAAAACGTATAATTAATTATATTTTTCAAGCCTTACTTGATTTCAGGTGACACTAGAATCCAGGCTTTTTCCTGACATTGGTAAGTGGAAGTGTCATTTGTGAGTGTTCTGGAAAAAAATGGGGAAAAAATAAAGTTCAATATTATGGGTGAGCAAGAGGACTGGAGTGTGAACAGATGAGGAACATGGAGAGGAGCAAATGGAAATTTTTCGGCAATAGTCACGTCTTCAAGGGTGCCAAGATGATTATATAGAATTACATAGAACCTCAGACACTAGGGTGCAAACTAGGTGGTTTGTCCTTTACTTAGAATAAATGCTATCCAATATTATATATATATATATATATATATATATATATATATATATATATATATATATATATATATATATATATAAAGAGAGAGAGAGAGAGAGAGAGAGAGAGAGAGAGAGAGAGAGAGAGAGAGAGAGAGAGAGAGAGAGAGAGAGAGAGAGAGAGAGACTTTATGAAATTATATTACAGAAGTTGAAATCAAGACAACTATTAGTCCCAAAAAACAATCTTCCCAACATTCATTATCAACACAGTACAGGGACGGATTAAGGTTGCATGAGGTCCCTGGCTGGAATTCAGAAAGGGGCCCTTTCTTCGATGAGGGGGTAAGTTTTTTTACTAACTTTGAGAATTGGATGCCCCCTAAATGTTGGGGGCCCCTGGCTGCAGGACAGTCAGTCCCGCATTATTCCGCCAATGACACAGTGCAGTCGATGACCATCATTTATTCAAGATTAAACCGACATCATGAAGAAGTGAATATTTGTTATGGAGTTTTCCAATTTTTACATATGAAAAGTATTGATGGTACATTGATGGTGGTGATGGAAGACTTGTGGATCAGAATGCAGCTATTGGGATAGGGAAGATGACAAGTTTGACTAATGATGGGGTGAAAGTGGCTGGCCTCTAGAATGAAAACTAACAATTCTCAATTTGTCAAAGCTCACAAAAGGTACCATGAGTCCCATAACAACACTCATAAAGATATGATGGTGATCAATGCTTACTTGTAATTTAGCTTGCAACTGTAGATGGCTTTTGTGCCTTCCTCAATTTGGCCATTCCAAACACGTAGGGTGTTTAT
>JAPQNM010000044.1:15142596-15172596 GCA_029783475.1 Metacarcinus magister
GTATTGCAATTGTAAAAACTTCTTGAACGAAAAACTTCTAAGTAGGCAAAGGGGAATGGAAAGAACAATGCTTGACAATGGTAACTTTTCGGCCTATCACACAACAGGCTCGGATTCGCGCCTCGCTCAAGATGCACAGTTTCCACTGATCAATCAGCTATAAAAAAAAAAAAAAAAATACTGTTCTCCTTGAGCAAGAGGATGGGGTGTGTGGTGTGTGAAAGGTCACAGCCTTACCCATAGATCGGGATATAAGGAGCTCTAAGCTCTCTCCGGGAGGGTATTGGCTGGCGATCATGAGTCCAGCGCGTGATCCTCAAGACCGTGATGAATAACACACCCATACACACACACACACACACACACACACATGATGCATTGATGTTATTACGAAGCAAGTTTGTTGTAGAGACCGAAACCTGGAGACTAACCATACGTGCCTCGCCTTCCACCCTTCCCTCATCACCTGGCAGCAACGACAACAGATCAATGTTTCTAGCACTGTCAGCTGAAAAGGGACAGGTCTAAGGTGGCGACGTCACTGTATGCGAGAACACACACACACACACACACACACACGGATATATATATATATATATATATATATATATATATATATATATATATATATATATATATATATACACACACACACATTTACACGGCTCTCACATTGTAGGAAAATGGAAAAGTGGAGAAAGCTATAGGCAGAGAGTGAGAAATAGGTCAATCAAGGATAAAGAACTAGATAAAGATAAAGCTCGAACAAAATTTGTCAGATCGAGGATAAGATCCCGAGACAGAAGGTACAATAAGGTTCCTACCCTAATATCGAATACCAATCCTCGGTCTAGAAGCCCCAACAACAACACAAGGCTTGGTAATCAGGGAGAGGGTTAAGAATAGAGAGGTAGCAGGTATGGTGTAAAAGTGGGCTGTAGATGGAGTGAATATAAATTAAGAACACTTGTTGACTATATATGCGAAAAGGGGATCGTTTTTGGCGAACTTTTTTTTCAACATGATAATCCACATGTATAGTTGGAGGAGGGATGTGAGGGGAATCACAGCATTATAGCTGTAGATGAGAAACTGAGAAAAGGTGCCTTGGATGCTAAAGTAGTGAGGGCTGTTTTGAGGGTTGGATAATTTATTTAATATTAAATGATATCTTATTTATCTATTTATAGTGATCTATTAACATATATCATTGGTTAAGTTTTACACACCAGAATGGCGTGTTGCTACGAAATAAAATGGCGTCTGCATTTCGTCCAACAACCTACTTTTGGTCATAGAAACATTAGATAGTTTCTAAATCAACATAACGTAATGTAACCTAAATTAACCAAACCTTAGTCTATATTGACAAATAACAGAACCTTGTTCGAAGAGAAAATCTCACAGAAAACATTGAATATCTCACAAACTAAGAATTTGCAACGGAAATATAATTCAAAAAGACCTTCTCGAAATGCATCAGGTAATGCGAAAATATAACTCTGAATTCTCTAGAGCATTCTGGTGAAGATGTAAAATATAATTTTTTTTCCCCTGTGATGTAAGAGATATAAATAAATACTACAGTACTACTACACTATAAAACTATCCTCCTCTGTTCTTTTAGGAGAACTTGGCAAGCCGTTAATACCTTGGAGTGAATGAGAGTGAAGGTTCAAGACGTACGTACGTACCTGGCGGCCATCGAAGGGACGAAGCTATCACCGGAACTAAAGAAGACAAGTCATCCATTACTGCACTGAGGTAGAGGTGCAGACAACATATCACAGTCAACCCATTATGAGTTGCCATGGAAGAGGAAGAGGACAAATACGCAATTTGGAATAATGGAATGATACAACTTTAAGAGACTACAAAGGGGCGGCGGAACAACTGCAGACTACGTGGCTGTCTTGTGGGGGCTTGTAGCACACTGCAAGTTCCTGACGTTGCTTGAAATGATTCGGAATAAAATTGTAGAAATGCGCTACTCGAAGCTTCACGAGCAGTTTCTCCGAAAAAAAGAGCTTACTCTCTCAACTACAGGAACAAGCAGAGGCCTACAAACATCCACTCCAGAATGCACAGCGCTTTTGGGGACGTTAGTACAACCATGATCGGAGTAAAAGACTTGACCAGAAGCTGCAGGGATCAGTAGTGAGGTTGAAGTGCAATGAGTGTCATGGGCACGTGACAAGCGCGTGAGTGTTGTTCGAACTCCGGTAAGACTAATTATCCTGCGGCGTCTAGCAACTGTCCAGCTCGTTACAGCTCAAGTTAAAAGTGTGGAAGGCGCGGTCATTAGGTGTTAATGTGTGGGAGTTCAAATTTTACAAATGTCTTTGTCAGATCTCAATGTGTGAAATGTTCGGAACAGGACTTAGGCTCACAACTTCGTGCAATTTGGTGTAGACAACATAAAGAGGTACCGAGTGGGGATATTTTGTATATGCAGCAAATACTGGAAGTTGTGATTCCCCGAGATAGGTTAAGGGCCATCATAGTCTACTTGAACTGTCTGGTTGGAGAAACTTAGCATCTGTGTACTACCTGCCTTCCCTATGTGCTCCCTCTTATTTATGCCTCATGCTTTCCATTTGGTGGTGTGCTCCATGTCCGATTCCTTATTAGGCCATAAAGAAATTGTTCCTCGGGTTTTCCACGCCCTACAATAAGTTATATGTCCACTTAAAGAAGTATCATGTACCAGCTACAATGCCAGTACTCGTAGTGTCTATGGCATCAGAGATAACTACCTTTCCTTCACACAGGTGTTTCATCGCCATCAAATCTAACTTAGGTAACACAAAACCTCTTGAGGAGACACCCTGAGCAGTGGCGTAGATAAAGGTGACCAAGGGGAGCAACCGCTTCCCCTAAGCACATTTTTAAAAATTGGACCTTTTCACTTGTGCGATAAGTCAAATCTTTTGATTTTTTAATTGCATGGCCTTGGAAGAATTTTCTGGAGTCATTACTTTATCTGACCAACCTGTCTCCTGTGTTTTTGAAGTGTGCTCAACCTCCTGTGGTATGTTGGTGGCCGCCGACATCTGGAGAACTAAAACAAACCCTCGTCATAACCTCTCCACACTGGACGATCCCGTGGTTTCATCTTTTTCACATCACACCTAGATCAGATTTATGAGCTTACTGTAAAACTTTTTATTGTGTTCTAATTTCAAATACAAAATAATAATTATGTACTTCCTTTAAAACTCTATCTTCCTCGTGTTTTCATTTTAAACACAAAATCAAAATGTTTAATCAACGAGTTAAAAATTGTTTGGTATGTCACGGCACCTTTTTTAATGTGCTTGCTCCCCCTAACTTTAGAACCTGCCACTGAGATCAGATCGGAACTGGTCCAGCCCTCCCCCACTGAGTCCTCTCTTTCAAGTAAGAATATAAAAGGAATATGTAAGGGTCCTTTTGATGTTTAGTGAATAAGAAGACAGTTTGGGAAGCAAGTGTCAAGTATGGGTATAGAACAGTGTTTATGTAGGGAGAGGTGGAGGCTCTTCTGCTGTGGCCATCCCATTGCGAGACATTCCTGGTGGGAGCGAGGTGTCAGAGGCTCTATATATTATGCACATATACGCACACACACACACACACACAATGGAACCTCGCATTACGAGTTTAATTCGTTCCATAAGAGAGCTCGTTTTGCAATTTACTTGCCTTACAAAATAATGCCAAATAAGCCACAAAAGAGAAAAAAGTGTGAGTTCAGTGCCCACTAGTATGAAGATTGCTCGTACTGCAGATTTCCACTTGTATTTCAAGACAAAAATACTCACAAGCCGCAGCTCGTAATGCAAATTACTCGTACAATGGTGCACTCGTACTGCAAGCTTCTACTGTTTGTATATATATATATATATATATATATATATATATATATATATATATATATATATATATATATATATATATATATATATATAAATATAATATATATATATATATATATATATATATATATATATATATATATATATATATATAATATATATATATATATATATATATATATATATATATATATAATATATATATATATATATATATATATATATATATATATATATATATATATAATTGAAAAAGAACACCAATATGAATGTTGCTGCTCTTGATCAACCTAATGGTAAACATGCCCAAGGAAGAGCCAACACGTAATTAATGAAACTATAAAACACGACACTTTAAAGCCATGGTAGTAAAAAG
This sequence comes from Metacarcinus magister, assembly GCA_029783475.1. NCBI lineage: Eukaryota > Metazoa > Arthropoda > Malacostraca > Decapoda > Cancridae > Metacarcinus > Metacarcinus magister. Next base: position 15,146,830 of record JAPQNM010000044.1, read on the forward strand.
AAAATTGCTCTAACATCTCAAATCTGACCAATGGAATATTGACTGATTACAAGATACTTTTGTTCATTAAACATTTAATATTCAATTACATACAAATAAAGATTCTGTTAATAAGCTAAATTACTTTATACAGAATGTCAGTCTGAATTCTCCATCAAGAAGCACTTCAGTTTATCACATGGACCCATCACCCCCCAAACACAGAAACAAACATTTAGAAGTATTAGTTTTGTTACATATCCAGCATACTCATTGATAACAAATTAACTATATTCAATATTATGTAAAAAAGAACACTCCCTTATAATGGAATAAATGGAGTTCTTTTGATAGAGGAATTGAGGATGTGTTCGTGTAGTGAATCAATTTTCATGTGTATGAATAATGTATATTTATTACAAAAGTCATAAATCCAACATTTATAAAACCATTACAAATAAGACTTTCCAATATCAATCATAGATTAAAATTACAATTATGAACAAATACAAAAATTTCAACATCTTTCACTGCCTGGAATGCACTATCCACAGAGCAGTTGCTAAATTCTCCAGCCAGTTCTTAAACCATACTATTCAAGATACAGCAACAGCAACAGCAACAGCAAGAAATAGGGAAAAGTAAGACTGTGAATGCCTGTCACAAAAGCATGTGAGAGAGAGAGAGAGAGAGAGAGAGAGAGAGAGAGAGAGAGAGAGAGAGAGAGAGAGAGAGAGAGAGAGAGAGAGAGAAGAAAGTGTGTGTTTGTGTGTTCCATTGAAATACATCTATTTCTAATTCTCAAAGCAGCACTACCACTTTACTTTTTTTTTAAATAATTTTAGGCAACCATGTGAAGCTACAACCTTTCTAATTTTTAACATTCTTTTCTTGTGCATCCAACTCCTGATATCTATGGAACATCATCTTTTTGACACAATCTTTATAGCTGTCCCCAACAACACTGTAAGTACTACCCTGCAAGCCCAATCCTGCAGTAGCTACACGTCGCTCTGTCTCAATAATGGATGTCCGTCCCTGGTTAGCCTTTCCGAGACCCTGTCCATCAGTCCATCCCATCTTTTTTAAGAGTTTATTGCCAATGTTGTCACTACCGATGCCTTGTTTGGTTGGCTCTTCATACTTGGAAGCCGCCACTTCCTCCCTTGAGGCAATGTATCGTTCCTGAAGAAAACAGGCCAAGGATTAGAATGGTTTATGCCTCAGAAATTTAGTATTTATCATACCATACAGATGATTAAGAATTTCAACCTCAATTCTAAGGATCTGGAAGCAGATATGGGATTCAGCTCATCAGTGAAGTGATGAAGATAGGCAGCTTGTGTGGGGTTCGTAAAGTGTGTTAAACATTTCTTTGAGGTGGAAAGTAGAGTGGCAGTAGGTAGACCAAAGAAGGTATAGGATAGTGGATGTAGAGTGAGGAACACGACAAACAAGTTGTACAGTACCATGCAGCTTGATAAACTACAGGTATTGAACCATTTATCTGGCTATTTCTTACCGAAGAGGAAAATGTTGCAAACGAGCAACCGCTTTATTTTGATTCGTTAACTAAAATTCACACGTCTCCTTACTTATAAAAAGAACTATTACAAGAATTCTCTTGAAAATCAAACCTGACAATAAAGAATGAATAATTTCACACTATTTCACCTTAAGTTTGTTTGGTGCTGGTACACTTGGTTCACCATACTTCTGGCGCCTTTCCTTGGCTCTGTCTCGGTACTGGGCTGAAGTAAGGCCTGCGGCACCTCCCTCCCCAGAGCCTCTTGCCTTCCTCATGTTTTCCATGTTGGTCTTGTGAAGATCAGAAAGCTGTACATGCCTGAGAGAGATAGAAAACAAAACTGATAGGATCATCTCTTCACAGTAATTTGTATATCAAATATTTGTTTATGTTTGTTTGGGAGCAGCATAGTCTATGAGAAGCTATTCCTCAACTTTATAAAACCAGTACAAACCTGCCAAGTGCCTCTTTATTAGGGAACTGTCGCTTGCATAGGAGACAGGCCATCTTGAGGTAGTCCACAAGTTTGTCTTCCCATCTGTCATCTCCTGCGAGATTATTCAAGCCAGCCCCACTCTCTTCTTCACTGTCACTGCCTTCACCTCCGTATGCTGCCACTAACCCAGACTTTTTAAGGCCCGCTAATACCTGTTGATAATCCAAATAAACATGTTAGGAAATCTCATTATGCAATCCTAGTCTTTAAAAGAAAGTAGATTAAATTTGTTGAGCATACTTGGTAATATGTAGATGCAGAATGGATGGTGAAGGTAATGAAAGTGTGTATAACAATTTGGTAAATAAAGGTTAAAGTGAAGGTGAAATAATGGAATGTGGAATGATTGAGAAAATCAAGCATGGCACCTTAATTAAGATGGTTGGGCCACATAGAAGATGACAAAGCGAGTGTACATGAGTATGTTAGAAGCAAACGGTGAAAGAGGCTTCAGTGAATTGAAAGGATAGAGTTCTAGAGTACATGAGAGAAGGGCAGAAAGAAGAATGAGAGATCTAGAACATGCTGTTGTGGCCATCCTCTGGGGAAGTCTTAGAAACAGGTGTCAGATATATGTTTATAGAAAATTCTCACTGAAAGAGATTCACAAAGGACAAAATATTGATAACGGTGGATTCAGGAGTGGGTTAAATATATCAGATCATCATAAGAAGGGTAAAAGAAAAAGTTGAAAAAGGGGAGAACAATTGTATGCGGTATTCACGGATCTGGTGAAAGTGTACAACATGATAGAATGGGTAACAACATGGATGTGTTGAGGGTATGTGGAATAAGAAGTTGCTAGATAGAGTGAAAATCATAACATGTATTAATAAAATGCAAATAAACTTAAAAGGTATCTTACTATGTAATAGTGATAGTGTTTGATACTTCAAAACTAAACATATTTGATTCCCTATGCCTTGTATTTCAACATCAGTGTTAATAAAACTCACAGGTGGAGCCTCCTTCTTCATGTGCATGTGGAACACCTGTGCTTGCTTTTCTGCGAGAGCAGCACGATCCCTGCGTTCCAATAAGACAGCAAAGGCAGCATCAGCAGCACCAGTGCCTCCCCCTTCACCTTTGGCTCCTCCTACTGGCTCACCTGCTGCAATCTTGCTGCACACTGAACTCTCATTCCTCTTGTTCTGTGCTTTGGCCCACCTCTCCATATCCTTAGCAATTTTCTTGGCCACTTTAACCTGAATAGAACACAAATTGAAAGTAATTAATACATTATGCCAAGTCTATGCTTCCTGTTAAATATCTAGCCTGTATAATGGTATGACAGCAACTTTAAATATAATACTCAGACTGTAATGTGGTGTTTGCCATGAATTACATTATTGCAATTGTAATGTAGTACCTTTTACAAGTGAATCATATCAATGTATGAAGCTTCTCAGGAAGAAAAACCTTTAACTTTTAAACAACGACCATCTAATCAGGTGCAGATCAGGAGCCTCGCTTATCATAGTGAACATGTATCAAAGCATTATTTTTTGTCCTAGGTTTTAAATATATACATCATGCTTTCTCTTAAGAGAGGTTTTGCCAACCTCTGAAACTCATTCTCTAAAGAAGCAAGCTTTCCTCACAGCAGAGGTGCTTCATCATGATTTGAGGAGCCAATGCTTCCAAGCCAATACATGGTATCCCTTTAGGTAAGTGAGGGTAGCATTCTGGATCACTAAGGGCTAAGGTAACAAGAAATAAATAGGACTCCAATGTTGGCGTCACCGTATTGAAAAAGTTCAGAGGTTATATCCTACTGTCTTCTAGCCATTGGATGAGAATAAATCAATCACATGCCATATACATAAATCCAGAAGCCTGTAACTTTACTATTCAAGGTGACTGTATCACTCACAACAACTTGTACACTATGAGAGCCTTACATATATTACTTCAAGCCATGTCATTTTCTATCATTTATGCCCAACTTCCAAAATAGCAACATACCTTGTCTTGTTTATCTTTTTCTTTTTCCTTCTTGTCTCCTTTCTTGCCAACTTGACCATCTTCACCAACAGGAGCTGGGAGGTATGTAGACTTTTCTGCATCCCAGTACAGATACTGTCCAGATTCTGCATTGTAGTAGTACTGACTACTAGCATCATAATAGAGGGTGGTGGATGGGTCGTAATAATACCCTGAAGTTTCATCATATTGGTAGGTGCTAACATCCGGAGGGGCTGCATGGTAAAAGTTTAATACATTAAATAATTATCTATACAATGCACTGAATAAAATATAATAAAAAGAAAATAATAAATTAATTTTAGGACATCCTGCTTTCATTACACAAATGTCTCTTTTCTACACTAATATTTTTCAGTCTAATTAGCATAATAAATACAATATACTTACGATAAGTGCTGAATTCTCCACTCTGCATCTGAACACCATCATAATTTATGGACGCTGTGGTGCTTGGTGAAGTTGCCTGCTCTGAGGTGGTGGTGGTGGTAGTAGTTGTGGTTGTGCTTAAAGTGCTCTGTGCTGCAGCAGCAGCAGCAGCAGCGGCGGCGGCGGCAGCTGCAGCAGCTGCCGCAGCTGCTGCACTTGTTGCAGTTGAGGCTGCTGACTTTTGATGCATAGCTTGTAAAGCAGACTGAGCAACAGCTGCTGCAGCATTGACAGAATCTGATTGATTTGAGCTCCCTTGTTGCTGCTGATTTTGTTGGTAAGCCTGCAAAAAAGCCAACAAATTTAGTGCAAATCTTTTGGGGGAGGGGGATGGGGTTGGGGTTTGTGTGTTGTGTGTGTGTGTGTGTGTGTGTGTGTGTGTGTGTGATAATTCACATGTACCTTGAATATCACAATTTCACATGAATAATATATACTGAACATACAGCTTTCAAAGACAACTCAAATTGAAGGTATCTAAGTAAATACATGCTTCAGTCAAGTATTTACCTGAGCCTGTTGTTGATAGTACATTGTATAGTACTGTACATAGGAAGCATGTTCTTCAGGAGTCTGTGCATACAAAGAGGCACTATACTCTGCCAACTGTTTGATGTCAGCTCCTGCAGTGTATTCAGCTGGCTGGTGGTACTGCTGTTGCTGCTGTTGACCTGACCAGTTATTACCTACAAACACGAAAGAAAATAGTAATCCCACTGTAATCAGCTGTATGTGCTTAATACTCCAGTAAATTTCATATATGTTTAATAATAATAATAATAATAATAATAATAGAAGAAGAAGAAGAAGAAGAAGAAGAAGAAGAAGAAGAAGAAGAAGAAAAAAAAAATATATATATATATATATATATATATATATATATAAATCAAAACAGCTGCAGCATCTACTCCAACACCTTATTAAATGTTTAATTTTAATCGCTGATACTCAAACATGGTGACTATGTATTACTTCAGAATCAGATATGCCCAACATTACCTGAACTGTTATTATTTCCAGTATTCTGGTTCAACTTGCAGTATGACACGGTCACCTGAAGACGAAAAACAATATATCATAATAATAGCATAGCATGCAAACATACTAAACAACTGACTGCTTTTAATGAACCTTGTCATCATAAATCAAGACGAGGGAAAATTTTATTCTACTTACAAAAGGACAAACAAAATAATTTCGACCCATTCTGTATTTCTAATCAGGTGAATACAAATAAAACATTATAACCTTAAGAAACTTACAAGTATAAGAACATTAAAATACTGATGTAGCTCATGAAAGAAAGTAAATGAAAACAGAACTAACCTGCTTGTTTTCAATAGTGGGAGGGGCATGAGCAAGCTTATTGTGAAGTTGCATGGAATCCAACACTGAGTTCAATTCAATGTAGCAGACTCCTCTTGATGTGTTGGTAAGAGGGTCCCTCCCAATACGCACGGAGCGGATGGGCAAATCACTACCAGCATGCTGAATCCCTTGTAACACACTCTCCTCTGTGCTCAACACATCAAGGCCACGGAGAAGAAGAGCTGCCAAAATTGATAAAGGTGTCAATGTGATCCTAATGCACTATATTGGTTCTATGTAATCAAGCTTCTTCATTGAATATTTCACACTACTTATCACAACCACAATATAGGAATACAAAAGTAAGATATACTAAACAAATTTGCTCTTATCACGTATCAAAAACATAAATGAGACGTACTGTTGGTTGGGTAAGTGCAAACTTCATCACTTCCCTCTTCCCCTGCCTCAGACTCATGTCGAGGAGCTGAACACTTGAAACACGAGTCTCTTCTTTTGAAATTATGAGCCCCACACTGAAATTGTAACAGGATGGATTTGTTAATTCATAGTAATGATCTACTTATCTATTCACTCAGTTTTCTGTCTCCCTTATACATTTCATAATAAAATAAACTTACCCTAATGCAAAACCAATCTTGTGATGCTTTTGACTGACGCTCAGAAGACTCTTTGGGGATTGAGTATTGCAATGTGGCTCGATACACATCTTGAAGAATGAGGATACCCTGCAGAGAAAGCCATCAGCCATATTAGAACATGATCTCCTACAGAGTTTTATGTAACTTACATGAGCTTCCACTTTTGGTCTCCAGTTCAGCCAAATATGGGTGTAAGGAAGAGTAAGTCCTACAGGTAAGAAAAGTGAAGGAAGGAGATAAAATAATGTATGTATGAGATGTGAATATCTTTCTTTCTCTCTGAGGGGGGGCTCTTCCCAGATTCACCCCATGTGGCATGAACTAGCAAAAGTGATAAATGCTCAAACTACAGAGGAAGGAGTGCCAACACCCTGGCTGGAGGAGAACCTTGGTGCCGAGACTTTGTTGTTGTGGATGTTCGGGTGAGCACGTTTACTGTTGTGGCTGTAGTAGTTGCTGATGCTGTTAAAGCAGAGAGGGCCCCACAGGGTGACCCTTACCAGGCTTGCTCCTTGGATGGCATCATTTCTCATTGGAGTTTAATTAACAGTAGCTACAAGTTTCACTGATTGTCGTAAGCATGCATCCAGGAATGTGCTCTCATGAATTCAAAGAAAAAGCTTTTTTGGGGGGGACATAGTAAGACCACCTCTTGGATGCAAACTCCTTCAACCAACTAAACAGTATAGGATGCACTGTTTGACATAGAGGGAAAGTGAAGTACATCTTAAGAAAAGGGATTTATCATTACCTATGAATGGAGGTGGCCTTAAATCAGCTTATCCCTAGCCATGCCCAATATGTTAATAAGCCACTGCCTTATACAGCTGAGCAAAAAGCTACAGTCTTAATTTCACTGATTCCTAAGTCAGCTTAATCTACATTGTATTCACAATCATTCAACATTCATTCGATGAAGAAAGGTATACATGCTCACATAAAATACACTAGAAATGAACAAATATGAGCAAGCGTGAATTGCAGAAATAATAAAATTATTGTGCACTCAAGTGATGTCAGACTGATGCTTGATACAAGGAAGTAAAAGGATGGGAGGGAGGACCATACTTTCATAACGCACATGTACAATAATTGTCAAGGTCTAACATTAAACAGTTCCTCAGAGAAAGTGATAAGTTAATGACTCAACATTGGAAGCAAAAATACAAGAGGAACCAAATGGCTATGATGGTATTTAGGAAGAGGTAAACCCAGTGTTACTGGCAGAGATGGCTGGCCCGTGACCCCTTGGCCATGGCCAGGGGGTCCAGGGACACTGCCGAGGGAACTGCCGGGGGCCGGGCCGGGCCGGCAGGGATTCACCGCGATACCTGTTTGGCTTCCATCCACCGTGTGGCGTCATGAACCGTCGTAAACTCCACGAAGGCAAAGCCTCTTGATGCACCTAGACGTAAGAACACACACAAGCAAGTGTTAATAAATGATGTTCTTAAAGGAGGCATGAGGGACACACAACGTCGCACCCTCAAATGGCCGTGAGTTGGCCCTGTGGCCATTAACCAGCCACATTGTGCCCATCTCGCTGGCTTAAGCAAAATCTACTTTCAATGGCCTCTTCCAGGTCACAGGGGCCACTAGCATAACAACAGTAAAAAACTGAACTGTAGACTTCTACTCACTGTCTACCTTAATAATCATACAGTATCATGCTTTATATTGATGTGACAACACAATCACAAAACACTCCTGATTCAAACACACACACACACACACACAATTCAATGTTTAATATGTTTAGAAATATGCTGGCTTTTCTGCTACTGCTGCTCTCCTGTGTTGATCTTTGAAGGGTACAAGGCACATTGAGAAATATTGTAAGATTGAAGGTAAATATATTCCCCTTAATATTTATCAAAGAATGAAAGCACATATCTTTTAATTAAAATCACACATGAAAAGAGCTTACTACTAGCCAAGAAGCCTGTAAAATGATAGGCAACTTCTTTTTATCTATTTATATGTTAAAAAAAAAACAAGGAAACATTTCTATGGTTACATTTTCATATTTCAAGACCTCATATATAAGAAAATCCTAAACTTGACCTCCCATGAAATAAGAACTTACAAATTCGAAGATCAAGATAAAAATGCTGGTAACCTGCAGGACAAACAGAGGGTACCTGGAAGAGTCTTATTTTATGTTTGTAAAATTATGTATGTAAACAATTTGCTTGTGCTAACCCTGTGACCTAGGCCTCTGTTCAGCCAGCGAGACAAACACAGGTGGACAGGAACATGGAAACAGAAAGGGGAAACTAAAACATAAAAACGTAAGGAGTCCAGAAAGATTAAGCCCATGAGAAATGTTACTTTACCTGATTCTTTCTTCCTGACGAGTCGGATGTCTTTTGGCATGAGGTTGCAGGCTAAAATATCTGCTCGTATCTGAAGGGAGGGGACAATGGACATTTAGTTAGCAGTTGAAAACAATAAATCAAAGTCAATAGAAGTATCTTTTATGCAAGACAACGTTAGGTTAGGAGTTTGATAAATGCAAAATGCAATAAGAAATTTCATCTTTGAATATTCATATATGATAAAGAATTTATCATATTTACTTAGGGAGAGCTATATAAATTGTTCATGACATACATATTTTTTTCTTTAGAAAATTAGGACAAAACAAATTATTGCAAAATGTATGACCTTCTACAGCCTTTACTTTTGGATAATTAGTGTAGCTTCTGGAACACCTACAGTCGCATGCCTGTGAATGACGTCATGACCTACGACATTCTTGCTCATGGACAAAAAGCTGAGCCTTATCTCAAATAATGTGGAAAGTTTCAATGATCAATTCCCATTACTCTATTTCTAATATATGTGTTTCTCATGTTTGAGCCCTTAATGCACAATATCATTACAACATACATCATTCTCCGTGATGTGCTGGGCCAATCCTCGCACCATGATGGTATTGTTTGGTGGCTGTGACTTGTAATCTGTCCGCTCTTCTTCATAGCTGCAATTATGTGATGGACAATGATTAATAATCTTAAGAAGTGGAATCAATCACTTGAACATTAATAATTTAATACTGCAAAAGTCTTGGGAATCTTTTAATTGGTTGCTTGTGTATAAAATGAAATATAGAATAACACAAACCAACCACTAGTGTGAACAACTTTAAATTTTAGCTTAGTTTTAATCTAGTCTGAAACGAAGGGAAAACAAAAAATAAATAAAAAACTTTGAAGGTAGTAGCAATGCATTAAATATTACACCTAATCATTATCAGCCAGTTATTTGACTAATGTAACAATACATAAAAAAATCATAATAATTCATGAGATAAACAGAGCCTGAACACCTCAAAGGGAGTGTTCTAATCACTTACTGGTCTCGGTGATGATCGTAGTCTCTGTAATCACGATGATCTCTATCTCGGCGAGGACTGCGATCCCTGTCATCATCCCTCCAACGATCCCTGTCCCTCTCCCTGTCCCTATCCCTGTCCCTGTCCCTGTCACGGTCTCGATCCCTATCCCGATCCCTGTCTCTCCGGTCTCTGTCCCGATCCCTCCTGTCTCTATCACGGTCTCTGTCTCGGTCTCTGCGACGATCATCACGGTCCCGGCGTTCACGGTGGCGTGGAGGCTCTGGCTCATAAGAAGCAGCAGCATAACTGTCATAGGGGTCAAGACTGCTGCGTCCGTGGCCCCTCCCACCACCTGGAGCAGGAGCTGAGGCAATGTATGCACCCTGAAATGGAGGTGACTAATGAATGTGTGTACCTAATTATATTTAATTATTGATGTAGAAACCTGGAGTGCACCGAGAGCAGCTGCCTATGAGCTCGCTTCCACTGTCATAAATAATGCAAGTGACTTCCAGTACACTTTAGTGCTTCTCCAAAGCACTTTCTTTATTTATTTAGAGGTAGATTGATGCTTGTTTACAGTACAGAACAGTCTTCTCCATGTTCCTCCTCCAACATTACTAAAACTAAAGAGGGTGGTTTCATCTAAACGCAAAATCAGAAATATATCAATATTGCAGAAATTTTTTTTTAAAATCTTGAAGGAATTCAACAAACAACACGTAATGTTTCTTACCGTGTAGCTTACCTGTGCTACGTATTGCGGGTACTGGGCATAGGCTGCAGCTTCCAAACTGCCATATGCTGCAGCTGCTGTGTACATGTGTTGCTGGGCAGCCATGGCATTGATCATTTCAGTAAGACCAAGCCCCTGGCCTTGAAGCTGTTATAGAAGAAAAAGTCACAATCAATTACAAACATTAGATAGTAATGTTGATCTACTTCACATTTTCTACTGCTGTTGCATATTTTTTAACAATACTTAATGTCATAATTCATGGAACACACACACACACACAGATGCATCTTCTGAAGTTTCATAACCCTACATAATGTGATTTAAATTACGGATATTTCTAGGAATCCCCTTAGAGAAGACCCGGTTTCCCACAGGTTTCCAAGTTTGTTGGGGAAGGAACTGAGAAACAAGTGCTTTGTCCCAATAATTAGTTTGTCTGCTGTGTTTTGATGCGATTCATTATTCTTATTAGAGTCAGAATAATGAATTGCATCAAAACAGCAGAAAAAATAATTTTCTTCAAAAATACTTGAGAACCACTTTCTGCAAATTACCTAGTAACCCGAAAAAAAGAAACATTGAATAAGTCCAAAAATTGTTGGGGGGCTTGCCCCCCAGTTAAGATGTTTTTACGTGAGTTCTGTTTAGGTTAAGTTTGGGGTCTGGGGGGCTTGTCCTCCCCAGCTATGAGGTATCTAAGTACATTCAGTTTAGGTTAGGTTACGGTTGTGTCGTTCGGGGTATCTAGTTTGGTTATATAAGCTATTCATATTTCTTTTTAACTAAAAAAATAAAAATTTCACCTGATTTTTTCCTGAGTGCCCTAAATGGCCTATATTTGCTTCCCCCACCCTAATACCCTGATATGCCCAAGATGTCCCCAAGCTTGTTGGCTATAGGAAGAAGATAGGGGATGAGCAGTAGTTCTGCAATTGACCAAAATCTTCACTAATGTGTTAAGGACAGTAAATTTAATAGGCACAGCTTACAGGTACGGCAGCCATATCCTCATAGTGCTCAGTTATAAATATGGCATGTGCCTAACTTTTGGGTAATAAAATATAAAAAGCTTATATAACTGAACCAAACCTAATCTAACCATAACCTAATGTAAGCTGTATCCTCATAGTGCTTGGTTATAGACATGGCACATGCCTAACTTTTGGGTAAATAACTTATATAACTGAACCTAACCGAACCAAACCTAACATAATTTGAAAGATGCTTTACCAGGTAAATAATATGGCACAGGCCATAGGAATAGCAGATGACAACACTGTATGATTGCCGTATCTCTAAGCACTTTGAATATAATACAAAGTGCTTAGAGATACGGCAGTCATACCACATTGACATCCGCTATTCCTACGGCCTGTGCCTTATCATTTACCTGGTAAAGCATCTTCCAAGTTATGTTAGGTTGATTATATTATGTTAGGTTTGGTTAGGTAATATAAGCTTTTTATATTTTATTACCCAAAAGTTAGGCACGTGCCATATCTAGGTAAAAGTGCAGAATAAGGCCTTCTGCCCTTTTTTTTCTCTCCTTCCCTACATACTATACATAGTGTGAAGGTTTCAGGCGGGGGTCACCATTATTTACCTCGCAAAACGTCTTTGAAGTTATGTTATGTTGGTACGGTTCAGTTAAGTTATGGTTAGGTTAAGGTTGTTAGGTTAGGTTCGGTTATATAAGATCTTTACATTTTATTACCCAAATCCAGAAAAAAATCTAATGGTTTGAACCCTATTTTTTGGGTAATAAAATGTAAAAATTTATATAACCGAACCGTACCTAACCTAACCATAACTGAACCGTAACCTAACCTAACAACCTTAACCTAACTATAACTTAACATTACCTAACCAACCTAACATAACTTCAAAGACGTTTTGCGAGGTTAATAATGGTGACCCCCGCCTGAAACCATCACAGATGTGTTGAGTACACCATGTAGGGAAGGAGAGAATAAAGAAAGGGTAGAAGGCCTTATTCTGCACTTTTACCAATATCTATAACCGAGCACTATGAGGATACGGCTACCCTACATGTAAGCTGTGCCTATTAAATTAAATTCACATTAGTGAAGATTTTGGTAAATTGCAGAACTACTGCTCGTCCCCTATCTTCTTCCTATAGCCAACAAGCTTGGGGACATCTTGGGATATCGGGGTATTAGGGTGGGGGAAGCGAATATAGGCCATTTAGGGCACTCAGGAAAAACCTGTAAGCTGTGCCAATATATGTAAAGCCAACATTTGGGTCAGCTCAGCGTGGATCCCGTTCTAAGATTTTCAGTTAAGTCCTGGCCCCCAAAATATAAGGAAAACAAGTGATCAGAAATATGAGAAATATTGTATAAATCCATAAACAGCGTACGGTTGAGAACTTTTCTGCTAACTAAACATATACTTGTAAAACCGGTATGAATTTTGAGCCTTACCACCTAACAACAAACTTACTTCAAGGCTTCATATCCACACCCCTAGACCCAGTACATGTTTTATATTATTAAGTCTGGTTTGATTCGTTCTTGAAAACATATAATAATGACTTCCTTCCATTGTTCCTAATTAATAAAGACCAATCAGTCTGCACACACACCAACCATAGCTTACCTCCATCTTGTCTCACAGCAATAGGACCTGTAATTAAAACATATTGATTAATTACACATCAATACTGACAGCTCAGAGCACATTATAACCATATATTTTTTCGTGATTAGAAAAGGTTGTGACAACAAAGTGACAAAGCTGTTTTAGGACTCCGTAACAATACTATATGATTTTCTACTTAGCAGTCACTCGGGTATAGGCTTATGATTGTTTTAGGTATACTTACTTTTGTTTGAAGTGCCATTAATAGGTGAAATAGCTTAGAGAAACGCTAAGGCCTCACGCACGCTCAACAAAATGGCGCAAGGAGGTAGTCAATAGTAGTGTTTGAGGCTGTTGTACTTGGCTTCACCTTAATGGATGCAATTAATCTATTTACATTTCAAAAAGTACTCATAAATATTGAAGTCTACATATTTTGAAAGTACGTTTTTGTGTGCAAGCTTTATTTATTTTTGTTTTGTTACAAGTATTTTTCAGCGGTAGTATATAATATGGAAATCTCGAACAGGGAATCGGACGGAGGTATGAAAAGCTCAACTTACCTCCTGCTAATAAAATGTTCTCTCTATATATTCATGCATTACCCTTCACTTAGGCGACGTGTTAAAAGGTTAAACAATTCAATAATATTTCTAAGTATATATGTAGTATGATACTTAGGAGCAGGTAATGTGTATTGTATAGATAGGTATATTAACCATGAAAGGACTTGTGTCGGCGGATCAGGCATTGGTTAAGATAAACTAAAGTTGCCAACGTAGTGATTTTCTAGAAAGTTCACCATAAGAATATGAACACAAGAATATAAGGAAGCTATAAAAGGCCCGGAGGCCTGCACTAGGTAGTTCCTGTTACTACAATACTCCCCTATTACCTACAACCACCTCTCATCCCTATCCATAAAAGCCGTCTAGTCTTCTTTTAAAACTCCCTATTGTCTGTGCACTAACTAGTATTATGTAGTTTAGGTGATATTATTTATTTATTTATCTACTTATCTACTTATTTACTTTTCGAGAGCTTAATGCTAGGAATTTTTTTATATTTTATTTTAGTGTGTGTGTGTGTGTGTGTGTGTGTGTGTGTGTGTGTGTGTGTGTGTATCCTGAACACCGGAGACTATAATGTTTAAGGTTTTATATCATCTGGACCAACACATGTCACAAGTTGTAGCTCTACTTATACATATGTTTCTATTATTCAGCTGTTTGATATTTACAATTCCTCATTATTACAAATGACGCCTTACTGCTGTATCGTCTCTCCTCTGTTTTCTGTTTTCCAGTTCCTATAAATCTTTTGAGTTGACTGGCTTTTAATTCTGATCTCCATTTCTTTATATCCCAATCAATATATTTTCTTTTATGTAATTTTCTACATTCTTCAATTCACTAAAACTAATTTCAACGTCATCTGAATAATTATGTGCTGCCCTGATTCACGTATCCTTTTCTTGCTTGTGTAATCCTTTCAATTAAATTTTTTTTTCTCTTCTTCGAGCATACAGCAAGTAGCTATTATGTATTTATAATCTTCTTCACTCCATGGTAAATGATCCAATATCTCTCCTCAAGGTGGCTACCTGACCATATCGAAAGGCACATATATTTGTCTCCAAATTTTTTTTCTCGATTTTCTGGAGTTTTTCTACCTCTGTTTTAGTGAATTATAAAATGTGTGAGTCGTACTATTTCTTGTATATAATATATGTCAAGATTCCCAAATATCTTAAAGTGTTGGTCTTGAGGATCATGCGCTGGATTTATGAATCACAAGTTGTAATCGCCAGCCATTACCCTTGAGCAAGGCGCAAACCCGAGCCTGCCGAGTGACAGGTCGAGGCGTTACCAGTGAGCAACCAAGCAGTGTGTGTGTATTTACCTAGTTGTTATAATATACAGGAAAAGAGCTATGCTCGAACTGTTCCGTCTCCAAATCTACTATTATCCAACTTGCTTTTGAAATCACTAATATTTCTTGCATTAATTACTTCTGCATCAAGTTTATTCCAGGCTTCTATGCTTCTATATGGGAAGCTGTATTTTTTACGTCTCTCTTGCATGTAGTCCTTTTCAGTTTCTTCTCGTGTCCTCTTGTAGTTCTGTCGTCCCACACAAACCTTTTGAGGCTCTACTATAAAGTTTCCCCTTTCTCTTCTTTTCTCAAGAGTTGGTAGTTTCAACCTAGAAAGTCTTTCTTCATAAGGTAAATTTTTCAGGCCTGGAGCCATTTTTGTAGCTGCTCTTTGTAATCTCTCAAACTTTTATATATCCTTCTTTTTATGTCGTGACCAAATCACTGCCGCATATTCTAATTTTGGTCGAATCAATGATGTTATCAATTTGTTAATCATCTCTTCATTCAAATATTTGAAAGCCATTCTTATATTTCTCAGCAGCTGATATGTATCTCCTGTGATTTTATTAATATGTTTCTCTGGTGACAAATTATCTGTAATCCATGTGTGTGTGTGTGTGTGTGTGTGTGTGTGTGTGTGTGTGTGTGTGTGTGTGTGTGTGTGTGTGTGTGTGTGTGTGTGTGTGTGTGTTTGTTTACTCTGTAATCAACTTCGTCCCAGACAAAATCATGGTACCCTTAGTCCGCTAGTGAAACAAGTAGATATCTGATAATCGTAGATAGAAAAATACCAATAGATAGATAGACAAACACAAATTGTCTATAAATTGATAAATATATAGATAAGAACACCCATTACGATGGTGCTGTCCCTCCTTCAAAGGGTGGTGTTGTCCTCTACTAGCAGCATGCCGTCGTCCCCTCATCAACCATATACTTACTATACCCAGCACCGACGTGACGTGGAGTGATCTATACCTGGATCCCCTTTATCAGGTACCCGGGACGACTCTTTCTTATCCTTTACCATATTCCTATCCGTCGTTAAAACTCATTATCCCTGCGTCTAGTTATCGTATCGATACACTATGTTACCTCACGTAGCATTCTGCCGTGTGTTGCCTACTAAAGGCAAAGATGTTCTGCTAATCTCACACACGCACACACAAGTGGCTCCGCCCGTACCATCGCTATCCCATTCATATCGAACTACTATCTATTATTCTTATTAGTTCTGTTTCCTCAGATCTTAAAATTCATAGCGTTTGAGTTTTAGAACTAGACTAGTTTGTCGAATAGTTTTTGTCTACATTATTGTTTATTGCTCCTGATAATCTATTACATATTTTTAGCGTAATAATTTAGCTTTATATACCATTTGCTGTCAACAGCTTCCCCAGTGAAGAGCAGAAAGTGTTCGTCTAGCATCACATCAATCATGTTTCTCTGCTCTATTCAAGAAAAGATGTTAGGTTTAAGAAATTTTAAAAGTTTTGTGTAGGGAACACGGACTTAATTAAATCAGAGATGACGTATGATTTGTTTGTATGGTAGGCCTAGAAACCCTGTATTTAAAAGGTTCCTTGGTCAGAGCAGTTAGGTGAGTGAGGTGTGCTCTGGCGGCTAAGGATACGTAGAATGCATAACTTTATACTATATGAATTTACAAAGGTTCCTTAGAAGGTTTATACTGTCTCTGTCTCACCTGTATTTTTCAGAATGAAACAAATGATTTTTGCATAACTTTGGAAGACATGTTGAAGTCGATTATAATATAGACCCAATAACCACTATGCTAAGTATAAAGGATAATAATAGAACACCAGTCGTTCAATAAAGATGAATTGTTTTAACCTATTTTGTAGTTTACGCAATCTTCAATGCTGTATTACAAAAACTTGACCTAGGGATGCACTAGAGGAGTAGGCTACAGTAAGTAAGGATCTCTAAAGGGCTAATCTGGAGATCTTCATGCCGGCAATGTATGTAGTTATCTGGAGGCAGACTTGGTATTTACATATAGACAGCGGTGATGTGTGAGCCGTGCGACGCCGGCCCCAGCAGGATCAAGGTCAAGAGTGCAACCAGTCATTAGCTGCAGGAACAAGGTCACTCCATTAGTATATATTACAAAACCAACAAGGTATCAGCAGAGTATAAATGTGTTCATTTTCATCATAACAGTTGAAGTGACCGTAAACACATGGAAGAACTTATAAATGCAAGAACTATAATATATACCAATTAGTTAGTTACATAATTATATATGATTTGTATATGATTTATTTATTTATTTTTTTTCGATCGAAACCTCTTATGCTGAATTTCCAAGAACGATGTGTTTACTTACCTTTGTAATGGAATTTGGGCTCCGATACCGAACACTTCTTGCCCTGTAAGTAAATAGGATGATATAAGAATATATATATATTACTGTAGTTATTGTTAATGGTAGGGGTGGGGGTGATAATGCTGGTTATGTATTGTCATCGTTATTCATGTTATTTTTGATGGTGTTTTTGTTGTTTTTGTTCGTACATGGCAACACGCAATCATATATTACACTGCCTTTGTCATATTCCTTTTACCTCTTCTGTTTAATGTTCGTTAATGCATACAACGATTTCTTTCTTGGTGTTTTTGAATGCCAGAACTCTCCGACACTCACTCATTACTCCAGTGTGTATTTTTGCCTGATTGTTCTTACCTAATTGTATTTTTACTAGATGGAGTAATTTTGGTTATGTCCCTTGTTTCGATACTTTCTTTAATGTTCTTATATGATTTGTATTTGTTTCCTATTGAACATGACTGTCTAAGTACTATATACTCAATGGTGTCAATTTTTTCTTTACTTTCGACACGTTATATAGCATGATCATATCGCCTCATTTCTTCTCTTTTATTGTGATGGTTATTTAAGCTTAACAAGTATTTCTTTATAGGTAAGATCTCACCTATTGTGGCTGCTCTTAGTACCTTCTCAATGTTCTCTTAACGTGCTTTGCCATGCTACTGATGCCTATTCAAACGTTAGTCTTATGATTGATGTAATTATCTTCATTACCATTTAATCATCGGTATATATAAAGGTTATTCTCATGTTTACGAAGAGGTTATACATGTTCTTATTTTTTCATATGTATATGATTTTGTGTTGGTAGCTTTTTTTCATTGATAATAAACTCATAAATCTTTTCCTTGCTAAACTATTTTTTTTTTATAACCTCCCTTATTAAGCTACATTTATAACTCACTGACTAGACTTAAAAATGATAAAAGTCACCCGTTTTTCTCCATCGGCCTGGCATCACCACTTGCCTGTTGGTCTGTTGTTGAAAAGTCGATATTTGTACGGACGGTTCGGTGGTGCGCAGACTGCAGGGGCCTGAAGTTGTTGGCCACGGGAGCGTTTCTTCGGAAGTGTGAAGCCCCTTGTTTGAGCCTCCGTAAAGTGCGCATCTGTGGAGTCATAAAGGGCTGTAGCAATTTTCTTTCTCTCTTTTTTTTCTTCTTCTCTCTCTCTCTCTCTCTCTCTCTCTCTCTCTCTCTCTCTCTCTCTCTCTCTCTCGTACACACACACACACCACACACACACACACACACACACACACACACACACACACACACACACACACACACACACACACACACGACCACCGCTTACCTGGTTGAAGGCTATGTAGAGAGGCTTGTTAGGGATGATCCAGGTGACCGTCTCGTAGCAGCCCGGGACGGTGAGGGAGCCGTCGTAGGTAAGGTACTGGTCGGTGGTGGGCAGCAGATCGCTCACCTGCAGCTCGTGTGTCGGGGAGGACGAGCCTGTAGTCAAGGGAGATGTAAGTACGTACAGTGGAGGGTAAGTGTGGTGTGCTGGTAAGTGGTAATAGTAGTGTGTTTGTGTGCTGTAAAATGTTCAGTAGAGGTTGAACACGTTTGATAATGAATTGTGTAAACTGTTAATTAAATATATAGTGTGTACGGATTATGATCTTTGCATTATTTGAGTAAAGGAATGACAGGGAAATGTTACACACAATACAATTTCATTAGTCTTGATAAGTCAATTATAGTTTTATCGATAAAGGGCCGTGGTTAAACCTCAGATCACTCCACTATATGAAATAATACCTATGGAAAAAGAATGGAGTCTAAAATGTAATTACGTTACTTTAAAACTTGAAAAGCTTATCATAATTATTACAGTACACATTTTTCATTACAAGAAATTGAAGTGCACAGCTGAATTACTAAGTCATGTCAAATTTCAAGTTGGTGCAGGTCATGACGTTTAAATACACTTGGTTAAGATAAGAGAGGTGGGCCATGAGAGGCGAGACTCACCGCCGAAGTGGACAGCGGGCAGCCCTTGCAGAAGGGTGGCAAGGGCAGGCGAAGGACTCTCTCCCACCTGCGGGAAATGGCTCAATTACTGGTGCATTGTGGTTTCAGGCGAGGCTCATGAATGGGCTGGGTGGAGGGGCATGACCGGAGATGTAGTACAGTACCCATTCAAGAGGGTTGGGGGATGGGTGAGGATGAATGGACCCCCTTGCTATCAAGTTACTATTAACAATCACACAACAAATTATAAATGACACGCATGAGGCATTAACACTCGTTCCTCAGATAGCATCCAGTAAAGCAGTGGTATAGTAAGCAAGTAGAGGACATAAGTTATTATAAGAAATCCAACAAATATGAATTAGTACCATTGTAATAATTTTTGTGAAGTAGCGCCTATTCATCATAATTTGGATGCAGCTCCTACTTTTTTAAGGTGTTTACTGTCATATCTGGCATCTCTATATCTCTTTGTGTTCACAGCGTCACACGACAACTGGAACACGGTCAATGTGCCTCAATACAACCCAAACCTATGCACCTTTGATAATGAGGAACCCAGACTGAGTACTGGAAAGAAGCTCCCACCATTAACTGTAGTACAAGGCTATACGTGAACATTATATATCTTTTTAACATTGTGTAATTATTGCAGCTTTTTGATAAATGTGGAAGCATTGCCACCTGTTAAATTTCCAACAGCCGTGCACTGCAATGCGTGATCATCATCGATATGTCTTGCGTGTTGTGTGACCGATGCAATTGTTTGATGAATAAGAAATCGATTCTAATTGATTCAGGTGTACAGGCAGGCCACCTGAAATGTCACCAGTACTCTGTAATCTGAAGTTGCACCTGTTCATAAAGGGCAGGGTTAGCAGGAGAGTTGTGGGAATGTCATTAATGTTTCTGTTGGATACGTCTTAATTAACTCACTGCTTAAAAAGAGGAAGAAAAATAATATGATGATGAGAAAGAAGACTGTCGATCTTCTTCTCCGAAATTAAATACACTCATTTATTTACATTATTTATAAACCAAGAAATGCATTTATACATATATTTTATATATATATAAAACGTACGTATACTTAGTCCCCTCTACTTCCACCCTTCATACAGCCTTAAGTCCACAATATCCCGTTTAGAATACAAAGCCACAAAGGACCTGGCTGTAGGGGTGAGGGTAGGACCAAGCGGGAGGATGCAGGACAAAGGAGGAGGAAGGGGAAGGATATGGAAACGAGGGAGATGGGATTGAGAAAGTAGAGAGGAATGATGTGGTTCTATAGGAGGGCGTAGAGAGATGCCATAGGGGTAAGAATTGAGGGTCTGGGGATAGAGGAGAAAGACACATCACACCCACCTGCACGAAGACAGCAAGAGCCACCACGCCGTAGACTTGAGTGGCCGCCTGGGTAAAGTTACGGTACAGCTGAGCGTTGTAGCCATAGATCTGCAGCTGCGGCGAGAGGAATAGCGTTGAGCGGCCAGGGGGACAAAGCAACGGAGGGAGGGCGTAGGAAGAAAGAAAGGAGAGAAAGAGTAAAAAGGAGAAGGAAGAAAAGAAGGAATTAAGGAGGAATGAAAAGATGGAGTGTGGATGAGGTGTCTTTATTAGTCATGAGGAAAGGAAGATGACTATATTTTTTCTTTATTTAAGGAAACTGCATGTAAATAATGTATTGTTAAAATGAAGAAATTAAGAACTATGATTTTGATATGGCCAATTTTCCCAAGAGAGAGAGAGAAAAAAAAAAGAAGAAGAGAGAAGATATATATATATATATATATATATATATATATATATATATATATATATATATATATATATATATATATATATATATATAGAGAGAGAGAGAGAGAGAGAGAGAGAGTACAACTGTTGCGTCTCACCTCGGCGGGGAAGGCGTAGTTGGCAATAGTATGCTCTGAGCCTTGCAGGTCCCGCTCCCCGAAGTGTAGACGCAGGTGGCTGACGGAGTACGTGTAGGAGAGCGGCCCACCTGATAGGTTAACTCGTGGGGACGATGGCTTGACCCTCCACTCTAAGCTGTGACCTGTGTTGATGAGGCTGCCCTGGATCTGTCGGACACACCAAAGTCACTCACGGTTTTTTTTAATTACCCTCATGCAAGTAAAAAAAATGGGGACTGAATGTAAATGATCAGGAAGCGAATCAATGAGAACACCTGCCATACGTGGAAGGTATCGAGGAGGGAGGACAGCGAGGAAAGATAGGTGTTGGTATTCAGTTGGTCTTGGGTGTTGGGTTACCTGTGTCTTGTCGAGGGAGAGAGGCGTCAGATTGGGGTCATGCAGAAGGGTACGGGGATCCAGGTTGATCGGGGACTGGCGCCGCCCCTCCGAACACATGGCCCACGCCGGGTTGATCACACCCCAGAACTCAGGACCTGCCGGAAGTATTGTACCTTGAAACACACGTGAAAGTACTCATCAGGATATGCTGCTCTTAATAACCCAACAACAAGAACGTTACCACTGAGATGACATTTGTTTGAATAAGATCACACAATAGAATTTTTTTTTTTTTTCCAACACGGATGTCTGCTGTAAGTTTTTTTTAATCTTTTTTTATTTTTAAGTTTGTTTTGGGTTTGACTAAATATCAAAGAAGACCGTAGTATGCTGGATGTATTTGAATAAGCTGTGGCTAATAAAGAAATGAATAATACAATGAGCGCTTTCTGCCTTTACAGTAGGAATGCAAATAATTTTGGGACGTACTAGGTCCTAGTATACGCATTGCATGTTATAAGAACAAAAAACTGGTCACGAAAAAAAAAAAAAATTCACACACGAACAAAGACGAGACAAGACATGACAAGACACTTTTTTCCATTGTTGACAATAGTTATCCTTCAAAGAGTAATGACATGCTAGGCATCAATTGCAGCACGTACCATCTTGTTATTACATCTGATCAATATTGTCACCGAGCAAGAAGTTACTAGCGTGTCTGTCGTCTGTGTTTCATGGATTTATAATGTAAAGCTCAGCAACAGTGACTTGTTTTAGGTTGTCTACGTGTGGTATTGCATTATTTTGTTCCTGCACCTGCGGAAGAATAGATGGGGCAAACTGTCTCCAATATCATTAACGGATCAACTAAAATAACGTCCTTTGAATAGCACCAGAACGTGACTTTTTGTTCATTTGTTCACGTCCAATATATGAAGTCATGAACACTGGGTAGGGGGGCTGGGTGACAGTTGAAACTAACCCGAAAACTGTGCATGATGTGTCACTGTTTCATAAATTTGTGTTATTTTGCAGTTTTAGCGTCGTGATGTTTTTCTTTTTTGGGGGGAATGTTAAATCTATTTTTGAAAGCATGTATACTACAGATTATACCTTAGTTTCTTTTACAAATCTCCAGATAAAACGTGTCTTCAAAGCTCGTGTCTATGAAATAATATTACATGGATTACCCAAGTAATTCCTTCCTTCATAGAATTCATCAATAGCCTATTCCAAGTTGCGTCATGTTTATTTTGTTGTGGTGGTGATCGTCATTTTGTTTAACTTGGTAATTTGAACTGTTTTATTACAGTAAATTACAATATATAGCAGAGCACTAAATAATGCGAATTATTTTTTCATATATGATGTATCAATAGCCTATTATCAAGTTGCGTCATGTTTATTTTGTTGTGGTGGTGGTAGCCATTTTGTTTGACTTAGTAATTTGAGCTAGTTTTCATTATAATAAAATATGTATAAAGCAGAACACTAAGTAATGCTATGCGAGTTATTTTTTCATATATGATGTATCCAATAGCCTATTATCAAGTTGTCACATTTATTTTCCTTTTCAGTGGTGGTCGTAGCCCTATTTCTATTTGGCTTCGTAATTTGACCTAGGTTTTTCTTACATTATATTACACAAAAGAAAAGAGAAGAAAAAAGCTAATTCAAGTTTTGTCCTAGTTTTATGGAGTTGACACTGAAGTATTCCTACGCCTCAGCCCTCAGTGTTCCTAAAATGGTGACGTAAGGCGGACGTGCTAGGCTGCCTTCTGAAGTTTTTACCCATTTCCTCATCACGCCAAGTTTTCACGTGACGTCGATGCCCACTGAGGTAGGGAGAGACACTATGCAAAAGCCTGGGTGTATTTGTAATAATGGATTACTGTGTTGAAGTTGAAAAAATTAAGTGTAAACAACTTTTTAGGAAAATGGCAAGAGTGTTGGAACGTGCAGTAATTCGATAGCTAGTTATGATTATTGCCGGTGTAGTAGTTAACCTGGTAAATCTTACTAATAGCACCTCCTCACGGATCACCAAAATATTGACCTAGGTGATAAGGTACGTAATGTACAACACGTTTGTACCTACCAGTCAGACCTACCAGTCAAACGTGTTGTACATTACGTACCTTATCACCTGTCAATATTTTGGTGATCCGTGAGGAGGTGCTATTAGTAAGATTTACCGTTAACCTTATTTACTTGTGTAGATATTGCCCAATTTGAAATATTTTATGATAGTTTGTGTGTTTAGCAAGAAAGCCATTAGCTCACTGCAATCTTTACATTGTGGAAGGAAAACTCAACAGCATAATATAAAGTATCAAAGTATCATAAAGACATCTTGATCTTGTCACGGGTAACTAGTGATTCCTCACTAGCGGCATCTCCTGTAAAGGCAAAAAACAGGAAAATTAAATAGAACAAAAATTTATCCAGTCTACACGCTCTATTTTGTACACCTAGCATACCATATTTCATCCAGGAACTCTTTCACCGCGTCAGTCATACGTACACGCGTCTCCCCACGTGCACGGTCCCAGCAACACAACCATCCATTCCCTTTCAGTTCCTTCCTTACTCAGCCTTATTTGATTATTTCCCTTAGCAGCGGCACCTTGATCTTGGTCTTGCTTTGTAATGCTGGTGTGACTGTATTTGAAGACCAGAACTGTTACCTATGTTGTTGATTTAACCTTTTATATTCTAACTTCAAAGAATGTAGTGCGGTATAGTCGTTCTTGCTAATGTTATGCTATAATTCAAGGTTTACTAGGAGTCAAGGCAAACAGAGACAAAACGTGAACCAGGTTTAACAAGGTTATTTAATATGTATGTGTGTGTATATATATATATATATATATATATATATATATATATATATATATATATATATATATATATATATATATACACACACACACACACACACACACATACATATTAAATAACCTTGTTATATATATATATATATATATATATATATATATATATATATATATATATATATATATATATATATATATATATATATGATTGGCGTCACTGTAACTAGGCACAAGACGATAACCACCACCACTTAACCACCTAAGAGTGCTAACTTTAAGTTGCTATTCAGCTGGAATATTAACACAAATAAATACAATTGTGTGAGCTCTACACAAATCCTTTGACCGGGGTATTAGCAAGGAAGAAAGTCTTAACTCCATGACTTCCAAAACGAGTCTGACTGATCCCAAAAGTTCATCTTCCACCAATCCTTGCGACATGTCACCAACCCATACATCATCATAACACGTCAGCGATGGTTCATCATTAACAATCATTAGCAATTATACTTACAATAAAATTTCTTAGAATTACCTAGAAATTCATATTACCACTCATATAATAATGATACCAAAATAATAAAATTACATATAGAATAAACATTAATAGAATAAATATACATTGAATAATAACCAATAAATCAATACAGTTTTAGGGAAACCATAACATACCATAACACTAAACATGCATATTACCCTTTAAACCTGTGGGTAAATATTAAGAACTTGAAAACTTTTGGTTATATCAGTCAAAAAGTAAAATTATATACCGGATGGTGGAACGCATTAGAAAAACAATGACAAAACGTAAAACAAAACTGTGGAAATGCTGTATTTATACCGTGACAGGTGGTGGTAGTGGTGGTGGTGAGTTTTTCAGTTATGAGAGAGTCATGAAAGAGAGAGAGAGAGAGAGAGAGAGAGAGAGAGAGAGAGAGAGAGAGAGAGAGAGAGAGAGAGAGAGAGAGAGAGAGAGATTCCTTTCATACGAGTAAAATGAAAGAGAATGTTTTAGTGAGTATTTATGCAGTTTCGCTAGAAAATATTTAGCAATCAGGCAATACAAAACTTCTCTTTTATCTGTCTTTTATGTATCAAATCTATTTTCAAGACTATTATTTGTTTTTACTATATACTATTACTACTACTACTACTACTACTACTACTACTACTACTACTACTACTACCACTACTACTACTGCTACTGCTACTTTTACTAACCAGCTATATTTTACCTAACTAAAACCCTGAAAGAGAGAGAGAAAAATAGAGTATGTGTGTGTGAGAGAGAGAGAGAGAGAGAGAGAGAGAGAGAGAGAGAGAGAGAGAGAGAGAGAGAGAGAGAGAGAGAGAGAGAGAGAGAGAGAGGCTGCAAGCAT
>JAPQNM010000044.1:15177596-15185096 GCA_029783475.1 Metacarcinus magister
CTTACCTGCATAGGAAAAAAGAAATAAAAGTTAGCTTTACATTAGCTGATCTAGGTTAATGAGAATTATAACAGTTGTATAACAACACCCTCCACAAAAAAGAAGTGAAACAGGTAAATAAAAGTGTTCAGATATGAAATTAAACTATGCATTAACTAATATAGGTTAATTAGAATAATGCCCGTTAGTTAACATCCCCCCAAAAAAAATTAGATGACTAAAAAAATAAGAAGTATAAAAAAATGCTCAGCTTTGAAAATAAACTTGTCATGAACTCATCTGCAGTAATGAGAATAATCCCAGTTGGCTAACAACCCCACAGAAAATATAAATTCAGAATAATAAAGAAAATAAATGAATAAGAATAAGAAAAAAGAAGTAGGAAAAAAAGTGTTAAGTTCCCTTATATTCTAGAAAACTTAATCTTTCTCTAAGGATGGACCTTAAAAAAAGAAGCGTTTGATCTTCACCCCTTAAGAGCCGACTCACTCCTCCCCCATCCTTCCTTCCCTCCCCACCTTTGCTCACCTGATATACCGTCGTAAGTCCACCACATCTCCCAGTTCCACCCCAAGTTGACGGCAACATCTGTAAACGTGAGACTTATTAGAAAAAATAAAATATAGCAATAGATGGAAATGAAAAATGATAATGACAATCATAAAACACAGCTTAGAAAATATTTGATAAATCATAACTAAAGCACATAGACATTGTTTATTATTTGAAAAGAGAATTACGATAAGACAAAGTAGTTGAAACATTGACTTTTGTAACCAAATGACGTCTTCTTTTTTCTCTCTCAGCCAAGTATAAATTTTGAAGGATTTACGCCACCTTAGATGAAATTGCTGAACGATTTCTTATTAGAGTTTGGTGTGAAGAATGGAGGTGAGAAAGGGAATGCTACATAGTAAGGGTGGGTGGGTAGAGATTGTGTATTAAATCTACGGGAACACATTACCATATTTCAACACAAAAGCCTCCACACATCTTCAACACGCACAAAGTCTCTCTCTCTTTCTCTCTCTCTCTCTCTCTCTCTCTCTCTCTCTCTCTCTCTCTCTCTCTCTCTCTCTCTCTCTCTCTCTCTCTCTCTCTCTCTCTCTCTCTCTGGCAGGAAACAATTAGTGGATTAGGTGATTGTGAAACAGCTGATGTCTTTTCTGTCTGGAGTAATGGTTGAGATAGGTAGATAGATAGGTAGATAAATATATAGATAAATAGATAGATAAATAGATAAATAGATAGATAAGTAAATAAATAAATAGATAAATAGATAGATAAATAGGTAGATAAATAAATAGATAGATAAATAGGTAGATAAATATAGAATTTTTGTGTGTTATCTATGTGCGGGCGTGCACGTTCACTTTTCCGCAACATTTGATGCAGGAAACTCAGATTTTTGGCATGAACAGTCACCGTCCAACAGCAGTGTGCGTAGAGTTTTGAAAAGACACACACACACTCTCTCTCTCTCTCTCTCTCTCTCTCTCTCTCTCTCTCTCTCTCTCTCTCTCTCTCTCTCTCTCTCTCTCTCTCTCTCTCTCTCTCTCTCTCTCTCTCTGATAAATAGATGGATAGATAGATAGGTAGAATATAATAAAATAGGTAGAAACATTCAATTAAAATACGGAAGGAAGAAAGTAGGAAGGAAAAAAAAAAAGGAAGAAATGAAGTAATGAAGTAATGGAAAAAGAAGACTGGAAGGAAACTTGGAAGATGAGACACTTTTTTATTACACTTTCACCTTTATAGACATCATCTCAACGCTTATAAAACTCACTGTGATCCAAATATTGTCTATAAGGAAACACAGACATACGAAGGAAAACATTAAGCTATCAGTATTACAATTTGCATCTCACTTTTACTATACAAGTGAAATATTAGGCTAGTTAATACAATCTACGTCTTCAGAGTAGCCCAGCAGCTTAGTCCTGGCGGTGGGTCGAGAGGCACACATAAGCTTGACACACTTTTCATGATGGCTGTCAGGTTCCCGGGAAGGATTCAGTGGTGCGCGATAAGGGCGTGCGTGATTTGCGAAACAAATATTGGAAGTCCCGCCGTGTGCTACCGGCGAATCTTTTTGGAAATGTTTAACGCGTGAGGGCGGTGTAAAGGCGGCGGGAAACTTGTGTGGCGGTGACGGTGACGGTGACGCTGAAGGTGGAAGATGTGCGTATGTGACCCTCTTCATTCGGTGCTGTATTACATGTGGATTGTGGAGGCGTAAGGATGTGGAGTGGATGGTGTGTTGTGTGTCTCGGTTTGTATATGTAAATGAGTGCTTGATCCCGGCTCGGTGAATGGCTCGTAGGGTGAGTAGAGAGACGTGCGTGCGTGTGTGCATATATAAAGGGAAGGATGCTCTGGGAGATGAGATGAGATGTGTAGTAGTTTGAAAGTCTGAAGTTGGGATGTATTTACACACACACACAAACACACACACACACACACACACACACACACACACACACACACACACACACACACACACACACACACACACACACACACAACTGTTATATGACTTCATATTGACTTAACACTTTTCTACTTGCTTTGCTTAACAGGAAACTCCTCTTCGTTCTCATCCTTGTCCTCGTCCTCCTCGTCTCCCCTATTTTACCATCTCTTTCATCCTAACCTCCTCCTCTTCCTCTTCCTCCTCCTTCTCCTCCTCCTCCTCCTCCTCCTCCTCCTCCTCCTCCTCCTCCTCCTCCTCCTCCTCCTCCTCCTCCTCCAGCTCACTATTATCATGATCGATATCAATGTGTGTGTGTGTGTGTGTGTGTGTGTGTGTGTGTGTGTGTGTGTGTGTGTGTGTGTGTGTGTGTGTGTGCTTGTGTGTTTATGTGAGTGTGTGTGTGTGTGTGTGTGTGTGTGTGTGTGTGTGTGTGTGTGTGTGTGTGTGTGTTTGTGTGTGTGTGTGTGTTGTGTGTGTGTGTGTGTGTGTGTGTGTGTGTGTGTGTGTGTGTGTGTGTGTGTGTGTGTGTGTGTAAGTGAAACACACGCTCAACCCTCCCCCAGCCCCCAGCAGCATCGCTTCTCGTCGTCAGCTCAGGTGCCCCGATGCTGCCATGGATTCAGAGCCGCCCTAAGGAAGTCGCGTGAATAGCTCCTCAGGTGCGGCCCGACGAGGCATTTGAGAGGCACCTCTTGAGGAATGTTTGCGAAGACATTGTTAGATTTTAAGCCTCGGAAAAATGTGCAGCTCACGAGAGGTTTTTACACATCAACGAACTCGGAGCGACACTCTCGAGATTATTCACCGTTTTAACAGCAGCAGGAGCGGCCTTCACGGGGAGGAGAAAAAATATTGCAAAGGATGGAAGCTGTTGAGCCGTCATGGTGGATGGTGTGGAGAATAATCACGTTGCCAAGTTTTAGAATATTTTTATAATTTTACATAACGTAAATAAGTTCTTTGCTATGCCTGTTAAGAAGTGTTAATTTACCAAGAGCTCCCGTGAAGGATATTGTCCCCTTGAGCAGCGTTTAGTTCTGCCGCCGCGCAATGCCGCCACACGTGACAACACCCAGATTGGTCGTCACGGAGCCGTTGTCAGCTGAGCAAGGCGAGGCACCGAGCGAGCGAGGGTAGTTGAGCTCTAATTGTGGCTGTAGAGGCTGGTGAGTGGCGGCGCCGGACTAATTACAGGAGCACCGTGCACCTGGGCCTCTCCACACTCCCTCTACCCGCGTGTGGCAGCGGCGGGATGTTTATGGGGGAGGGGACCCCAATCGCCGCGCCGATCCCACCGTTATAGTTTAAAGCCTGTATGAATATGCTAATACCGCTATTGATTTGTGGGTCGCGGCTGTGAGTTACATACGTGGTTTATGTCTTGCCTGGCAGCGTGGCATGACAGCGGTGGGGCAGGTGGTTAGTCTGTGCCAAGGTTGTGCCTCACCTCCCTCCATCCCCTGCCACTGTAGGATGCAAATCTTTCGCGGTGTCCTTGTATCCCTTGTCTGATAATTAAATATTGAGTGACCTTCGCTAGGGACTGAGTACACGATTGTATGACAGACATTTAATGCAAAATATGAGTGTAGGAAAAGTGCGCTGCTAGGTACCAACTGGTGACCTGTGGTTGATAATGTCGCCCGCCAAGGTCCAGGTAACCATCCAGACACGTGTCGACAAGGTGAGCTGCAGCACACTCGTTGCTGATGGAGTTTGTGTTGACATACATAATACTTGCATCTGCTTCCCTCTCTCCTTTGTGGCTGAGTGTGTAGCTGGCTTGAAGTGGCTCATTGATTTACCTCTAATGGAGTTAGTTAATCGTGTCATCAAAGGAACCCGAAACTGTCCTTTACTTGATGGTGACAGTTGGAAGGATCTCATTTCGTTTTTCACTAAATATATACATTTCTATCGTCGGGGTAATCACATATTTCATTATGTTCTTGTTTAGTCACATAATTGAAGGCAAATAGTCTGGCAAGTGATGTATTTACCTTCCTGGAGAAGAGAATACTTTCATATTTGATTCATATTCTAATTTGATATGTGAATGAAAGGAATGAAAAGGTTGGCCGGCAGGCTGTCCTCTTCTTCCCACTCCTTTTTATTTATTTATATATTTTTTTTTAGGAGATTCCATCGAATGTAGCAGAAGACAAGGTTTGTGTGTGTGTGTGTGTGTGTGTGTGTGTGTGTGTGTGTGTGTGTGTGTGTGTGTGTGTGTGTGTGTGTGTGTGTGTGTGTGTGTGTGTGTGTGGCTCGTTCTCCATACACAGTGGGGTGCGCTGCCTAGATGGTTAGTCATGAAATGATGGAGAATTGTTGGGGTCAGGACAAGCGTCGCGCATCCTGGCCCGTGCACGCCGTTAGACTGATGCATGGAGCTGAAGGTGTGGCGTGTGTGTGCTGGTTACGTCCCGATGATACACACGATAAAATGATCTGGCCGAGGTGTAGGGTTGATGGGTAACCCTTATGTGACTTGAAACAACTTGGCTCATGATCAGCCATGAGTTGTGTTAAAGGCTGAAAGGAGAAGCAAACCTGTGTCGTGTTCCGCTCTTGATTACCGGCCGTCATGTTCAGGGGTACGGAGGCTGAACACTGAGCGAGTAACTTCCTGCTTGTCCCGGCCAGATGGTCACGCCGCAGATTGAATCCAGGCTGCGGGAGGACGTGTCCCATGGCAGGCACAGGTGGGGTCAGGCAATCGGCCATCCACCTTCCACCCTCCTGCATCACTACTCTACCCATCCACGAACCCTGCCATCCGTCTGTGTGTGTAGTTGCGGCTGTCTGTCTGGATTTTGATAATGACTGCAAGCAATTACTTTCTGGTAATTAACTTGGCACGGCTTGTTAAGTGTGTTTCGTGTAAATGTGTAGCACTTTAACATTGACTGTTGGTACAAACACATTCACAAAACACGGGAACGACACAGCCGCACATCATCTTGTTTTGCATATGCAAATAGACGGAATTTATTGTATTGCCAGCAGTTATCAATTATCACATGAACATTAACTAATGTAATTTATTTATATACTTTATCATTAGCGTTTTGTATTTCGAATTCAATTTACATAAAAGTATGCAAGTGCCGGATGTATTTACATTTGTATCATTTTATACAAAACTTTTAGAACATGGTTAAAAGTATCAGAGTGTTCTAAATGTCAAAATATACTGTAAGCGAGATGAATGTAGAACACACACACACACACACACACACACACACACACACACACACACACGCACACACACACACACACACGCACACGCACGCACACACACACACACACACACACAGACACACACACACACAGACACACACACACACACACACACACACACACACACACACACACACACACACACACACAAGCGCACACGCACATGCACACACACACACACACACACACACACACACACACACGCACACGCGCACACACACACATACACATACACGCACACACACCCACACCCACACACACACCCACACACACACACACACACACACACACACACACACACACACACACACACACACACACACACACACACACACACACACACACACACACCAACAACAACAACAACAACAACGACAATAGCTCCTTCCTTTGAGCGTGACTCCTTACAAGGGTGTGTAATAATATCTGACCAACACAGTCTCAAATCTGCTAAGGAATTACTTTGACTTTATTATTGCTTTGAAAAGTAACTAATTACTACATAAAGCAGGCCTGTGATATCATGTCTAATGGAACCAAAATACCTTCAAAGTGGTTACCGTCTTTTGTACTATGGTAGAAAAAAAACTGTGTGTACTTGCTGCCTTCCAAGGTTGTTATTGTATTAGTTTTTATATTCATTACTATGATATCAGAAGTATTTGAACAAACTAGAACATTTAAGTCTATGGATATTAATTTGAAGTTATATGCACCTGGTTCATACCTACATCCTAGTCGACGGTATGGACATGAGTGAACCAGTGGAGATAATCGCATTAAAGTAATGTACTGTACTCGCTTGATTGTAGGTTCTTTTATATAATATTTTTTCTTATCTCTGAATTCATAACCTGATAATAGGATAAACGGTTTAACTGATCATAACGATAAGATAACAGATGTGTAAAATATATGTGGATGAATCGTTTGGGAGGATATGAAATAAGCAAATATATGAATGCAAAACTGTAATGAATAATTTTTCATGATGGGTTTAATAGATTAAATCAAATAGTCGTCGAAGCATGTTAAATACTCTGGGTAGGTTACGTAGGTCATTGGCAATGGCAGGAAACCTGAGTCAGCTGGTAATTACCAGAGGAACGACGGCCACGTGAGGGCAGGCTGATTGTGACCCGCACCAGGCGCGTCTGATAAGGCTAATGACGGGCGTGTTGCCAGCACTAGTCAGCTGCAGCTTGTGCTTAACAGATGCTGCCAAGTACCACGAGTTTAATGGAAGTAACTGTCACATCGCCTTACCTCAGGGATGTCTATATTCTGAGGGTAGGCGGGTATCAATGTGTTAGATCCCACGTGTAATGTTTTTTTGAGGAAGGACAGAGAGCAGGAAGAAAGGATTCGGGAGGTTGAGGATGCTCTCACTGATAGGAGCTAACACACACACACACACACACACACACACACACACACACACACACACACACACACACACACACACACACACACACACACACACACACACTAAGATCCTGATTAACGTGACCGTCGATCCATCCTGACTGGCTCCTGTACGTAAGCGACGGAGCGAGACGGACCAACATCAAGCAGCTAGAGCAGAGCCTCCAAACTGCTCTCGCCATTAGAGGTAACCTTATCAACCTTTGATCTGGAGCCTGTCTGTGAGCCTCTCTGTCCAGCAAGGGACACACTATACTGATGGGAACTGAATAAGCGTCTAGCAGCTAGTCATCGTCTTTACCTTATTATTGGAAAGGAAAAGTATACATTGATATGGAACACTAGTAGAAGATAATATG
>JAPQNM010000044.1:15195096-15202596 GCA_029783475.1 Metacarcinus magister
AGTTTGTGCATCATGCATAGAGGCGGATTTTGTCTTGTCTGCTGTGTTTTGTTTTCTTCCATGGTGAATAAATTTTTTATATGAATACTTGATGCTTGTCTTCTGACGGATATCAATTTATATACACTCCTGACTGTAAGGCTGTAATAATAGCAGTGTGGGGGGAGGGTGGGTGGTGGCAGCTATCTCACCTCCCTTCTAATACGTTTCTTGAGTTATAGTTTTTCAGGGAAGTATTATACATGTACAGTAGCTCAGTGTATGAGTCTAGGGTGTTGGTGTTGCTGCTGCGGGTCGAGGGGAAAGTGTGTGTCACGTGCGTTAGAGTAACATTATGCTGGCAGGAAAAGGTTGTGTAATGTGTAAGGTAGGCTGAGGGAGACTATTTGTAACACTGCAGCGTTAGAAAGGAAATAATATGAAGCTAGTGACAATACAGTTAGGGGGAAGAATGATATCTTTTAAATATATATTTTGACCTATGAATTAATGACAGTTGAATTTTTTTTGTTCTAGGCCAATATCTTATTATAGTAAATTTGCACCTGTAGTACTGCCGTCAGTATTTATATATCAAGTTAGAGGTAGCATATTATTTTTATTTGTTCATATTTCGTTACCATTAAACTTCCAGTAATATATCAGGTAACAAGTATTGAGTAATCACCATCAAAGCATTGTCAGTGTTTTAGGTAAGAGGCAGCATGTGTATCATCCATCCACGCACACACTGAGATGCTGGTAATCCTCTCGGTGACAAGAGCCTAATGGGGGGCCGGATTATTACACAGAGCGAACAAGAAGCACTAAGCCAGCCCTCCTGAATGCTCTCCTTGCGGAAGGTCTTTGATATACAACGCGGCACGGCGGAGGAGGAGGAATAATAATAATACGTAGGTGTTTAGCGGCAGGAGGAGCAAGAAGAGGAGGAGGAGGAGGAGAAGGCGTCAGGAAGGTGAAGATAGTATAATAGCAAGGAGTTCAGGGCATCGTGGAGGTGTCTGGAGGAGCGAGGCACGCACTCCACCTGGTAATTGGGAGGTCATTTATCGAAGGGCATCCGTGTTGGTGCAGCGGTGGAGGGAAGAAGCTCCTTGGCGCACACCTGAAGCAGACACCGGCATGTGGATGGCGGTGATGGGGAGAGGATGATGGTGTGTTGGAACAAGGAGGAAGCGGTAATCACGAGAGAGAGAGAGAGAGAGAGAGAGAGAGAGAGAGAGAGAGAGAGAGAGAGAGAGAGAGAGAGAGAGAGAGAGAGAGAGAGAGAGAGAGAGAGAGAGAGAGAGAGAGAGAGAGTTGCAATTTTACAAACACGTTATAGTATACAATACATCCATGATTTAGTTCAACATCCGTGTAGATTTATACTTTATTTATACTTTATTTATACTTCTATAGCAGATTATCTTTCCACGGCCTTAGAAACTAAACACACACACACACACACGCACACACACACACACACACACACACACACACACACACACACACACACACACACACACACACACACACACACACACACACACACACACACACACACACACACACACACATACCAAGCAAAACACACACATACATAAGCCGCTGCATTTGTGGTGCAAATTGCAAGCCATGAAAATGTAAGGAATAACTTTCAAGAGAATTAGAACGCACATATTTCACTCCTGCTTATAAAGGGCTGGCGGTGTAATCTTGCAAAACAACATGAGCAAGGAGCAGCTGGTGGGGGGAGGGAGGGAGGGAGGGAGGGAGGGAGGGATGGTCCACGCGTTCCCCTTGCAGCAGTCACGTTGCGGAACTTAAAATTTAACCCAGTGAGTTTGTGTTGGAAGCGCCGCTCGAACCCGTGAGATGCGATGCAGGGCGTTGGGTGGCGAGGGACGGGCAGGGGGAGGGACGTCAAGGGAGGCAGGGACTGAGGGTGCCGAAGGAGGACACGCGAGGATGTATTGCTTGCTGGGTGTGTTAAGGGAGAGGAAAGGTGTTACTGAGGGTACACTACACAGGCGTCTCAAGGGATGGCCAGGTGCTAGGTGGAGGGTGGGCGGGTTTAGGGCGGTTTCTAGCTGCCCTTCCTTCCTTGACAGTGTGTTAGACTGTTGATCCAGGTGTGTGTGTGTGTGTGTGTGTGTGTGTGTGTGTGTGTGTGTGTGTGTGTGTGTGTGTGTGTGTGTGTGGTGTGTGTGTGTGTATATATATATATATATATATATATATATATATATATATATATATATATATATACACACCCCACACACACACACACACACACACCATTCCAGGATCTAATCGTGGGGTCAGCTCGTCTGTCTCCTGGCCGCGCGCACTTCATCCCTCACGACTGACGGCTGAGGGGAAGATCAAGTTGTCCAGGCCGCCAGCGAGGTGCGTGTGGCAGCGGCGGTCTCCTGATCCCCCAGAGGCACGCAGGGAAGGAAGGGAGAGAATAGAGGGAGGGTAGGTGGCAAGGGTGGGAAAGGAGGAAGGGTGGGAAGGCTCTGGAGTCAGTATTATCGTGACGAGACTGATGGAAGAGCAGGGGCCTTGCATGAAACCCGCCTGGCTATGAGCATCTGCCGCAGGAAAAGGGAAGGATCGATGTCTGCTTGAATATGAACTTGACAGACACACACACACACACACACACACACACACACACACACACACACACACACACACACACACACACACACACACACACACACACACACACACACATACGTACAGGGATGCAGGAACACGGGTCAGGAAGGAATCTGAGCCTACACGAATAGAAAGTATGCAATTTTTTTCTTTCTCTAACGAATATGCAAGTAGGTCCAGGGAAGGAATGCTTTTGCAGAATGGGAAATAAGGTGGTGGACGTGGGGGCTGCAAGAGAACAGGAATAATTGGTGCGCGAGGATGCAGGGCACTTTGGTACTGGGGCCATTTTTACTGAGGTCATCTGTTCATCAAAAACATTTCATCTCAGACCAACTAGACTACATTCTTTTTAGTCATGAGGTAATTAAGGATTCAAGACGACTGAGATCCATGACCTTTCATTTCCAGGTGTGATCAGTAGGGTCACAGGAGAGAGAGAGAGAGAGAGAGAGAGAGAGAGAGAGAGAGAGAGAGAGAGAGAGAGAGAGAGAGAGAGAGAGAGAGAGAGAGAGAGAGAGAGAGAGAGAGAGAGAGAGAGAGAGAGAGAGAGAGAGAGAGAGAGAGAGAGAGAGAGAGAGATTAGATTTGGTTGATTGATTGATTGATGTGAAGACGCTGCAACAAAACGGTTCATGATTTTTTTTGTTTTGCGAACACTGTCAGTCCTTGGTGTAGATAATTAAATAACTAAATAAGTAACTCAATAAATAGAATAAATGAATATACAAATGAACAAACGAACACATATTTAAACAATGAAGCAGTCAGTCTGTCAGTCAAGCAAACAATAAAACAAGCAAACAAACATACATGAAACATTATGATAAACAGATAACAAAAAACTTATAATTCACACCAGAAAGAATACTAAACACCTGCAAGCATCGTCGTATCTTTCCGCCTCTTACAGCCGGACTAAATGAAAATTCGTACTCCTTTGTATTTCAACGTCACAGCCTCTGCTACCTCACTTCCCTCATTGCAGACACACACTGCAAACCCACACCACTACCACTGCAGACCCCCACCACTACATCTGCAGCCCCCACCACTATCACTGCAGAACCACACCACTAACTGCAGACCCTCCCACTACCACTGCAGCCCCCACCACTATCACTGCAGAACCACACCACTAACTGCAGACCCTCCCACTACCACTGCAGCCCCCCACTACTACTACTACAAACCCCACCACTACCACTACAGACTCCAACACTAACACTGCAGACCCACACCATTACCTCTGCATCCTCCCCCACTACCACTGCAGATGTCCCCAACCACTATCTCTACAGATCCCACCACAGACACTGCACCACTACTACCACCACAGCCCCCACCTCTACCTTAATAAATTCCTCTTAGTGTGAAGTATCTCATGAGGAAAGAGTGTGGGTCCGCTGAGAACGAGTACTGGAAGGGAACGATGCAAGCCGCGATATATGAGAGGGTGGGATTTGTACTCCCCTTAGTGCTTGGTTGGGGAGAAGAGGAGGAGGAGGAGGAAAGAGGAGAAGGAGGAGGAGGGAAGCTGTCGTATATAATTGTTGTTAGAAATATTTACCGTTATCGTGGTGTGGTTAATCTATAATGAAGCAGGACAGTCAAGTTAGGTGGGTGGGGAACTATTTATATATAGGAGTGTGTCTAGAGTTGGTGAAAGAAGTCAGCAAAGTAGTGTTAGCCCAAGATGGTGCTTCGCTATCTATACACACACACACACACACACACATACACACACACACACACACACACACACACACACACACACACACACACACACACACACACACACACACACACATACACAGATAGAGACTTCCCAAGAACCACACATAAGTTATTACTCTTATGGCACGGTCATCTCACATCTTGTATGAATAGCACCAACGTTCAGGTACCAAACATTACTTATACTTCCATTCGTGTGACGTTAAGAAAACAGTCTTCTCTTATAACATACGTGCTATTAAGACCTCTATAACGCTTTGACATAATGACTACCGCACGTATGCTGAAAATTTTAGAACACCACGTAGCAGCTTTTCATTAGTATGGACAAAAGTAACACCTTTCTCTTGCCACACACATTGCATTTCCCTCTGTAACTCACTCCAGGACGTGCCAACAACACTGAACACCCCCCCCCCAACACACACACACACACACACACACACACACACACACACACACACACACACACACACACACACACACACACACACACACATACATACATACATACACAGCAGTGCCGGAGGACAGGGAGGAAATCAGTAGCTTGGGAAAAGTTGGTCGCCCCGGCAGCGCATCAGTCGAGTTCGTAAGACGGTGTAAGAGGAAGAACGCGTTGAATGGGAAAGTTGCGGCGACTCCTGAACGGATGGAAGTGTCCCTCGAGACGGCCACTGGGAGGGAATACGAACATTCCTCACGGAGACGCAGACATGGAGGCGCAGTGGTGCACACACACACACACACACACACACACACACACACACACACACACACACACACACACACACACACACACACACACACACACACACACACATTGCGAGAGAAAAAAAAAGAGAGAGTACATAAGTATTTCCAGCCTCACACTGGTTACTGATCACTGCTGCCGGAGACGCAGAAGGAGCCTACGTACTGTGCAGTCACTTGCCAGTTCACCATGATATAACATCGATTAGTAACAGAAACAACACCACCTCATCATTTTCACAACATTTCGCTGGTGTCTTGTATGTACTTTCGTGGCCCTCCTTAGCACCGCCCACCACGCCAGGCTCAGGTGTGGCCTTCTTCCTCGTGCCAGCTAGACGCCGCGCCCACTGAATTACGCGCTCGTATATTTCATGTAACAACAGTAGGGCGGAGCATTTCTGTGTAAACACTAACACCACCATCCTCGCTATCAAGATATACTATTGCTCACTGCACCGAGGAAAGGTCAGTAGCACCTCAAGGCAGCCAGTAGAATGAGGGTATGGTTGAGGGCGCCTCTATAACGCAGTGTGATGCCGACGTAAGGTTCCCGTGGGGTCATTGGGTCAGGCTTTGTGGGTGGATGTTTCTCTTTGGTAAAGTTGATCTCGTGTAGGCCTTGGGAGAATATGGGTTTCCTTTTTTAGGTGATCTGTGTGTGTGTGTGTGTGTGTGTGTGTGTGTGTGTGTGTGTGTGTGTGTGTGTGTGTGTGTGTGGGGGTGTGTGTGTGTGTGTGTGTGTGTGTGTGTGTGTGTGTGTGTGTGTGGAGGGGGGAGATGGCAGTAGGACAAGAAAAAGTGTGTGCTAAGGTTGTATGAACATGTGTAAAGAAAAAAAAATGAAGTGTGACGAAGAAATTTAAAGTGAGAGATGGTGGTGGGTGAGAGGAGGACGTGGAAGGCTTACAGGATGGCAAGGTGTGGCAATGGACAGGTCGAAGGTGCGGGAAAAAAGACCAAAGTGTGGCCCGAGGCTGTACAAGTCTGTTAAGTTTGGCTAACGAAGAATATGGAAGAATTCTAATTAAGAGAGTAAGAAGGGAAACTATTTTAGGTTAGTAAAGAACACGGGAACTCTAGGAAGAGAAGATACATGCATAGAATATTGTGTTTTATATCAAATTACCTGCACACAAGAACATTTTTCATTAGTAGAAAGGCGGATGGGTGGCTGCTGGAGGGGGAGTAGTATATCCTGCTTTGAAACCATTATTTACAAAGAACAAAAGAGAGCGGTCAATGGCTTTTGCAACAGGAGGATATTTTAGGGATAAATGTTAGCTAAAACCGTGCATGATGTGGTATTCGAAGTGGAGACTGAGTGAGAAATAAAAAAAACCCAGTGTGTAAGGTTATGCGAGGGTAGATTAAGAGTGAATAAAGCATGTAGTGTAGTGTTGTGAGAAAATGGAAAACAGAAAGATGTTTTATTTACAAGCATCTCAGTGAAATTCTTAGTAAACATGGGTTGGAGAGGAAACAGAGGGAAGTGTAAGGAGAAAAGTACCAGTATAATACATTAGTAAGGATGTCAGGTAGGATAATGTGTGGATGTTGAGAGGTGTTCATAATACAGTACGATGTTATCCACTCTTGTAATGTGCCACGGAGATACGGACATGAACGGGAACACAAAACATTAAAGGGCTTTCACACAGGTGAGAGGGGATACCTGATGCATGAATGGGATACCGTCAGGTGGGTCAAGGACGTGAGTGTGTGTGTGTGTGTGTGAAGAGTGTAGGTGGCTGAGTGGCTGGCGTGAAGGATTGCCAGGTGGGTTGAGGCATGTGGATAGAGAGTGTATGGAGGAGATACTCGATAGTAGTGTTTGGTTACAAGACTATCATGGTGGGTATAGGGGGGAGGCAGGTGTGAGAGGGCAAGGTAGAGTAACGGTGTGTGTGTGTGTGTGTGTGTGTGTGTGTGTGTGTGTGAGTGTGAGTGTGTGTGTGTGTGTGTGTGTGTGTGTGTGTGTGTGAAAGAAAGAAAGGTGAGACAGGAAT
Source organism: Metacarcinus magister (assembly GCA_029783475.1). Lineage (NCBI taxonomy): Eukaryota > Metazoa > Arthropoda > Malacostraca > Decapoda > Cancridae > Metacarcinus > Metacarcinus magister. The sequence goes on from JAPQNM010000044.1 coordinate 15,202,245, forward strand.
GAGAGGATTGCGTGACTGAGGGACCTGCTGGAAGGGAGGGAATATATGCATATTTTTTTTTGATTGCAGGCAGTTCCCAGAGAGACCAAAGCGTCCTAGCCCAGACATGCTAAAACACACACACACACACACACACACACACACACACACACACACACACACACACACACACACACACACACACACACACACACACACACACACACCTTTCTCACTGTCATCTTTCCTTCTTCCCACATAAACCCTCCAACATTACCCTGGGACAACACACATCCTTCCTCTGCCTCACCTTCACGTTTACCGATAAGTGTGACCCACGTGTGCAGTGGTGACAGGTGGTGTGTGACGGGTG
>JAPQNM010000044.1:15212596-15215096 GCA_029783475.1 Metacarcinus magister
AGAAGCACTTAAGATGATCACGAGGAACGCTGAGACGTGAACAGTGCTAGTGAGGAGCATGTTTATTCCTTGACTCGTGTGTGTGTGTGTGTGTGTAGTGTGTGTGTGGTGTGTGGAAGTGGATGTGGGTGTGTGCGCATAAAAAACACTATACAACTATTTTTTTTTAATATGGAGGTAGCTGGTCAAGGGACTAAAGGAAAATGTAAAAAAGAAAGAAAAAAAATTGAAAATATGACTTTTGTTTATGTGGTGTTGGCGTAACCTTAGTGACATTGTGGTTGAGTGGATGCCTTTTTGTGATGTGTTTTCAATTTTTTTTTATTCTTATTTTTTTTTTTATGTCCTGAAAATGTGGTGCCAGTAGGCTTGATGGAGGCGTTACATGGTCAGCCTCCGTCAGTTAGTAGCGCAGATTAGATTTTTAAAGTGACGCTCATGCTACCCGCAAAAGCTCCTCGTTGCATATATATAACTTTGCAGTCCCGAACACACATAAACACAACACACAAACTATAAAGATAAATTAAACTCGCTGGTTGATACAGTATTATTTATTTCTTAAACTTACATTTCACCACACCACCACCTACCTAAAACACACACACACACACACACACACACACACACACACACACACACACACACACACACACACACACACACACACACACACACACACACACACACACACACAGAGCACGGGACACCTTTTCCAGAAGAGTACAACATCCGCATACCCTTACAGTAATGTTTGGCTTCCTAATACAGAAGGGAAACAAAAATAATATTTCGTCTGCCAGTGGTGCGTCTGAATGGCGGGAGACCTTATCGCTGCTCCGCTCTTAATGATGCCCAAGGAGCCTTTCATGCCGCGCAGGGGACGCATTATGCCGTCATAGAGAGGCTGATGAAACGCCGCCAAAAATACGAAGCTGACGAGTATATGCAAAATTTTACTGCATTTGAAGACATATTTGTGATGTGCTGAATGGAGGGAGGGGGAGGAGAGAGAGAGAGAGAGAGAGAGAGAGAGAGAGAGAGAGAGAGAGAGAGAGAGAGAGAGAGAGAGAGAGAGAGAGAGAGAGAGAGAGAGAGAGAATACTCCGGCAGCATGAATATATTTCTTTTTCTTACAGTATTTTCACTCTTTCTTTTCTCGCTGTTTCCCGCCGTGAAGTGGTAAAGGTTACTTGAGAACACATGTATTCCTATTCCTTACGTCATTTTCACTCACAGTTTTCCCGCTGCGATTCCCGCCAAAAAATGATGATATCCTCCTGAAACACAACTTCATTCCTATTTCTTCCGTCCTTTTTACTCGCCTTCTATCTCCGGCATGATTATTCCTGTTCATTACGTGATCTTCCCTCTGTGTTCTTGCCTTGTATTCCACCATGAAGGATTTGTTGAGGCGTCTCCATGGTCACCTTCCGCCACTTTGAGCCAATCTGAAAGGTGAGCGTGTGGCGAGAGTAGTCCAGAACAGTGTTGTATTTACCGAGGAGGTTGATGCCGGTAATGAAATCGTGGTCATTCGAGGGAACGATCTTTAGTGGCCCAGCGTGAAGGCAGCAGCTGTCGGCAACATCAAGAACGACACGCTAGGGTAGTTTGTCCGTTTTACTGGTTTGGGTCAGTAACTTGCGGCGCTTTTCAGGCACGTAGATACCTACAGCTCCTGTGTTTACCAGCATCGCCATGGCCTTCCTCTTGCGGCTGTGTGCTAGTTTTACCCTCAGCACGTCTGGCTCCATGGCTCGCGTGTGTTTACGCGTGTTTGATCTTTCTCTTAATACCAATATAGTTGTTGCACACACACACATGTACACAAACACACACACAAACACATGAACGAACACAAAAACATAAACAAGCACACACACACACGTACTTGTTTTAACAGCTTTTTGTTCGTCATCCCTTGCATCTTACCTTCACCTCATGTCGACACAATATGAACAACGTTTTCTTTTTACTGTTCATTCATGTATCTTTCTTTTTAGTAGAGTGTTCATTTTGTGACCTAAAGTTCGCGAGTTTGATCTTGGCTCACAGCAGCTTAACTTGGTGAGAGGGGCAGCACACACTCGTTAACCCAGCAGAGTTATATGGTCTATAATTAACTAGTTTATTATTAGTTAGTTAAATTATTTAATCATGTATTTTTTTTTATCCTGTCATCGGGTTATCAGCAGAGAAGAAAGTTTAACTTTAATATACACATTCTTAGATTAGTTGCCTGTGTGTGTAGCAGATTATGGTATTGTTATTACTGGTGTTCTATTCAGGCGATTCTTACTTGGCGTATGTTATATTCGACAACACAAACACTTAATCGATTGGGGAACACCTTGGTTTGCCAGACTCACCTGCATCTCACCACGTCCTTATAGGTCTTTAAATCACGTGTAAATGTCTGGCTGCAAGTAGTTCCATGCACCTAAAGTTTTTCTTTTCTACAATTTAATTTATAATATTTATTGCTATGGATAGTCCT
>JAPQNM010000044.1:15220096-15232596 GCA_029783475.1 Metacarcinus magister
AATCTGCAGAGTTTTCCGATCCTTATGGTATGTAACAAGTACCGATAAACACAGTATTAAGAAAATATATATGACGTCATCACGTAAATTACGTAGATTATAAATAACGAAAAAAGAAACTAGACGCAGGATTGGAATGGGATAGGGTTTAAAAAGAAGCGAAAAATATTTATGATTTCACAACATAACACTTTGCTATATTTGATCGGTATCTATCTCATGAAAAATAGTTCTTTACTAAAATTCTGATATCATTAAACAAACAATATTAGCTACTAAGCTAAGATACCAATTGAACAAAGTGCTTGGTTTATTAGTTGGTAATTTCATAAGGAATATCTGATATCTTTTCCATCAACATTGGTAAAGTATTAGATCCACCATACTGATTTGATCATCTGTTTTAACCCAAATCAATTCCTTTATAGAAATCAAAGTTGCTGGTGAAATTAACTGAAACTAAGCTGAATGTCTTACATTATTCCTATGTACAACATACTTTAAAAAGAACAAAATCGAAGAGGAAAAAATGTCAAAATTTTCCCGAAGTAGCTAAAATGACACAAATTCCACCATAGGTTGAGATCAATTCTACACCTCCACGAGGGTCTGTAAGATGGTTAAACGTGTTGTAAGGCATAGTTATGAACTGCTTTGAGCTGTAACAGTCATTACAAGAATATTCGTCGACGTTAAGAGACTATATGTGTTCTTACGGGGTAACGCGTCGTGTGTAGGAGTATACGCAGGTTACGGATAGCTATCATATCCTCTCGATGGAGCTTGACACTGCAATGAAAGTACTGCATTACATTTTTTAATGAAAATAAATAACTTCCATAGCCATTGGCACCGGTGACAGAGTCAGTAGTGAAGATTTTGATCGGCCCGTCATGACCGAGCGAGCGGTGGGAATTGAATTGTTTTCTGCCTCTATATACTTAATTCTAGTGAGCCTTATCTTGATGCAGCAGCATTTAAGAAGGTCAGAGGAAGGCTATGTATACTACAGGAGTATTCAAACCGACTCTGCCATCCTGAAATAGTGTATAAAAACCGGTTTTCATCACAGTTTCTACTTAAACTAGCTGTAACTCCTTTCGTTGGACTCGTATTGAATTTTCAAGCATGGATTCAGAATCTGCAGAGTTTTCCGATCCTTATGGTATGTAACAAGTACCGATAAACACAGTATTAAGAAAATATATATGACGTCATCACGTAAATTACGTAGATTATAAATAACGAAAAAAGAAACTAGACGCAGGATTGGAATGGGATAGGGTTTAAAAAGAAGCGAAAAATATTTATGATTTCACAACATAACACTTTGCTATATTTGATCGGTATCTATCTCATGAAAAATAGTTCTTTACTAAAATTCTGATATCATTAAACAAACAATATTAGCTACTAAGCTAAGATACCAATTGAACAAAGTGCTTGGTTTATTAGTTGGTAATTTCATAAGGAATATCTGATATCTTTTCCATCAACATTGGTAAAGTATTAGATCCACCATACTGATTTGATCATCTGTTTTAACCCAAATCAATTCCTTTATAGAAATCAAAGTTGCTGGTGAAATTAACTGAAACTAAGCTGAATGTCTTACATTATTCCTATGTACAACATACTTTAAAAAGAACAAAATCGAAGAGGAAAAAATGTCAAAATTTTCCCGAAGTAGCTAAAATGACACAAATTCCACCATAGGTTGAGATCAATTCTACACCTCCACGAGGGTCTGTAAGATGGTTAAACGTGTTGTAAGGCATAGTTATGAACTGCTTTGAGCTGTAACAGTCATTACAAGAATATTCGTCGACGTTAAGAGACTATATGTGTTCTTACGGGGTAACGCGTCGTGTGTAGGAGTATACGCAGGTTACGGATAGCTATCATATCCTCTCGATGGAGCTTGACACTGCAATGAAAGTACTGCATTACATTTTTTAATGAAAATAAATAACTTCCATAGCCATTGGCACCGGTGACAGAGTCAGTAGTGAAGATTTTGATCGGCCCGTCATGACCGAGCGAGCGGTGGGAATTGAATTGTTTTCTGCCTCTATATACTTAATTCTAGTGAGCCTTATCTTGATGCAGCAGCATTTAAGAAGGTCAGAGGAAGGCTATGTATACTACAGGAGTATTCAAACCGACTCTGCCATCCTGAAATAGTGTATAAAAACCGGTTTTCATCACAGTTTCTACTTAAACTAGCTGTAACTCCTTTCGTTGGACTCGTATTGAATTTTCAAGCATGGATTCAGAATCTGCAGAGTTTTCCGATCCTTATGGTATGTAACAAGTACCGATAAACACAGTATTAAGAAAATATATATGACGTCATCACGTAAATTACGTAGATTATAAATAACGAAAAAAGAAACTAGACGCAGGATTGGAATGGGATAGGGTTTAAAAAGAAGCGAAAAATATTTATGATTTCACAACATAACACTTTGCTATATTTGATCGGTATCTATCTCATGAAAAATAGTTCTTTACTAAAATTCTGATATCATTAAACAAACAATATTAGCTACTAAGCTAAGATACCAATTGAACAAAGTGCTTGGTTTATTAGTTGGTAATTTCATAAGGAATATCTGATATCTTTTCCATCAACATTGGTAAAGTATTAGATCCACCATACTGATTTGATCATCTGTTTTAACCCAAATCAATTCCTTTATAGAAATCAAAGTTGCTGGTGAAATTAACTGAAACTAAGCTGAATGTCTTACATTATTCCTATGTACAACATACTTTAAAAAGAACAAAATCGAAGAGGAAAAAATGTCAAAATTTTCCCGAAGTAGCTAAAATGACACAAATTCCACCATAGGTTGAGATCAATTCTACACCTCCACGAGGGTCTGTAAGATGGTTAAACGTGTTGTAAGGCATAGTTATGAACTGCTTTGAGCTGTAACAGTCATTACAAGAATATTCGTCGACGTTAAGAGACTATATGTGTTCTTACGGGGTAACGCGTCGTGTGTAGGAGTATACGCAGGTTACGGATAGCTATCATATCCTCTCGATGGAGCTTGACACTGCAATGAAAGTACTGCATTACATTTTTTAATGAAAATAAATAACTTCCATAGCCATTGGCACCGGTGACAGAGTCAGTAGTGAAGATTTTGATCGGCCCGTCATGACCGAGCGAGCGGTGGGAATTGAATTGTTTTCTGCCTCTATATACTTAATTCTAGTGAGCCTTATCTTGATGCAGCAGCATTTAAGAAGGTCAGAGGAAGGCTATGTATACTACAGGAGTATTCAAACCGACTCTGCCATCCTGAAATAGTGTATAAAAACCGGTTTTCATCACAGTTTCTACTTAAACTAGCTGTAACTCCTTTCGTTGGACTCGTATTGAATTTTCAAGCATGGATTCAGAATCTGCAGAGTTTTCCGATCCTTATGGTATGTAACAAGTACCGATAAACACAGTATTAAGAAAATATATATGACGTCATCACGTAAATTACGTAGATTATAAATAACGAAAAAAGAAACTAGACGCAGGATTGGAATGGGATAGGGTTTAAAAAGAAGCGAAAAATATTTATGATTTCACAACATAACACTTTGCTATATTTGATCGGTATCTATCTCATGAAAAATAGTTCTTTACTAAAATTCTGATATCATTAAACAAACAATATTAGCTACTAAGCTAAGATACCAATTGAACAAAGTGCTTGGTTTATTAGTTGGTAATTTCATAAGGAATATCTGATATCTTTTCCATCAACATTGGTAAAGTATTAGATCCACCATACTGATTTGATCATCTGTTTTAACCCAAATCAATTCCTTTATAGAAATCAAAGTTGCTGGTGAAATTAACTGAAACTAAGCTGAATGTCTTACATTATTCCTATGTACAACATACTTTAAAAAGAACAAAATCGAAGAGGAAAAAATGTCAAAATTTTCCCGAAGTAGCTAAAATGACACAAATTCCACCATAGGTTGAGATCAATTCTACACCTCCACGAGGGTCTGTAAGATGGTTAAACGTGTTGTAAGGCATAGTTATGAACTGCTTTGAGCTGTAACAGTCATTACAAGAATATTCGTCGACGTTAAGAGACTATATGTGTTCTTACGGGGTAACGCGTCGTGTGTAGGAGTATACGCAGGTTACGGATAGCTATCATATCCTCTCGATGGAGCTTGACACTGCAATGAAAGTACTGCATTACATTTTTTAATGAAAATAAATAACTTCCATAGCCATTGGCACCGGTGACAGAGTCAGTAGTGAAGATTTTGATCGGCCCGTCATGACCGAGCGAGCGGTGGGAATTGAATTGTTTTCTGCCTCTATATACTTAATTCTAGTGAGCCTTATCTTGATGCAGCAGCATTTAAGAAGGTCAGAGGAAGGCTATGTATACTACAGGAGTATTCAAACCGACTCTGCCATCCTGAAATAGTGTATAAAAACCGGTTTTCATCACAGTTTCTACTTAAACTAGCTGTAACTCCTTTCGTTGGACTCGTATTGAATTTTCAAGCATGGATTCAGAATCTGCAGAGTTTTCCGATCCTTATGGTATGTAACAAGTACCGATAAACACAGTATTAAGAAAATATATATGACGTCATCACGTAAATTACGTAGATTATAAATAACGAAAAAAGAAACTAGACGCAGGATTGGAATGGGATAGGGTTTAAAAAGAAGCGAAAAATATTTATGATTTCACAACATAACACTTTGCTATATTTGATCGGTATCTATCTCATGAAAAATAGTTCTTTACTAAAATTCTGATATCATTAAACAAACAATATTAGCTACTAAGCTAAGATACCAATTGAACAAAGTGCTTGGTTTATTAGTTGGTAATTTCATAAGGAATATCTGATATCTTTTCCATCAACATTGGTAAAGTATTAGATCCACCATACTGATTTGATCATCTGTTTTAACCCAAATCAATTCCTTTATAGAAATCAAAGTTGCTGGTGAAATTAACTGAAACTAAGCTGAATGTCTTACATTATTCCTATGTACAACATACTTTAAAAAGAACAAAATCGAAGAGGAAAAAATGTCAAAATTTTCCCGAAGTAGCTAAAATGACACAAATTCCACCATAGGTTGAGATCAATTCTACACCTCCACGAGGGTCTGTAAGATGGTTAAACGTGTTGTAAGGCATAGTTATGAACTGCTTTGAGCTGTAACAGTCATTACAAGAATATTCGTCGACGTTAAGAGACTATATGTGTTCTTACGGGGTAACGCGTCGTGTGTAGGAGTATACGCAGGTTACGGATAGCTATCATATCCTCTCGATGGAGCTTGACACTGCAATGAAAGTACTGCATTACATTTTTTAATGAAAATAAATAACTTCCATAGCCATTGGCACCGGTGACAGAGTCAGTAGTGAAGATTTTGATCGGCCCGTCATGACCGAGCGAGCGGTGGGAATTGAATTGTTTTCTGCCTCTATATACTTAATTCTAGTGAGCCTTATCTTGATGCAGCAGCATTTAAGAAGGTCAGAGGAAGGCTATGTATACTACAGGAGTATTCAAACCGACTCTGCCATCCTGAAATAGTGTATAAAAACCGGTTTTCATCACAGTTTCTACTTAAACTAGCTGTAACTCCTTTCGTTGGACTCGTATTGAATTTTCAAGCATGGATTCAGAATCTGCAGAGTTTTCCGATCCTTATGGTATGTAACAAGTACCGATAAACACAGTATTAAGAAAATATATATGACGTCATCACGTAAATTACGTAGATTATAAATAACGAAAAAAGAAACTAGACGCAGGATTGGAATGGGATAGGGTTTAAAAAGAAGCGAAAAATATTTATGATTTCACAACATAACACTTTGCTATATTTGATCGGTATCTATCTCATGAAAATAGTTCTTTACTAAAATTCTGATATCATTAAACAAACAATATTAGCTACTAAGCTAAGATACCAATTGAACAAAGTGCTTGGTTTATTAGTTGGTAATTTCATAAGGAATATCTGATATCTTTTCCATCAACATTGGTAAAGTATTAGATCCACCATACTGATTTGATCATCTGTTTTAACCCAAATCAATTCCTTTATAGAAATCAAAGTTGCTGGTGAAATTAACTGAAACTAAGCTGAATGTCTTACATTATTCCTATGTACAACATACTTTAAAAAGAACAAAATCGAAGAGGAAAAAATGTCAAAATTTTCCCGAAGTAGCTAAAATGACACAAATTCCACCATAGGTTGAGATCAATTCTACACCTCCACGAGGGTCTGTAAGATGGTTAAACGTGTTGTAAGGCATAGTTATGAACTGCTTTGAGCTGTAACAGTCATTACAAGAATATTCGTCGACGTTAAGAGACTATATGTGTTCTTACGGGGTAACGCGTCGTGTGTAGGAGTATACGCAGGTTACGGATAGCTATCATATCCTCTCGATGGAGCTTGACACTGCAATGAAAGTACTGCATTACATTTTTTAATGAAAATAAATAACTTCCATAGCCATTGGCACCGGTGACAGAGTCAGTAGTGAAGATTTTGATCGGCCCGTCATGACCGAGCGAGCGGTGGGAATTGAATTGTTTTATGCCTCTATATACCTAATTCTAGTGAGCCTTATCTTGATGCAGCAGCATTTAAGAAGGTCAAAGAAAGGCTATGTACACTACAGGAGTAATCAAACCGACTCTGCCATCCTGAAATAGTGTATAAAAACTTGTTTTCATCATATGTTCTACTTAAACTAGTTGTAACTCCTTTCGTTTTACTCGTATTGAATTTTCAAGCAATGCTTCAAAATCTGCACCTTTTTCTGATCCTTATGGTATGTAACAAGAACTGATAAACACAATATTAAGAAAATATATATTACGTCCTCACGTAAATTACGTAGATTATAAATAATGAAAAAAGAAACTAGACGCAGGATTAGAATGGGATAGGGTTTAAAAAGAGGAGAAAAATATTTATAATTTCACAATATAACTCTTTGTTATATTTGATCGGTATCTTTCTCATGAAAAATAGTTATCTACTAAAATAATGATATCATTAAACAAACAATATTAGCTTCTAAGCTAAGATACCAATTGAACAAAGTGCTTTGTTTATTAGTTGGTAATTTCATAAGGAATATCTGATATCTTTTCCATCAACATTGGTAAAGTATTAGATCCACCATACTGATTTTATCATCTGTTTTAACCCAAATAAATTCATTTATAGCAATAAAAGTTGCTGGTGAAATTAACTGGAACTATGCTGAAAGTCTTACATTATTCCCATGTACAACATAGTTTAAAAAAAACAAAATCGAAGAGGAAATTTTGCAAAAAATTTCCCGAAGTAGAAAAAATGACAGAAATACACCATATGTTGAGGTCAATTCTAGACATCCACGAGGGTCTGTAAGATGGTTAAACGTGTCGTAAGGCTTAGTTATGAACTGCTTTGAGCTGTAACAGTCATTACAAGAATATTCGTGGACGTTAAGACAATATGTGTTCCTTACGGGGTAACGTGTCGTGTGTAGGAGTATAAGCGGGTTACTGATGGCTATCATATCCTCTCGATGGAGCTTCACACTGCAATAAAAGTACTGCATTACATTTTTTAATGAAAATAAATCACTTCCATAGCCATTGGCACCGGTGACAGAGTCAGTAGTGAAAATTTTGATCGGTCGGTCATGTCCGAACGAGCGGTGGGAAATGAATTGTTTTCTGCCTCTATATACCTAATTATAGTGAGCCTTATCTTGATGCAGCAGCATTTAAGAATGAAAATAAATAACTTCCATAGCCATTGGCACCGGTGACAGAGTCAGTAGTGAAGATTTTGATCGGCCGGTCATGACCGAGCGAGCGGTGGGAATTGAATTGTTTTCTGCCTCTATATACCTAATTCTAATGAGCCTTATCTTGATGCTGCAGCAATTAAGAATGAAAATAAATAACTTCCATAGCCATTGGCACCGGTGACAGAGTCAGTAGTGAAGATTTTGATCGGCCGGTCATGACCGAGCGAGCGGTGGGAATTGAATTGTTTTATGCCTCTATATACCTAATTCTAGTGAGTCTTATCTTGATGCAGCAGCATTTAAGAATGAAAATAAATAACTTCCATAGCCATTGGCACCGGTGACAGAGTCAGTAGTGAAGATTTTGATCGGCCCGTCATGACCGAGCGAGCGGTGGGAATTGAATGTTTTCTGCCTCTATATACCTAATTCTAATGAGCCTTATCTTGATGCAGCAGCATTTAAGAATGAAAATAAATAACTTCCATAGCCATTGGCACCGGTGACAGAGTCAGTAGTGAAGATTTTGATCGGCCCGTCATGACCGAGCGAGCGGTGGGAATTGAATTGTTTTCTGCCTCTATATACCTAATTCTAATGAGCCTTATCTTGATGCAGCAGCATTTAAGAAGGTCAAAGAAAGTCTGGTCTTGGTTAGCCTTCCTTTCCCTGCCAGCCATGGCTGGGGAGAGAAGCCTTCACCCTTACTATCCTGTATCCTTCACTCTAGATTAGATAGTGTACTCACAAACAGCCTCGTAAGGGCCAGCAGGCCTGTTGCTGTTTGTTCTTCCTATGTGTTCCTATGTGTTCCTCCTCCTCCTCCTCCTCCTCCTCCTCTTCATCTTTCCTCTCCTTCGTTAGAGTAGAGCCACACTTCCTAAACGCTGCATCTGATATTGAGTTTCTAGTTCGGAGGTGGAAAAAGTAAGAGGAGGAAGGGAGGAAGTCAAGGGAGAGTAGAAGAGTGAAGAGGGAAGCGCAAAGCAAATACAATTACCTCTATATTTTTTTCTCACCACCGAACTGCAGCAGGCGTTGACTTCATTCTCCGATATTCTGGTCGTTAGGGATAAGAAAAAAAAACTGCGGAATAATAGAAGGTGTAAAGGAAGCTGGTCAGACTGCAGGTAGGAAAGGGGGAAAAGTCCATCATCCTCTGGAATTGTCCTAGGAGAGTGTTCCAGGGAGGAGGAGAAGGAGGAGGAGGAGGAGGAGGAAGAGGAGAGAAGATACCTGGAATAAGTAATTTTGTATTTCCTGCAAGACTATTGAACCTTTATTCCTTTCCTTCGTCTCTTATTCTGCGTATTCCTCTCCCTCCTCCTTGGCCGTCCACTTCCACCTATGTATACTATCCCTCCACCTCCTCCACCCTACCACCACGTCCACTTCAAAGTCTACGTGGATTGCCTGCCTTCGGTGTCGTCTGTTTTAAGCGTCAATAAAAGCCATGAAGGTCATTGAATTGTTTTATTTTTGTCCTTCAGTGTGCGGTGCCAAAAGCCGAACTATCGTGACGGTGGATGTGACACTGATTTCCCTGCCCGGCGGTGATGATGGGGTGACAGCGCCAGGTGTTCTAGGGTGGGAGGTGATGGGGACAAAGAGACAGTGACCTACGAATGCACATTGGGTCTCTTCATGCTTCTTCTCTCTCTCTCATAAATGTTTTTCCTCATTTGGTATCAAGTTTGGGGAGAAAAAGAATCAAAATAGGGTGATGGGTGAATTGCTTTTGGCGCAGCTGTAATGATAATGAACACTGGGGAGGTTAATTTCCATCTCGCTCACTGTTATTCTCAGTGATTATAATTCGGTCAATGTTTATTCTCAGCGAAATTGTACCTATTTTAAGGCTATAATCCGTGGGAGGGTGGAAAGGCTCAGTAAATACGCTTTTTGCAGTTGTTAAAACTTATAATGACTTTGTAAGAATAAAGTGCAAGACAGGATAACGACTTTCTCGGAAATAAGAGAATGACATATGGGAGACATTATGCTGGAGCTCTCTTCATTGCCGGAATTATAAGACACACGACCTTAAAAAAAATAATGTTTCTCTCATGCATGCCACTTCCTCATCCTGGCCCCACTTGTACCGTTTGGTGGATGCAGGTGTTTTGCCTTCCCTCCCACCCTACCTGCAGTGTGTGTGTGTGTGTGTGTGTGTGTGTGTGTGTGGGTGTGAGTGGGTGGGTGGGTGGGTGAGTGGGTGTGTGTAAGGTTAGGGGGGAGGGAGGACAAAGGCTCAGCACGGAGGGAAGGGTGTGTCCCCGTCGTCACTCCTTTCAGAAATACCAAAGACATTCAGAACAAACTTTCACAACCTCGGAAATGTCCTGAAACTCCTGTTGTTCGAAAATCCAAGTAGCAGGAAGTAAGGAGCAGACAGGAAGGAAAGAGCAGACAGGAAGGACGGAAGGAAGGCAGGCAGGCAGGCTATTCCACATTTTTATTCGTAAAGAGGAAGATCTAATAGATATACTCGTACGTACTAGACCACTCATCCCTCCAGAATGTATTTACGTGAATAAAACAAAATATGATACACATAAGAAAAAAGTGGAAATGGTACGGAATTAACACATTAAATAGAGTGAAATTAATAAAGTACTATTGAAAAATAAAACCAGAACTCCAGTCAAATTTTCGTGATTAGACAAAGGGAATAGATGAGATTACCTACATGAATCAGGAGTCTGTAATGCAACTTATCATAGAAGGACACACGATATCTCCTTACAAGACCAAGATATAATACAAGGGAATACAAGGGAACACAAACAGCAACAGACCCTAGGATCCCTGCGAAGGCTGTTTGATATAACTACTCTACACTATAGTTGCAGTCTTTGAGCCGGACTTTGCAAAACTCTGTGCAGGAGGCTGGATTTCGTTATGTCCATAGACGCTTAAGGTGCCAACTTGAAAAAATCGTTTAAAGTTACCATCAATATTTTGGGTAAAAGGTTACTTGAGAATGACTTATGTAGCTGTAAGAGTAAGACATCCAGCGTCATGAAATACTAATTGGACCTGAGAAAAATTGTCTCCAAGTGTTGATGGGAGAGGCTCGGGGTCACTAAAGGAAGATATGTACTTAGAAGTAAAAATGATTATGTGCCTGAGCAGTGAGATATTCCTTGGCTCACATAAGTAACGAAGGCTCAGTTCTGTATATATTCTCTCTCTCTCTCTCTCTCTCTCTCTCTCTCTCTCTCTCTCTCTCTCTCTCTCTCTCTCTCTCTCTCTCTCTCTCTCTCTCTCTCTCTCTCTCTCTCTCTCTCTCTTGCTCTGTTTCCTCATAAATACAAAGACTAATGCTCCCAGGCAACGGGTGTCTATCCTTTCCTGTTTTTGCCTGTGAAATTCTGAGTGTCAATAATGTGTGAACAATTGTGTGTGTGTGTGTGTGTGTGTGTGTGTGTGTGTGTGTGTGTGTGTGTGTGAGAGTGTGAGTGTGAGTGTGAGTGTGCGTGTGTGTGTATGCAAGATATTTTGTTTCTGAAATTATTAAAAAAACATGAGGTTTACGTATGATAAATATAAAATAGTAAAGATTGAACGGTAGATACCTGTTCTTTTGAGCTACATTTAGATTGAATTGAAATGTAAGAAATTGAGAAAAATGATAGTTAAAATTTTACAAAATAACAAAAAAAGTATGAGTTTTACGTAAAATAAATATAGAACATTAAAAATTGAGCAGGAGATAGCCGTTATTTTGAGCCTCCCTCCTTCCACGATCCTGCACGTCCCTTGCCTTCAACCCTCCACTCACACCCCCTGACTATCCGCGCCATGTATAGACGTTGAGAGGATGAAAGCAAGTACACCTCTGCGTCTTACTTGACAACCAAGTTACCAAGGTGACGTAACGCTTGCAAGAGAATAAGTACTTGGGAAGACAAAAGAAATGGAGGCAGCTGGAGCAAAGATGACACTGGGTGCGGATAGACTCAAAGGGATATGTGGGATGGGGCTCAGTGAGGTGTTTGTGAGGGGTCTTGGTGGGGTGGGGTTGTGTAGGGGATGGGTGGTGTTGTGTGGGGATTGTGTGGGTTTATTAAGGGGACTGAGTAGGAGCTGGGTGAGGGCTAGGTTGGTTCGAGGCTATCATGGGTGCAAGGCTGCTGCTCCCTAAAATGTGTTTAGGCAAAGAGCATCACGATCTCTTGCGTTGCATTAACCTGAGAGACATGGATTCCACTTTAATTTCCTGTTTCACGAGATATATTTTCACACTTTGACCATCTAAGCCTCAAGGGACCAGCAACTCCTGCCTGAGGACGTGCCCCGTTACTCTGCACTCCCCTCACCCTTCACGCCTCCCTCTACAGCCCCATCAGCCTCCCTCCGCAAGTAACAAGGATAACTTAAAAATTGCGTTGTGACATCAAAAAAAAAATGTCGGCAGGCTGCAGGTATTGAGGTATTCTCAGGTAGAATCGCCGCCATGGGAGTCACCTTACCTAATACCACTCAGAAAGCAGCAGCCAGCAACTCTGTCTCAACTTTGACACACTGGCCCACTATAAAGTACCAGACCTAAAAGTTTGTATAAAAGTTGAAGGGCAGAATTTTCCAGCAAGTTTGAAAATTCTCAATATTAAATAACCCAAGAGATTCAATGTGTATGAAACTTTGTTACCGACCCCAGCGACATGG
>JAPQNM010000044.1:15237596-15245096 GCA_029783475.1 Metacarcinus magister
AACCGCACTGTTATGGTATGAGTGAATACTTTTTTTTTTTAACGAAGAAGGATTTACGAAGGTGAAGTGAGCATTACCTCAAAGAACATGTTGGTCTTCACTTCAATAGACCTAGATTGAGCAGAGGTGAGCGGTGGTTGGTAAGAAGTGGTCACGAATCTGGTCTTCTCTCTGGTACAGTAATGGAGGCAAGTCAATACTTCTTTTTCATCGTCACTTCTTTTACTGGATTAATATTTTTATGAATCCTTATCCCCTGAGCCGCTGGTACATGAGGTGTGTTTGTGTTCATTATACAGTGGTAACTTTGTGAGGCCCAAACATTCGTGGAGGCAGGGGCGGGAGGCCGGTTGAACGGGAGGCGTGAAGACTGTTGGTTTGAAATGCCTCGCGTCCTGATGGTGATGGTAGCTGGCTGATGGCGGGAGCCGCACCGCTGTAAAATTTAATTAAGGTCTGTGTGAGGTATGGTGACGACGGTAGGCGGCTAGGCTAACCCAAATTACTTCCTAATGCACTGGTGTGTGTGTGTGTGTGTGTGTGTGTGTGTGTGTGTGTGTGTGTGTGTGTGTGTGTGTGTGTGTGTGTGTGTGTGTGTGTGTGTGTGTCTATGTCTGTCTGGTGGTGACAGTTGGGTTGGAGGTCGGACAGGTGTTACATAAGATCATACATAATCTGCAGAATCCCAGTAAGTCAACGCAAGCCAGATCCTGTGTGACTAATACAATCTCTCATCTGCATTCATACATTTATATAACCTACTTTATTTTCCTCGTATCGTATTCACATGCACTGCTTATAGATGTAACTGTGCTTCACGCATCTATTGCCTTAATTGTGCACTAATTTATGATTATCTCTTGGTTAGATCTACATTTGTCTAACTTGAGGTATCAGCAGAGGCATCGGTCACTGCGTATCGGTGAAATATCCTTATAATTTCAAATGAACATCGACTGAACATTTCTTCGAGGATGAAAAAAAAGGATACCATTATAGCAACCAGGCAGTGAGGGAAACAAAAAATCTTGTCCTGAGGAGGTACAAGCGTGTCTACCTGGGTGGTGGGCGGGGGTCAGAACTTGGGTGGTTATTGTCTTGTCTACCACGAAATTTTATTCACCTTTTGTGTGTAGCAAGAAAGAGGGAAGGAGGGAGGGAGGGAGGGAGGGAGGGAGGGAGGGAAGGTGGATGAAAGGTAATCCCTTATCGGTTACAACCACATAATGCGAATTATATTTCTAGCCAAAAGTGAACAGGGACACATGTCTATTTTGGCCAACTGTCTATCTGCCTGCCTGTCTGTTTACCTTCCTGCCTTCCTGCTTGCCTCTCTTCCTTACATACTGAATTGAATTGATTTTACATACATGTGACACACTTTCCATGATGACCGCCTGTTGACTGCATATTAGCTTACCTTCCGTATGCCTTCCCACGTACCTACCCACCTGTATGTTTGTCTGCCTGCCTACCTGCCTGTCCGCCCTTCCAAGCTCATTGAACACGCAGCATCCTTTCCCCTATCATTGTCCGCTGCCTTCACATCCCAGAGACGCGGCACACACTCCTTCGTATTAAGGCCAAAACACGTGCTCCCGGTGCCGGCACATCTTATTGCATACATATCGATGGATGATGCAAATAATGATGGTCCCCGATAGCCTTTCTGCAGCCGTAAGAGGACTTATTCCCTTTGGTGGATATCGGGGATTTGTAGATGTTTCTTGGTTTTTCCTTCCGTTCATGTCCTGTTCTGTTCGTGTTTAAACGCGTGCACTTTGTGGTGGCTTACAGTTTCGCTTCAGTGGCTTGATTTTATGCAGTCTTGTGTTGCAGTCAGCGATATCCATGTATGAGGTGGGAGAACATTAAACAATCGCTGGCAGAGTAGGAGTATGAATACAATAATGAGGCTTAGCATTAGCATTAGGCCCAGGAACGTTTGGAATGATGAGTGTGTTGCCATGACTTATGTATCTAACCTTTTGATGATAGTTCCACTGCTGCTGCATGATGTGTGTATATATATATATATATATATATATATATATATATATATATATATATATATATATATATTGTAGTTGTGCAATGCACTCAAGCATCACGAAAGTAAAATACCAAGTAGTTCCGTCCCAAGGAAAGCCCCTTCAGCACTCACTACCATAACCACCTTGACCACCATCACGACTACCACGACTACCAGGACCTATTCTGAAGGGTGACGAATCAGAGAATGGTATACATACAGATATTATAAAGCCACTCTCTATCCATGGGGTCGGTAAAGTGCAGGAAGAGGCAAACAGTGTACTTACTAAGGAAAGAATCGAATGCACATTATCGGGGCGGGAAAATGAAAGGTCAGGTGGTTCAAAACAGTCTCACTCTTTCCTCTAGCGGGAATGGCAACGTAACGAAACTTAATTGGCAGAAAAAAATAATAGTGAAGGGATTTTGAAAATTTTTAGGAAAAATTCTAAAATGCCCCGTTTTAAAGAGAGAGAGAGAGAGAGAGAGAGAGAGAGAGAGAGAGAGAGAGAGAGAGAGAGAGAGAGAGAGAGAGAGAGAGAGAGAGAGAGAGAGAGAGAGAGAGAGAGAGAGAGAGAGAGAGAGAGAGAGAGAGAGAGAACTGTATGGTAATGTACATTCGTACACAACCCCTTACGGTCTATACAAGATGGCCAGCCCTGCATCCTTTGTTGGTGTATTTGAATAAGGTGTTGGCTGCCTCACAATCAATAGTAGTATAAATTGACTGCGCTACGCTTGATGGGTGCAAATGGTTCAGCTTTGTACAACACACTATTATTGTTCATATAAGTTCAGAGCAAACATACACGAGTTTCATCATCTTACTTACGATTGACCTCATAGGAAAATAATTGAAGTTCAAATGCTCCATTATTACTTAGTATAAATAAAAACAGATGAACAAAGGAATATGTAAAATGAAAAGCTGTTAGTTTCGTCTGTCGCATCACAAACTCATCATTTTAAAAAGATAGAAGAGGCAAAAGGAGTTAATTTCATTCCTCGGTGCTTAATTGTTTGGAAATTACCATATATATGTATTTTTTAGGGGGCAGGTAATTAGGTAATGCTTAGTCTTTGTTTATAAGAAAATAAATTAATTCGAGAGAGAGAGAGAGAGAGAGAGAGAGAGAGAGAGAGAGAGAGAGAGAGAGAGAGAGAGAGAGAGAGAGAGAGAGAGAGAGAGAGAGAGAGAGAGAGAGAGAGAGAGAGAGAGAGAGAAAAAAAAACAATACATGATAGAGACGAAAAATAAGGGAAGCGGAGAGGCTGCTGTCACACACAATGTTGTGGAGGTGTTAGGAAGACAGAGTGGAGAGGATGCCAGGCTGATGGAGACACATCAAGGAGGAAGAGGAGGACGACATCGACAAACCAAGACAAGGACGAGGAGGAGAAAGAGGAGGTGAAGGATGAAGGATGAAGGATGAGACAGAGAGGGTTAAGGAAGAATACAAAAAAGTACAAGGGAAGAACAGACATCAACAGTCCTATTGGACCCAACGACGCTTTCCATGTGGCTACACTCAACTACTATAATATCTACATGCTAGAGACAAAAGGACAGCGAAGTGGAAGGCTCCTCCCCACCCACCCCTCCCTCCAACCGAAGCTGGCCGGAAGAGGAAGCAATAACACCATCTATTATGGAAAAAGCTACCATGGAATTTGTATAAGAATGAGAAAATAGGTGCAATGTATGGCTATTATTACTACAATAATATGATTGCAAGATTTTTGCGAAGGAATGAAATACTCTGTTTATGGAGTTGGTGCTACGTAATTGTTTATCGAGTTTATTCTTAAACGTTTCAATCGTATTTCTGTTAACTATTATTGTGTTGGGAGAGAATTTTAAATATCACTACTCTATTAAAGAAAAGTGCTTCGCTCCGTTTGATCTAAATTGCTTACCAATGATCTTGAAGCCATTGTTACGAGTGGTGTTTGTGAGATCGGTAGTTAGATAGTTTTTTATGCTAATATTGTCGATAAAGAAGATGATGCACGTGTAGTATTTAAACAGTAGGAGGAAGAGAGGGAGGAGTAGAGTCGAACAAAACAAAGGAGATAAAAACAAATACAAGGAAAGGGAGGAGGAGGAGTACAAAGGAAGAACAGACAGCGACAGTTCTGCTGGACCTAACGCAAAAGGAGGAGGAGGAAAAGGAAGATGAAGATGAAGATGAAAATGAGGAGGAGGAGGAGGAGGAGGAGGAGGAAGAAGAGAGAAGAAGAGGAAGAAGAGGAAGAAGAAGAAGAAGAAGAAGAAAAAGAAGAAGAAGAAGAAGAAGAGACAGTGGAAATAATTAAACAAATGTGGAAGAAACAGGAATTGCACAGCCCGAGAGAGAGAGAGAGAGAGAGAGAGAGAGAGAGAGAGAGAGAGAGAGAGAGAGAGAGAGAGAGAGAGAGAGAGAGAGAGAGAGAGAGAGAGAGAGAGAGAGAGAAGAAAAATGGAAAAACGTATGCAGACGATCCAATGAAAACTCTGTGTATTATTGAAAGGAGACAAAAATAACAGCGTGTGGAGGAGAGTTTGTGTGTGAGATTGAGTGAGAGGAGGGCGTGGGCGTGGGCGTGGGCGTGGGCGTGGGCTGTGAGTGTGATGTGGGGGAAGTGAGTGTAAACAGGGTGGGACTATTAAATTGAGGGGAGAGTAAAAGAGAGGTTGGGGGAGGTGGTGATGGTGAGTGGGTGGGGTTGATTTGGGTACAGAGTTAGAGGGAGTTGTTGTGGATAGGAGGAGGAGGAGGAGGAGGAGGAGGAGGAGGAGGAGGAGGAGGAGGAGGAGGAGGATTCTGGAGAAGATGATATATGGAGAACTATGGGATTTCAGGCTCTATAATGAAGGGCAAAATCAGGAATTGCCGCAGGAGGAACCAGGCAAGAATTATACCAAAAGAAAGGCAACAAGAAAACAACGAAAGTGAAGCTAAAACAAAAGAAAGCAAAGACTGACAGGATGCGCAACACTCACCACAGGGAAAGAAAATCGCGAAATTATATCATTGAAAAAAAAAAAAAAAAAAAGAAAGTGAGCATGGACATTTGTGTAAAAAGAACTGAAAATGCATCACCAAAAATGTATGCTTTAGTTTAGAAATGAGTTATAATTGTAAATAATTGTCCATCAGTTAATTATCAAAGGGTTGTAGTGTAAAGAAAACGACGAACTGGTATGCTGAATAAAAGCGAGTTAGGAGAACAGGAAACATTTGTCACTGAAAAAAAAAAAATATATTTGTCTTTAATTTGAAGCTGCAAGTCGGACAGGAGGGAATACAGACTTTTGGGTTCCTTCCTGCTGGACGCTTTCCAGAGAAAATTAATTAGATTGTCGGCGGTAAGCGTGACGTCAGCAGCACCTGGCCGCCTCTACTCCCCCTCCCCCCCCCTCCCCTTCCTCCCTCCCTCCCTTCACTCCTCCCCTCCACCCTCCTCTTCCACATCCCACCAGCTACCCACTCCACCACTAATACCACAGCGAACCTCCCGTGACTCTTGATGACCCTTCTCTCTCTCTCTCTCTCTCTCTCTCTCTCTCTCTCTCTCTCTCTCTCTCTCTCTCTCTCTCTCTCTCTCTCTCTCTCTCTCTCTCTCTCTCTCTCTCTCTCTCTCTCTCTCGAGGAATAAAGCGTGTCTTCCTTCCTAAATGAAGAAGTGCCCCACATGAACACCCTAAAAAATATATATGTGTTCCGCGTGTAGCCTTGCGGGGAACAGGTAAGGAAGGCCGCAGTGTTTCCTAAGCTGACAACTAATGAAGAGGAGTTTGCCAAAGTCTGGATTTTGCTGGAGTGGTGAGTCAGAGTCAGAGGCGGAACTAAAGAAGCAAAGAAATGTAAAAGAAGAAAAATGAAAAAAAGAGAAGAAAAAGAAGAAAAAGTAAAAGAAAAAGGAAAAGGAAAAAATAAAGATTAAAGCAACTTGATTCAGCGAGAGTTTAGCGATGCGGATGTCTTTTGTCACACTAAACACTCCCCGGAGACACTACTGATATGGTCATGAAGCACACACACACACACACACACACACACACACACACACACACACACACACACACACACACACACACACACACACACACACACACACACACACACACACACACCACAACAGCCCCACGTGTATCCACCCCACTGCCTTCACTTCACACTCTCGCCACCAAGGGAGGAACTACGGTAATTGCATTCGCCTGAATATTACGCTCTTTTCAGGAAGCTCAAGGGGCATAATTTCAGAACCATGTGCCTCCCAAAGTTAGCGTAATAATGTTGCCATGTATATGCAGAGTATACAACAAGAAAACTCGCTCCAACTTTCAGATTAAGCCGCGGAATGTCCCGAGTGTACAGGTGGGGTGGGCTGGCGAGTCATAATCTCAAGTTACAGCTTAATGCTCCTTGCCCGTAACACTAACTACTGCAACTTCCCTCATGATGTGTAAAAGTTATTGTATAAAATGTTGATATTAGGTCTCGCGTGCGGCGGCGAGGGACGGAACCGTGTTGGCCGGCGGGGAGGGAAGGGGAGGGAAGGGAAGGGAAGGGAAGGGAAGGGAAGGGAAGGGAAGGGAAGGGAAGGGAAGGGACGGCGGGGAGGGGAAGGAAGGACCTGGCTAGCGGTGAGGGAAGTAAAGGGAGTTTAAGAATTAAGATTGCAATCCAGATCACGACTACCACTTTCATGTAAGCCACTTTGTCACACTTAACACCTGCTTGCATCTATTACACGTCTCGGACAGGTCACTCCTGGATAAAAGTAATGTGTGCTAATTGTATTATGTACGATGCAAGACTCAGCCTTGACGCTTAATTGAATTACCCGCAGAATTGTTGGTAAAAAGAGCATCTGACACGCTCTTCTTGTAGTTATGATGGCGTCTAATTGTATGTAAGAGTCACTCCACAGCTTCCTTTTAGGTAATAAAGAGAAATAAAGCTACTTTCTCTAAAATTATGAACACTGTTAAGGAGATAACTTTTTTTTTTCAAAGTTCATAAACTATCCTGAATATTTACAGCCAATTCTTATAGTTAATTCCCGAGGCAGCGCTTTTGCCAGAGCTCGTTTATTTTACTCACTTACCACTCCTACCAAGTTAATACAAAAGATAGAGTATCATCTATGTTTTGTCTCGTGTACCTCCTTTAGTTTAGCAATAACTTGACGGAGGCGAGGAAAACAAGGCCACGCTAATGTATACTAAATGTAACAAAACGAGACTTTCTTGAGGCTTCTTTTCGTGGAAAAAAAGAAGATGCGTTCAGTACAGCCAGGCAGCCCAGTACCTTAAGGAGCTGTGTGCTGCTGTACTGCTGTAGAAGTTGAGGCTGTCTGTTGATTGTCACACTAAGATACTCAGTGCTGTGGGTGGTGCTGTGTTTTCCTGCATCCTTACTCCAGTACAGGTGAGGGAAAGACACAGGTATGAGGCAACGTGGAGGTGAGGAAGAGGAC
>JAPQNM010000044.1:15247596-15252596 GCA_029783475.1 Metacarcinus magister
GAAGTTAATACCATAGCTGTGAGTTGCCGTGTAAAGCCTAATTGTGACCCCCTAACCCGCTACCCCCTGCCCCCTAACCCCCTGTCCCCACCCCATCCGAATAGCTCCACTTTTTTCAGAATTGTATTATTATTATTTTTTTTTAGTACATGTGGCTGTGAATAGGTGCGAGTTTCCAAGTGAATATTATTTAGTTGGTGCAGCAAGATTTACTTTGAGACTCGCGGTTGGAATCCCAGTTTTAAGTGTGTGAATGTGTTTGTGTGTGTGTGTGTGTGTGTGTGTGTGTGTGTGTGTGTGTGTGTGTGTGTGTGTGGTGGTGGGGAACAGTACTAAACGTGACGAAGTTATGTTTTGCTTCCCCCGCCTTCAGTTTATTAGCGTCAGAGTGATACACACGTTCCGAGGTTAATGTCGAGGGATTACCTTCCACACTACTGAGCGGAGATTATCACATTGACGGTAAAGCCTTCTGCTCGACGGCCCCAATGGATAACAGGTCACTTAGCTGTGCACATCCCTCCACGCCTCACTGAAGACCCAACTACAGCAAGGGAGGTAGGTAGATAGTCCTCCCCATCGGCATCTATCCTCCCCTGGTATTGTACGATCTACTTCTACTGCGCTATTTCATCACCCTTTGCTTTGCCTCTCCTGCAGAAGGAATTGTGGTGTGAAGCCCAAACCTAGACACTCCTTGGAACCTGGTGAACGAGGCTGTGCTGCACGCCGCCGCCACACCTGTAATACAAGTTTATCACGCTGTAAAAAAATAATCCCTAATGGCACTGCTGTATTAAGTCAGATTTCCATTGTTACCTGATGCCGGATTATTCGCATACACAATAAAAAACTCCTGTTAAGTGCTGGTGTAAATAGCAGCATGGCGGGATGGTGCAGCAAAACGATAGGGAGGCAGCCACAGGAATGCTACATGTCCTGGGGGCGAGGAGACCAATGCCTGTCTGGCTGAAAGGCTCAACTCAGGCCTCGTACTACTAAAGGTGAACCATCGGGTGAATATGAGTTTTCTTGGTTCACTGTCAGTCGTGTGCAGGACGGGATGGCTCGGTGGTGGAGTGGAAGCAAGGGATAAGAGAGAGGGAGTAAGCTCTTGTTATCCCTAATAGACTACATGGTCTTTGTTGCCTCAGGGATGATTGAGTCTTCTTTTTGACCTAATTGCTTGGTTATGATCAGCGACCAGTCAGGTGTGACACACAAATAGGTGTTGGTGGCTATACAGTGACGCCGCCATGTTGTGTGACGATCCGCCAGCACCTCAAAACAATTTTCTTGACAAGCATTGTGGATTGTGTCAGTATTGCCAGACTGCCACAAGATCCGTTAGTTTTAGTGGATCTCGCTTTCCCAAGTGTGGCTTACCGAGTTATAAAATGAAGAGGATTATTTTTTGGGTTCTGTTTCTGTTCTGTCTCGTAAACAATGTGGAGGATTTCATGACGATATAGGGCCGTAGCGATGCCTTTAGTGTGTATGTGTATATATGAATGTATGTATCTATCTATCTATCTATCTGTGCCCTTCAAATCTAAAGACATCGAAACGCATTTTTTTTTTCTTTGTGGAAATTCTCTTTAAATTGTCTTCAGGGAATGATATAAACCACTGTGATTCAGATAGTGAAGATCATCGTCATTAGTGATGGGAGTGAGGCACACGTTGACTTTTTCCTCCTTCCTTAACACAGTTGTAATGTTGTAAAATGCTTTCCGTTCATTAACTATTTTTTTTTTTATTACAGCGGTTGACAACTTGTGGGTGCGTGAAGGCGTTGAGCATAGAGGTCACGCGTGTACTGTCGCGTGAAAGTTGTCGAGACACGCCTTGACGGGCAGTGCACAATGGGCTGAGGCTTCACTCTAACCTGCCTGTCAGTGCCACCACCACGCTACCACACCACCACCACGCTACCACACCACCACCACCATCACCACCACCTCTTTGTTGCCGCCATCACCATCACCGCCACCATCGTCTCTCTTTACTCGAGTGAAAAGTAAGTGACACTTTTGAGTTGCTGGTGTATGTTAAGTGCTCTGCAGCATCTCTTGGGAAATACTTAATCATTGTTGTGAAAGTCGTCTGACAAAGAACATCGACAAACGTCATTAGCATATGAGTGCTTAGGATAGACAGTGGGTTAAGGCGAGACAATGTTTTATGAATTACAGAGAGAGAGAGAGAGAGAGAGAGAGAGAGAGAGAGAGAGAGAGAGAGAGAGAGAGAGAGAGAGAGAGAGAGAGAGAGAGAGAGAGAGAGAGAGAGAGAGAGAGAGAGAGAATGATAAAATAGATCCATATGGAACACTGAACCATAGAGGGATTTCGAACAACTGTAGCCGTTTATTACAACACCAATAAACTGGGTGGAATCGAGATTTGATTGAGGGGAAGGTACAAAGAAAGAGAATGAGTGAAATGACTGTCAAATACGGGGAAAAGAAAAAAAGGAATGGAATAAATATCATCGACATTGAGAGAGAATTCTTGCTTGATTAATACACACGAGAATGAAACTTTGACATTTCCCACACGCGCAACAGTCGCCCACCACTGCTTTAAGGTTGCCAGTAAGTCGCTTTACAATATCCACGTCCTCGTATACCCTTGTGTTCTCATATCGTAAAAGCCTGGCGTCACATACCCAGCAGGCAACACATAGTCTCTGCGGCACACATTCACTTTGTTCCATCGATAAACACTTGACTTTTGCGACGATTGACTGACGTAACTCGAGGCAGCATTACGACACTAGCTAATACAAAATGAAAGGATAACGCTATGTGGCTGTGAGCATAAAAATTCCCCTCACAAATGAATGGTAACATAGTAGTATTAGATGCAAAATAGTCCTTTACTGGCAGGGCAGCCGTTCTAGAGGTACTGAAGCCAAGGTGAAGTGGCAGAGGGTTTCGCACTGCGTCTGGAGAAGGTGAAGGGAGCTGTAGGTTATTCTGATCGTCAAGAATTCTGCGGCGTTTCAAGAAAGGAGTGACCGTCCCTGTTCTCTTTGTTGCTTTT
Source organism: Metacarcinus magister (assembly GCA_029783475.1). NCBI lineage: Eukaryota > Metazoa > Arthropoda > Malacostraca > Decapoda > Cancridae > Metacarcinus > Metacarcinus magister. The sequence continues at coordinate 15,250,641 of JAPQNM010000044.1, forward strand.
CCCTCCATTTCCATCCGCTTCCCTCGCCCTTCCCTCCCTTGCAGCTGTTTCCCATCTTTCCCCCTCCCTTACAGCACGCTTCCCATCCATCCCTTCCCCACTACTCACCTCCCCCCTTCAAAAAAATCTTTCTCCCCAATTCTCTTGACCTCAATTTCTCACTGGACATTGCCGTTTCCTACTATTTTTTTCCATTGGCCCTTTTCTCCTTCTCCTCCTCCTCCTCTATTTCTTCGTTTCCCTCCATCCACCTTTTGCAGTCCTCTTACCTCTTCTGTCCCCCTTTCCCTTGGGTTTCTAGTACTGTGTTCTATTTTCTTTTTTCTCTCATTTTTACTGGTGGTGCCCTTGTAGTACAGGTGACACTTCTCCCCCCTTATCAATAATGGGTGGCACGTCCCTTACCTTTGTTTAAGAGGTAAGGGGGACGGTGGACATCCGAACGCTTAATACGTGTGCTTTTTACCAAGTCTTTTATTTTTGGAGTTGTGAAAGGTATTGCATAAGGATTGGAAGCGGAATATGTGTGTGTGTGTGTGTGTGTGTGTGTGTGTGTGTGTGTGTGTGTGTGTGTGTGTGTGTGTGTGTGTGTGTGTGTGTGTGTGTCAGGAAACTTTTATGATTTGTGTGGAAATGTTTTATGTGCAAGTTTCAGATTCCTTTTTGTAGATTCTCTCTCTCTTTTTTTTTCTGTTTTCTTGTGGAAGTTGGTGATTGGTGGGAAACAATTGGATTTATTTGTTTGTGGAAGTTAATGATTTATGTGGATTTGTTTGCCTGATATTGGTGATGTTATGGACCTTCCACATAATTTTTTTTTACTCTCTCTCTTTCTTTCTTTCTTTCTTTCTTTCTTTCTTTCTTTCTTTCTTTCTTCCTTTCTTCCTTCCTTCCTCCACCACACCACCAAAGACTTGCACACTACACCACAACCACTATATGATGCAACACACACAGTACTACATCACATCACATCACAACGCCGCACACTTGGAGTCACATTACATTCTTAACACACCCAGTTGTCTTTCACCACACTGCACCACATCACAACACACTACATCATACCACACCACACCACCATACCATACCATATCACAACATACCATACCATACCACACTACTAATGTAAATGGAAACGATAATATTGTAGCCTCGAGGTGACTTTCTTCATTCCAGTTTTTTCCATTGGACCTTTATTGTTTTTAACAGTATTACTATTTCATTGTCTGTGTTGTCTATGCCTCCAGGCGAAATATAATAAACATCATTATTATTATTATTATTATTGTTATCATTATTATTTTTATTATTATTATTATTATTATTATTATTATTTTCAACATTCCTTTTTGAAAACTATCCCGGTCGTTTCATTCCGTCCCTCCCCTCCGTCCCTCCGTCAATGTAAAGCATCATCCCTGCAGCATCCAGTCCCCCGCCGCTGCATCGCCTCTTTCCGGCTGCTCTTCTAAGGCATCGTTCCCCTCAACCTACCGCAGCGCCTTCCCCCGTCAAAGGCATGGGTAGTGCACGCTCATAAGCTTCAGTGATAGCCATTATAATGTGTTACATATGTAGTTTACTTTTAATTGACTTTTTTTCGATCCTGTCTGTAATAAATGGTATTTTGTGGTCAAGGTTATTTATCTGTCTATCTTAATTTCATCTTACCAGTGTAAGCAGAAGTTAGGAAGTAATATTTGGGTGTTGAGATGTATTAATAATGCTGTCTGTCGGTGGCTGTCTGCTGAATGCACAGACTTTCTACTTACTTGCGCTGCTCAGACGAGGCGATGCACTGCAAAGGCTCCCACACACTCCTCCTTCATTACTATAATGTTTTCTCAGTCTATTACTAAAGTTCTTGCATTTTCTAGTGTGTGATAAAGTAAAAGGTGATAAAAGTTTGATGTTTTCTCTTGGACACGTAGATTAATTATCCAAACTTCCTGG
>JAPQNM010000044.1:15257596-15262596 GCA_029783475.1 Metacarcinus magister
ACCAGCTCTTCCTTACCTTTTCCTGTTACAGCACTTTCTATAGCTTAACATTCCCTTATCTGGTTACAAGACTACAATTCCGTGACTAACACAAACATACAATGGAACTAAACATGGAGGTGAGACCCACAATGCAGCTGTTTGTCAAGGAATGTATTAATGTCAGTACTGTCCTCACGGCTGTTATTGCCTTCCTCCTATCCAGTGTCAGGCATCAAAGTTCTTGCTCGAGAACCCGTACTGAGCCTGTACCAGAGAGTATAGCAACGCAAAATTGCTACCAAATTCGGGAATGCTCATGCAAATGTAACGTTTGTCACCAGTATGCATAAATGTAATAGAATGGTTGACAAAGGAAAGATAAAACAGTATCATAAAAGATGTAGTGACTCCTAATGGTGGGTGGAAAGTGATGTGCTGTAGGGGTGAAGCACCTCAGATAACGCTTCCACCCCTGCATTGCATTTACTATCAGTGAATAAAAGAATAGCAATTACTGCACTACTACTACTACTACTACTACTACTACTACTACTACTACTACTACTACTACTACTACTACTACTACTACTACTACTACTACTACTACTACTGCTACTATTACTACTACTACTACTACTACTACTACTACTGCTATTACTACTACTACTACAACTTCACCGGTTAAATACAAGTCACCATAAAATTTTTCGTGGTATCCTGATGCCAAATTATCGTTCCTGAGATATAATTTCCAGAGCAGGAGGCGCCCAGGTGTATCCGCTCTCACCTGGCCGGTCAAGTACCTCTTATACGGAGAAGTGAGAGGAAGAGGAGGAGAAGGACGGAAAGGAGGAAGAAGGGACGGCAGGGGGGAATGCGTAGGGATTTTCTCAAAGCTTATTCCCTTTTCCCACCTTCAGCTTCTCCTCTAGTCCTCTTGGTACTGCCTCACCCCTTCTCTCCTCCTCTCCTCCTCTCCTCCTCTCCTCCTCACCCTCACTATTGCTACCTGCTGACGTACGTTTAAGTTACCTAAATTAAGCTACTCGTTTCCGCTTTCCTTGCTACCGCCTCGCAACAGCCGCCTACCCTGAACGCTGGGGAAACATCACCTCTCAACGGGCGCCTCGTAATTCACTCAGGATGTACTGCTGCCCGAGAGAGAGAGAGAGAGAGAGAGAGAGAGAGAGAGAGAGAGAGAGAAGAGAGAAGAGAGAGAAGAGAGAGAGACAGAGAGAACTATAGCTAGCTTAATGTGCCTCACCCCTCTGTAATGGAAGACTTATGCCAGACTATGATAATGCCTCGCACTTAACACCCCATCCCGCCCAGCCTCGGAGGTGATAGCTTATCATCTTAATGCCTTGGAATTAGCAACCGTTTGTCTTGATCTTTTTTTTCTTCCATGTCTATGTGCAGCAGTAGTAGTAGTAGTAGTGGTGATGTGTGTGTGTGTGTGTGTGTGTGTGTGTGTGTGTGTGTGTGTGTGTGTGTGTGTGTGTGTGTGTGTGTGTGTAATTGATGCAGATTAAGGTGAATGTGAGGTGTCAAAATTGTTACTTGAAAATGCTGCCAAAGTTGGTTTTTCGGTGGTTGGTATATTTTGTTTTGTTTTGTGTGTGTCCTGCTGTACTGGTTGGCAAAGATAGCAGAGGAGGAGGAAGAGGAAGAGGAAGAGGAAGAGGAAGAGGAGGAGGAGGAGGAGGAGGAGGAGGAGGAGGAGGACTAAACATCAACCAACACAACCGTCCACCTCCTTGCACCCGATAACATGACCATTGCAACTCCTCTCACTCTTCTATTCTCTCGGCCCAAGCTGTTTTCCTTGTTTACTCTTCCTTCTCCTCCTCCTCCTCCTCCTCCTTCTCCTTCTCCTTCTCCTTTTCCTCTCCTGATGTTTTTTCCTTCCTCGTCCATCTCATTCCCATTTTTCCTTCTCTGCCACCTCATCTCCTCTCTTCTCCTTCATCTTCACTCTCCTCCTCTTCCTCCTCCTCCTCCTCCTTCTCCTCCTCCTCCTCCTCCCTTAGCTTATCGCTGCAGGTCTGGGTGATGAGTGACCTTCGTTTCCGTGATGAGAAAACTATTGGGATCAGAAAGACTTCGGTCCTTCACTCAGAGATCAAGTCAGGGAAAATATACATTATCTTTTGAAAAATTTATATTTGTCTTCCTTATCTCCTTTGACCTCTCCCTCTCCGCCACGCACCATGCACCACCACTACCACTACCACCACCACCACCACCATCACCACCACCACCACCTCTACAATCACATATACTTTTTCCTCCTCCTACTCTTTCTTATCTCTCCTTTTTTTAATATTTTTTTTTTCGTTTTGCCTTTGCTGCCATGATCGATCTTTTAAAGGTATTTCTCATTACCTGATTCATATCTTCGTTAGTCTCCCCTGGTATTGCTCTTCGATTTTCTATGAATTTCCTGTACGTGATTGCCATACTTTTTTTTTTTCTTCTTTTTTTATACTATTTTCAGCTTTTGATATATATTTATTTCATCTCACACTCTCTCTCTCTCTCTCTCTCTCTCTCTCTCTCTCTCTCTCTCTCTCTCTCTCTCTCTCTCTCTCTCTCTCTCTCTCTCTCTCTCTCACCCCCCCGCCAGGTCTTGAAATCCGTCTCTCGTCTGATCTCTCCTCATATTCCTCTCATCTCTTATTTTTTTCCTCTCCTATCTCCTCCTCCTCCTCCTCCTCCTCCTCCTCCTCCTCCTCCTCCTCCTCCTCCTCCTCCTCTTCCTCTTCCTCTTCCTCCTCCTCCTCCTCCTCCTCCTCCTCCTCCTCCTCCTCCTCCTCCTCCTCTTCCTCTTCCTCTTCCTCTTCCTCTTCCTCTTCCTCTTTCTTCTCCTCCTCCTCCTCCTCGTTCCTCTCCCCGTGCTCCCCTCCTCCCTTCCCTTCCGTGGTCACTGTCTGGATTCCAAAATGCTGTGTAGGACACAAAATCGTGGTAGTGAAGGTATTATCGAATTAAGAAGGACGTTTTAAAGTTTCTGCAGATGAGGCACGGGAATGAAGCAGGTTAATGCTGTGCTCTGCGTTGGTGATTGGAAGTGTGTGTGTGTGTGTGTGTGTGTGTGTGTGTGTGTGTGTGTGTGTGTGTGTGTGTGTGTGTGTCCGAGAACCCTCCCCGATGATGACTTTTCGATGCGCCAAGAGTTTTTCAGGAGGCCGTGTAGGTGGAGGCGGCGGGAAATAGACGTGCTTTGCGAACACTTTTTTACACTTGTTTGCAGCAATTGGCTTTGTTATGAACGAGGCTGGAGGGCGTCGGGTGTTGCCGGCTAGTGACCGACGGCGTGGAAGAAATAACAGGCAATAAAGCGTGATTAATCTGTTTGCTGAAATAAAAGTGTTGTTGATGGCGTGACTCCCCGTATTGTGAAGTAAGGCTAGTGTGGGGGAGATGGAGTGGCAGCGGGTGACCTGACCTCTTGGTGGTTCTGTCCGCGTCCCTCCTTGAGTGGAAGCAACCCCCTACTCCGTGCCGCCCGTCCCGCAGTCCACTCTGTCTTCTTCCTCAAGAGTGATGGACAATTTTTATGCCATTCCTTCTTTTCATATTTCCTGAAAACTGGATTACCATAGCTGACAGGTGCGGCTGATTGAATTTGTTTTCCTTGGAGGACTTTGCCTTACCCATAAAGCCCTGTGGCTCTGGCTAGCAATCGACCTCGTCAGGCCATCGGGGGCCGCGTCGCAAGACCAGTGCTGTTTTTTTTTTTCACTTGACTTTAACGAAAACTCTTGAAAAATCTCTTTTTGTAAGCTGTTTTTGTGTTTGTTTTTGTTTTTTGGGATTGGACTCGTGCGTGAGCGCAGTAAACTTTTGCCAGTTTTCCACTCTATAGTTTTAATAGTTCCCTCGTGGCTCATTTCCATGTGACTCGCTGGAAAACTTTTGCACATGATTTTTTGCCCCAATTTCTTCAAGATTTATTGATAAAACAACTATTACCAACGATTTCATGTTCTTTTGCTGATCAAACGAAATTCTGGCTGGAACAGGTGATCAAACGGCAGCATTCTTCTCAGTAACGGTGAGCGGCATGGGAGGCTGGCACGGTGCAGGCAGCATTATGGCGACACCACCACCGAAGCGCCACCTGCAGGGCATTATTTGGGAGCAGCGGCAGCAGGGTGGCACGGCGGAGTTAATTGAATATCACATTATCTCGCCAACATTATGGCTTCACTGTTAACCAGGCAAAATTGAGGAGCAAGTGAGATAAACGAGGCTGTACCACACACCTTCGTTATTACCGGCGAATTATGAACGCAGGTAAGGTGTGGGTGGGGGTAGGGGTAGTGGGTGTCGTGCAGGGGTGTGTGGGGGAAGCAGGGGAGTGTGAGTGGAGGCTGGTAAGGGGAGAGAGGGCGGAGGAGGCGTGTAGACTGTGGTAAAAGTAATAACCAGAACGCGACGGTTGGTGCGTTTTGAGTAACTTGACGTAGAAGTGAAGATATGAGATAGGGAGATAGAAAGAAGAAGAAGATGAAGAAGAAGAAGAAGAAGAAGCACACATGGCATCATCACCGGGAACCACTCCTCCTCCTCCTCCTCCTCCTCCTGCCGGCGTTTGCCGGAGGGAGAGGTGGGTGGGGAGGAGCCTTCCACTTTACTATCCTTTACCTCAGACTTGTAGAGAATATAGAAGTAGAGTAGCTACACAGGCAACCTTGTAAGGCCCACCAGGGCTGTTGTTGCCTGTTATTCCTTTGTATTCCTTTGTATTCCTCCTCCTCCCAGCCTGAACCGCGTGCGTGGGCCTCCCAGCCTAATTAAGAATGATTAAGTACTGTTGATAATATTTCCAGGATGATTTAAGGTTTGTAGTAATTACTGACGCCACTTGGAGGTAATACAGCGATTTTTTTGTCTTTTTGTGTGGAGAGTACGCCATTCTTGTTTTTTTTTGCGTGTGCTTGAGTGCGTGCGTGTGTGCTTGAGTGCGTGCGTGCGTGCTTGAGTGTGTGTGTGTGCGTGTGAAAAGTGCGTAT
>JAPQNM010000044.1:15267596-15285096 GCA_029783475.1 Metacarcinus magister
AGTGACAGACCAGACAAACATGCTTGGTTCTGGATAAGTTTCACTCTTATCACTGAACAATATCACTCAAATAATTATTTGAGTGATATTGCCATCTGCAATCTTCTTCAAATTACTGGCAATCTTTGTATTGGCGCTCGTGGCACGTAAAGATTGTAAACCGGTGTGGCTTATGCTGTTTTGTTACAAGTCCAGAGTGGTTGCGAAACTTTCTGGGTTTAGTATTACGATTTGTTCATGTGGTGGAATTCTGGAGGATTAGGATTAGGAGGAGGAGGAGGAGGAGGAAGAGGAGAAAGAGGAGGAGGAGGTGGTGGTGGTGGTGGTGGTGGTGGTGGTGGCAGTAGTGGTGATAGTAGTTGTAATGGTGGTCTCCGGTGACTTGCATAGAGGAAGCGTGCCTGACCCTCAATCGGCCACGTGTTCTATATTACAGCTGCTGTGCCACACTTGGGGATACATGGGTACACAGAGGTAGTTATTGCACTTTTTAAGAGAGAAGAAAAAGTGAATGTATATACAGCGAGAACGAAACTAACCCTGATTCTTCTTCTTTTTGACCTAGTTCTTCCCCTTCACTTTTCTTTCCTCTTCTTTTTCTTCTTCTTTTTCGTTGTTGTATTCGTCATTGGCGAGTGTCCTTTCTTGCTGGCTAAAGGTAGACAGATAACTTAACTTGAATGACCTTTATTGATAATGGTAATGATAGAAAAATAACTTAACTTGAATGACCTTTATTGATAATGATAATGGCGCATGACTCACAACAATATGACGAAATATGAAACGCAGCAGTCACACAAATAACAGTTTATCTCACATTACCATTTCTTTCTGATGGCGTGAAGGAAGAGTGAAATGAGGAAAATGGAAGGCGGTACACAGCAGGAAGCAGTACACAATGAGAGTGGAGTGGCAGTGTTAGAGCCGCGCTGACGAACAATGGGAGGGAGGAAGACGCAAGTGGAGGGATGTGAGGGGAAAGGAAAGCAGGGGACGGGTGGTGGCGGGGTTGGATCATCAGCGGTTGGAGGGGCTGGGTGAGGCGGGGAGTGTTTGTGGAGGAAGGACGAGGAAGGTTTGAGGGGTTGAGATGGAAAGGGTTGGAAGGATATTCTCAGAACCCTTTAATTACACGATGCAGTAGACTTTCGTTGACGTGGTGTTTCTGCTGCTCTTAAAGTTGTGAATATGTACGTGGATTGGGAAGTACTGACCAGAGACTATTATTATTCTAGATATTTTTTTAATTTTTCCTTTCAAAATTTAAATATATGAGTTGACGTTTAGTAAGCATTTTCCTTTTTAAATTGCTATACAATTTCTTGTTTATATATTCATATAATGATTTATAAATTAATTAATATATCTATTAACTTATCTATTAATTTGTTTATTTTTAGTATCACCGTAAAAAAAGAAAAACAAGATGCAAGGACGGCGGGAGGAGAAGAGAGGTGAGGAAGCTGTGTATTTTCAATTTCCTCAGTTTCATGGTTGTGTTTGGTAGGGAATGTCGGGTCACGCCCACGTGACTGCAGGGTTATTACGACCTTATGTAAGCCCCTAACTCTCTTAACCCATTCAGTTCTTGCGGCACACCGTATGTGCCAGCAGCGTCTCCCTCTCCTGTGTTTGCGGCACGACGTCTGTGCCTAGATCTTTATATCATTCCCATGCATATACCAAACGTATGATGACAATATGTATAGGCCAGTGTAACAACTTTTATCATTATTTACAAATTTCTATTGTCTTATGTATCAGAATTACTGTTCTTATGAGTATTTATGTGATATTCAATAGATAATTTTACGGTACGATAACTGCGGTTTGGCAACACCACCGGCAGCAATATATAACCATCGCTCCGTCGGCCGTCAGCGACGGGCTCTTCTAGCTAGCATTAGATATTGGATATTGAAAATATTGGAAAAATTGGAAATATCATTGCAGCATCTGATACACCTAATTAAACTGTACAACTGTCATTATGAATATTTGTTTTATGACTAATAATTACGCAGTAAAATGAAACTTAATATTTATATATAAACATGACATTCCTCCTCATTTTCCCGAAAGCTATTAGAGATATTGGAAATATCATTGCAGCATCTGATACACCTAATTAAACTGTACAACTGATATTATGAATATTTGTTCTATGACTAATAATTACGCAGTAAAATTAAACTTAATATTTATTTAAAAACATGACTTTCCTCCTCATTTTCTCGAAAGCTATTAGAAATATTGGAAATATCATTGCAGCATCTGATACACCTAATTAAACTGTACAACTGTTATTATGAATATTTGTTCTATGGCTAATAATTACGCAGTAAAATGAAACTTAATATTTATATAAAAACATGACTTTCCTCTTCATTTTCCCGAAAGCTATTAGAGATATTGGAAATATGATTGCAGCATCTGATACACCTAATTAAACTGTACAACTGTCATTATGAATATTTGTTCTATGACTAATAATTACGCAAAAAAATGAAACTTAATATTTATATAAAAACATGAATTTCCTCCTCATTTTCTCGAAAGCTATTAGAGATATTGGAAATATCATTACAGCATCTGATACACCTAATTAAACTGTACAACTGTCATTATGAATATTTGTTCTATGACTAATAATTACTCAGTAAAATGAAACTTAATATTTTTATATAAACATAAATTTTCTCCTCATTTCCTCGAAAGCTATTAGAGATATTGGAAATATCATTGCAGCATCTGATACACAAAATTAAACTGTACAACTGTCATTATTAATATTTGTTCTATGACTAATAATTACGCAGTAAAATGAAACTTAATATTTATATAAAAACATGAATTTCCTCCTCATTTTCTCGAAAGCTATTAAAAATATTGGAAATATCATTGCAGTATCTAATAGACTTAATTAAACTGTAAAACTGAAATTATGAATATTTGTTCTATGACTAATAATTACGCAGTAAAATGAAACTTTATATTTATATAAAAACATGACTTTCCTCCTCATTTTCCCGAAAGCTATTAGATATATTGGAAATATCAATGCAGCATCTGATACACCTAATTAAACTGTACAACTGTCATTATGAATATTTGTTCTATGACTAATAATTACGCAGTAAAATTAAACTTAATATTTATTTAAAAACATGAATTTCCTCCTCATTTTCTCGAAAGCTATTAAAGATATTGGAAATATCATTGCAGCATCTGATACACCTAATTAAACTGTACAACTGATATTATGAATATTTGTTCTATGACTAATAATAACGCAGCAAAATGAAACTATTTATTTATATAAAAACATGACTTTCCTCCTCATTTTCCCGAAAGCTATTAGAAATATTGGAAATATCATTGCAGCATCTGATACACCTAATTAAACTGTATAACTGTCATTTTGAATATTTGTTTTATGACTAATAATTACGCAGTAAAATGAAACTTAATATTTATATAAAAACATGACTTTCCTCCTCATTTTCCCGAAAGCTATTAGAGATATTGGAAATATCATTGAGGCATCTGATACACCTAATTAAACATGAATTTCCTCCTCATTTTCTCGAAAGCTATTAAAGATATTGGAAATATCATTGCAGCATCTGATACACCTAATTAAACTATACAACTGTCATTATGAATATTTGTTCTATGACTAATAATTACGCAGTAAAATGAAACTTAATATTTATATATAAACATGACTTTCCTCCTCATTTTCCCGAAAGCTATTAGAGATATTGGAAATATCATTGCAGCATCTGATACACCTAATTAAATTGTAAAACTGATATTATGAATATTTGTTCTATGACTAATAATTACGCAGTAAAATTAAACTTAATATTTATTTAAAAACATGACTTTCCTCCTCATTTTCTCGAAAGCTATTAGAGATATTGGAAATATCATTGCAGCATCTGATACACCTAATTAAACTGTACAACTGATATTATGAATATTTGTTCAATGGCTAATAATTACGCAGTAAAATGAAACTTAATATTTATATAAAAACATGACTTTCCTCCTCATTTTCTCGAAAGCTATTAGAGATATTGGAAATATAATTGCAGCATCTAATACACCTAATTAAACTGTACAACTGTCATTATGAATATTTGTTCTATGACTAATAATTACGCAGTAAAATGAAACTTAATTTTTATATAAAAACATGAATTTCCCCCTCATTTTCTCGAAAGCTATTAGAGATATTGGAAATATCATTGCAGCATCTGATACACCTAATTAAACTGTACAACTGTGATTATTAATATTTGTTCTATGACTAATAATTACGCAGTAAAATGAAACTTAATATTTATATAAAAACATGATTTTCCTCCTCATTTTCTCGAAAGCTATTAGAGATATTGAAAATATCACTGCAGCATCTGATAGACCTAATTAAACGTAAAACTGACATTATGAATATTTGTTCTATGACTAATAATTACGCAGTAAAATGAAACTATATATTTATATAAAAACATGACATTCCTCCTCATTTTCTCGAAAGCTATTAGAGATATTTGAAATATCATTGCAGCATCTGATAGACCTGATTAAAATCTACTACTGTCATTATGAATATTTTCACTAGTACTAATAAATACTGAATTTTACTTTTTTAAAAATTAGATATCATTGCATCATCTGATACACCTAATTCAACTGTAAAACTGATATTATGAATATTTGTTCTATGACTAATAATTACGCAGTAAAATAAAACCGTATTTTTATATAAAAACATGACTTTCCTCGTCATTTTCTCGAAAGCTATTAGAGATATTGGAAATATAATTGCAGCATCTGATACACCTAATTAAACTGTACAACTCTCATTATGAATATTTGTTCTATGACTAATAATTACGCAGTAAAATTAAACTTAATATTTATATAAAAACATGACTTTCCTCCTCATTTTCTCGAAAGCTATTAGAGATATTGGAAATATCATTGCAGCAACTGATACACCTAATTAAACTGTACAACTGATATTATGAATATTTTTTCTATGACTAATAATTACGCAGTAAAATGAAACTTAATATTTATATAAAAACATGAATTTCCTCCTCATTTTCCCGAAAGCTATTAGAGATATTGGAAATATCATTGCAGCATCTGATACACCTAATTAAACTGTACAACTGTCATTATGAATATTTGTTCTATGACTAACAATTACGCAGTAAAATAAAACTTAATATTTATTTAAAAACATGACTTTCCTCCTCATTTTCTCGAAAGCTATTAGAGATATTGGAAATACCATTGCAGCATCTGATACACCTAATTAAACTGTACAACTGTGATTATTAATATTTGTTCTATGACTAATAATTACGCAGTAAAATGAAACTTAATATTTATATAAAAACATGACTTTCCTCCTCTTTTTCCCGAAAGCTATTAGAGATATTGGAAATATGATTGCAGCATCTGATACACCTAATTAAACTGTACAACTGTCATTATGAATATTTGTTCTATGACTAATAATTACGCAGTAAAATGAAACTTAATATTTATATAAAAACATGAATTTCCTCCTCATTTTCTCGAAAGCAATTAGAGATATTGGAAATATCACTGCAGCATCTGATAGACCTAATTAAACTGTAAAACTGAAATTATGAATATTTGTTCTATGACTAATAATTACGCAGTAAAATTAAACTTTATATTTACATAAAAGCATGACTTTCCTTCTAATTTTCTCGAAAGCTATTAAAGATATTGAAAATATCATTACAACATCTGATACACCTAATTAAACTGTACAACTGTCATTATCAATATTTGTTCTATGACTAATAATAACTCAGTAAAATGAAACTTAATATTTTTATATAAACATAACTTTTCTCCTCATTTCCTCGAAAGCTATTAGAGATATTGGAAATATCATTGCAGCATCTGATACACCTAATTAAACTGTACAACTGTCATTATGAATATTTGTTCTATGACTAATGATTATGCAGTAAAATGAAACTTAATATTTATATAAAACATGAATTTCCTCCTCATTTTCTCGAAAGCTATTAGAGATATTGGAATTATCATTGCAGTATCTGATAGACCTAATTAAACTGTAAAACTGAAATTATGAATATTTGTTCTATGACTAATAATTACGCAGTAAAATTAAACTTTATATTTATATAAAAACATGAATTTCCTCCTCATTTTCTCGAAAGCTATTAGAGATATTGGAAATATCATTGCAGATTCTGATATACCTAATTAAACTGTACAACTGTCATTATGAATATTTGTTCTATGACTAATAATAACGCAGTAAAATGAAACTTAATATTTAAAGCTATTAAAGATATTGGAAATATCATTGCAGCATCTGATACACCTAATTAAACTGTACAACTGTCATTATGAATATTTGTTCTATGACTAATGATTATGCAGTAAAATGAAACTTAATATTTATATAAAACATGAATTTCCTCCTCATTTTCTCGAAAGCTATTAGAGATATTGGAATTATCATTGCAGTATCTGATAGACCTAATTAAACTGTAAAACTGAAATTATGAATATTTGTTCTATGACTAATAATTACGCAGTAAAATTAAACTTTATATTTATATAAAAACATGAATTTCCTCCTCATTTTCTCGAAAGCTATTAGAGATATTGGAAATATCATTGCAGATTCTGATATACCTAATTAAACTGTACAACTGTCATTATGAATATTTGTTCTATGACTAATAATAACGCAGTAAAATGAAACTTAATATTTAAAGCTATTAAAGATATTGGAAATATCATTGCAGCATCTGATACACCTAATTAAACTGTACAACTGATATAATGAATATTTGTTCTATGACTAATAATAACGCAGTAAAATGAAACTTTATATTTATATAAAAACATGACTTTCCTCCTCATTTTCCCGAAAGCTATTAGAAATATTGGAAATATCATTGCAGCATCTGATACACCTAATTAAACTATACAACTGTCATTATGAATATTTGTTCTATGACTAATAATTACGCAGTAAAATTAAACTTAATATTTATTTAAAAACATGATTTTCCTCCTCATTTTCTCAAAAGCTATTAGAGATATTGGAAATATCATTGCAGCATCTGATACACCTAATTAAACTGTACAACTGTCATTATGAATATTTGTTCTATGACTAATAATTACGCAAAAAAATGAAACTTAATATTTATATAAAAACATGAATTTCCTCCTCATTTTCTCGAAAGCTATTAGAGATATTGGAAATATCATTACAGCATCTGATACACCTAATTAAACTGTACAACTGTCATTATGAATATTTGTTCTATGACTAATAATTACTCAGTAAAATGAAACTTAATATTTTTATATAAACATAAATTTTCTCCTCATTTCCTCGAAAGCTATTAGAGATATTGGAAATATCATTGCAGCATCAGATAGACCTAATTAAACTGTAAAACAGAAATTATGAATATTTGTTCTATGACTAATGATTACGCAGTAAAATGAAACTTAATATTTATATAAAAACATGACTTTACTCGTCATTTTCCCGAAAGCTATTAGAGATATTGGAAATATCATTGCAGCTTCTGATACACCTAATTAAACTGTACAACTGTAATTATGAATATTTGTTTTATGACTAATAATTACGCAGTAAAATGAAACTTATTATTTATATATAAACATGACTTTCCTCCTCATTTTCCCGAAAGCTATTAGAGATATTGGAAATATCATTGCAGCATCTGATACACCTAATTAAACTGTACAACTGTCATTATGAATATTTGTTCTATGACTAACAATTACGCAGTAAAATTAAACTTAATATTTATTTAAAAATATGACTTTCCTTCTCATTTTCTCGAAAGCTATTAGAGATATTGGAAATATCATTACAGCATCTGATACACCTAATTAAACTGTACAACTGTCATTATGAATATTTGTTCTATGACTAATAATTACTCAGTAAAATGAAACTTAACATTTTTATATAAACATAAATTTTCTCCTCATTTCCTCGAAAGCTATTAGAGATATTGGAAATATTATTGCAGCATATGATACACCTAAGTAAACTCTAATACTGTCATTATTAATATTTGTTCTATGACTTATAATTACGCAGTAAAATGAAACTTAATATTTATATAAAAACATGAATTTCCTTCTCATTTTCTCGAAATCTATTAGAGATATTGGAAATATCATTGCAGCATCTGATAGACCTAATTAAACTGTAAAACTGATATTATGAATATTTGTTCTA
Organism: Metacarcinus magister; assembly: GCA_029783475.1. Taxonomy (NCBI): domain Eukaryota; kingdom Metazoa; phylum Arthropoda; class Malacostraca; order Decapoda; family Cancridae; genus Metacarcinus; species Metacarcinus magister. The sequence goes on from JAPQNM010000044.1 coordinate 15,275,920, forward strand.
TGACTAACAATTACGCAGTAAAATTAAGCTTTAATATTTATTTAAAAAATGAATTTCCTCCTCATTTTCTCGAAAGCTATTAGAGATATTGGAAATATCATTGCAGCATCTGATACACCTAATTAAACCGTACAACTGATATTATGAATATTTGTTCTATGGCTAATAATTACGCAGTAAAATGAAACATAATATTTTTATAAAAACATGACTTTCCTCCTCATTTTCTCGAAAGCTATTAGAGATATTGGAAATATCATTGCAGCATCTGATACACCTAATTAAACTGTACAACTCTCCTTATGAATATTTGTTCTATGGCTAATAATTACGCAGTAAAATGAAACATAATATTTTTATAAAAAACATGACTTTCCTCCTCATTTTCTCGAAAGCTATTAGAGATATTGGAAATATCATTGCAGCATCTGATACACCTAATTAAACTGTACAACTCTCATTATGAATATTTGTTCTATGAATAATAATTACGCAGTAATATATAAAAACATGATTTTCCTCCTCATTTTCTCGAAAGCTATTAGAGATATTGGAAATATCACTGCAGCATCTGATAGACCTAATTAAACTGTAAAACAGACATTATGAATATTTGTTCTATGACTAATAATTACGCAGTAAAATGAAACTATATATTTATATAAAAACATGACATTCCTCCTCGTTTTCTTGAAAGCTATTAGAGATATTGGAAATATCATTGCATCATCTGATACACCTAATTCAACTGTACAACTGATATTATTAATATTTTTTCTATGACTAATTATTACGCTGTAAAATAAAACCGTATTTTTATATAAAAAATGACTTTCCTCGTCATTTTCTCGAAAGCTATTAGAGATATTGGAAATATAATTTCAGCATCTGATACACCTAATTAAACTGTACAACTGATAGTATGAATATTTGTTCTATGACTAATAATTACGCAGTAAAATGAAACTTAATATTTATTTAAAAACATGACTTTCCTCCTCATTTTCTCGAAAGCTATTAGAGATATTGGAAATATATTTGCAGCAGCTGATACACCTTATTAAACTGTACATCTGATATTATGAATATTTTTTCTATGACTAATAATTACGCAGTAAAATTAAACTTAATATTTATTTAAAAACATGACTTTTCTCCTCATTTTCTCGAAAGCTATTAAAGATATTGGAAATATCATTGCAGCATCTGATACACCTAATCAAACTGTACAACTGTCATTATGAATATTTGTTCTATGACTAACAATTACGCAGTAAAATTAAACTTAATATTTATTTAAAAACATGACTTTCCTCCTCATTTTCTCGAAAGCTATTAAAGATATTGGAAATATCATTGCAGCATCTGATACACCTAATTAAACTGTACAACTGTGATTATAAATATTTGTTCTATGACTAATAATTATGCAGTAAAATGAAACTTAATATTTATATAAAAACATGACTTTCCTCCTCATTTTCCCGAAAGCTAATAGAGATATTTGAAATATGATTGCAGGATCTGATACACCTAATTAAACTTTACAACTGTCATTATGAATATTTTTTCTATGACTAATAATTACGCAGTAAAATGAAACCTAATATATATATAAAAACATGAATTTCCTCCTCATTTTCTCGAAAGCTATTAGAGATATTGGAAATATCACTGCAGTATCTGATAGACCTAATTAAACTGTAAAACTGAAATTATGAATATTTGTTCTATGACTAATAATTACGCAGTAAAATTAAACTTTATATTTATATAAAAATATGACTTTCCTCCTAATTTTCTCGAAAGCTATTAGAGATATTAGAAATATCATTACAGCATCTGATACACCTAATTAAACTGTACAACTGCCATTATGAATATTTGTTCTATGACTAATAATTACTCAGTAAAATGAAACTTAATATTTTTATATAAACATAACTTTTCTCCTCATTTCCTCGAAAGCTATTAGAGATATTGGAAATATTATTGCAGCATCTGATATACATAATTATACTGTACAACTGTCATTATTAATATTTGTTTTATGACTAATAATTACGCAGTAAAATGAAACTTAATATTTATATAAAAACATGAATTTCCTCCTCATTTTCTCGAAAGCTATTAAAGATATTGGAAATATCATTGCAGCATCTGATACACCTAATTAAACTGTAAAACTGATATTATGAATATTTGTTCTACGAGTAATAATTACGCAGTAAAATTAAACTTTATATTTATATAATAACATGAATTTCCTCCTTATCTTCCCGAAAGCTATTAGAGTTATTGGAAATATCATTGCAGCCTCTGATACACCTAATTAAACTTTACACTTGTCATATTGAATATTTGTTCTATGACTAATAATTACGCAGTAAAATGAAACTTAATATTTATATAAAAACATGATTTTCCTCCTCATTTTCTCGAAAGCTATTAGAGATATTGGATATATCACTGCAGCATCTGATACACCTAATTAAACTCTACAACTGTCATTATTAATATTTGTTTTATGACTAATAATTACGTAGTAAAATGAAACTTAATATTTATATAAAAACATGACTTTCCTCCTCATTTTCCCGAAAGCTATTAGAAATATTGGAAATATCATTGCAGCATCTGATACACCTAATTAAATTGTACAACTGTCATTATGAATATTTGTTCTATGACTAATAATTACGCAGTAAAATGAAACTTAATATTTATATAAAAACATGACTTTCCTCCTCATTTTCTCTCTCTCTCTCTCTCTCTCTCTCTCTCTCTCTCTATATATATATATATATATATATATATATATATATATATATATATATATATATGTATATATATATGTATATATATATGTATATATATATATATATATATATGTATATATATATATATATGTATATATATATATATATATATATATATATATATATAATATATAGTATATATATATATATATATATATATATATATATATATGTATTTATATGTATATATATATATATATATATATATATATATATATATATATTATATATATATATATTATATATATATATATATATATATATATTTATATATATATATATATATATATATATATATATGTATATATATATATATATATATATATAAATATATATATATATATATATATATATATATATATAAATATATATATATATATATATATATATATATATATATATATATATATATATGTATATATATATATATATATATATATATATAATATATATATATATATATATATATATATATATATATAATATATATATATATGTATATATATATATATATATATATATATATAAATATATATATATATATATATATATATATATATATATATATATATATATATATATATATATATATATATATATATATATATATATATGGTTAGGTGGGTGTTGTGTCATACGTCTGGCAAGGCGCTTCCCTCGTATCATGGCTTTGAAATCGTTTTGTATTCAACTTCAATGCAGTATAACTTATGTAACTTAAGACTAAACGAAGTGTTGATGCTACTGTTCAAATCGGATAAACCAGGAGAAATTTACTATCCTAAGCATATTATTCAATGTATAGATTGAAAAATCATAAATTATTAGATCACAGGCGATACAAGAAACTTTTTTCATTATCACGGTGAATGGGTTAACCTCCCCCTAGCCTGTCGCTGACACCCGACACTACCGCCTGCCAAAGTTTATTAAAAAAAAAATTAGGAATGTTACGGAAGGCCATAGTGTATGCAAACTTCCTTCCGTATCTAAATGGACTCCAGCTCGTGAGCCGACTAAACTCCTTTAATTTGAGTGGTTCTCGCAGTGTTCTTACTCGTACATTATTTGCGTGGCAGCAGCGAGGGCGCGGTGATAAAGCAGGTTTTCTAGCGGAGAGGTAAAGGAAAGTGACGTCTGATAATGAGTTTTTGACGCCACGAGGAGGTGGAGGAGGCGGTTAGTGGGGCGGATAACAGAAAAATCATTCAAATTGTGATACAAGCACCAAATTCAGCATGGTGGTTCCCAAAGGTCTACTCAGCAAATCTGTCTGACGTGCCACTTGAAAATCCAAGAATGCGGCAATTTTTCAAGATAGCCGCCAAAATTATCTTCCGAAGTCATGTTTTCCCAAAGAAATGTTTGTAGTTGATGAATTTGAATGATCTTGGTGTTTAGTTATATGTTTCTGAGGATGCCAGATCCATTTTTACTACTTTCAGAAGCCTTGGAATACTGTAAATGGTATAAATTGGACATATTAAATAAAATTTGGCAGCCATCTTGGATTTTCAAGTGGCAAGTCAGGTAGATTTGCTGAGTGGATCCTTGGCTACCACCTTGCCAAAATTAGTGCTTGATTCACATTTTGCACAATTCATGTGAAAAATTGCTTCTATATTCCCCACTAAATAGCTTTCGAGAAAAAAAGGAAGAAAGTCATGTTTTTGGAAAAAAATACGGTTTAATTTTTCTTGGTAATTATCAGTATTAGAGCAAATATTCATGACAGTTGGAGAGTTTAATTAGGTGTATCAGATGCTGCAATGATATTTCCAATATCTCTAATAGCTTTCGAGAAAATGAGGAAGAATTTCATGTTTTTGGAAAAAGGATAGTTTAATTTTACTGCGTAATTATTAGTCATAGAACAAATATTCATAATGACAGTTGGAGAGTTTAATTAGGTCTATCAGATGCTGCAATGATATTTCCAATATCTCTAATAGCTTTCGAGAAAATGAGGAAGAAAGTAAAGTTTTTGGAAAAAGGATACAGTTTCATTTTACTGCGTAATTATTAGTTTTAGAGAAAATATTCATAATGACAGTTGTAGAGTTTAATTAGGCATATCAGATGCTGCAATGATATTTCAAATATCTCTAATAGCTTTCTAGAAAATGAGGAAGAAAGTCATGTTTTTGGAGAAAGGATACAGCTTAATTTTACTACGTAACTATTATTCTTAGAGCAAATATTCATAATGAGAGTTGAACTGTTTAATTAGGTGTATCAGATGCTGCAATGATATTTCCAAAATCTCTAATAGCTTTCGAGAAAATGAGGAAGAAAGTCATGTTTTCGGAAAAAGGATACAGTTTCATTTTACTGCGTAATTATTAGTCTTAGAACAAATATTCATAATGAGTTGTAGAATTTAATTAGGGAGAGAGAGAGAATTGGCAGTCAAATAGTTAATCAGGATAACTAAAACATTTACAGAAAGATTACGAAATGAAAATGCACACATGTTTAAAGAAGGTACACAATATATATATATATATATATATATATATATATATATATATATATATATATATATATATATATTCTCTCTCTCTCTCTCTCTTTTTCTTCTCTCTCTCTCTCTCTCTCTCTCTCTCTCTCTCTCTCTCTCTCTCTCTCTCTCTCTCTCTCTCTCTCTCTCTCTCTCTCTCTCTCATTCTCTTTCTCAGAGGTAGATATAGAAACAAAAAACCTTTAATGATTTATTTCCCATATTCAGCTAACAAAAGCATAAAGGCGTACATGTAAAAGTTTCCACATAAAAGAGTTAAAATAAGAAAACAATATTACAGTAATGCAACACCACCGAAGCCACGACTACTATTACATCCATGTCATACGAAGCTATGGCTTGTTTGACACACGTTTTTCACTATCATATACCACTGTGTTAAGGTCATCGTGATAATTGAATTTAAAAAAAAAAATGAAGAACCTGCACAAGCACTGAAGTACTGAAGATCTTGTCACCTTTGTCGCGATCAGCTAAGGTGCTCTTAATGCATAAATCAACTTTTTATGTAGTATGTCACTTTTATTTGCTGTTTTCTCGCCGAGTTTTCTCTATGATGTGGTAAGTACCTTTTGAAGCGTAAATATATTCCTATTTCTTCCATAATCTTCACTCGTGGATTTTCCGCTTTTTATTCCCGACATGAAGAGCTTGAAGACGCGTTTCCATGGTTACCTTCCGCCACTGTGAGTCAATCAAAAAGGTGAGCGTGGAGCGGTGGTAATCCAGGACAGTATTGTACTTGCGGAGGAGGGAGGTGCCAATGATAAAGTCATTCGCATCTGCAGGAACGTTCTCAAGTGGTTCAGCGTGAAGGCAGCAGCTATCGCCCACGTCAAGAACAACACGACTGGGTAGCATGGTCATTTCACTGCTTTGGGTCAGTAACTTGCGGCGCTTTTCAGACACGTGGATACCTACGGCTCCTGTGTCTACCAGCATCGTCATAGCCTTCCCATTGCGGCTGTGTGCTAGTTTTACCCTCAGCACGTCTGGCTTCATGCCTCGCTTGCTTTTCCTTTTTTTTTGCAGCAGCTGATCTGGCTTGCGTAGGAAAATGTCACTTCCGTCTGGTTGGAACACCTGCACCATGCCTCCGCGCCGCAGCTGGTGCGCGTCCAGTACCACGTCCTCTGCGTCGTAATGTGGTTCCAGCCACTCTGGGAAGACTATGGCACAAGTCACCACCAACACGCCACTGCCCAGGTCAATGGTGACGCTCTCCAGCTCCACCACTTCCAACTTCTTCGGGCCGAACCACAAGGCAATTTCCATGGTAGTGGTGGCCTCCTGGCCGGTGATCAGACCCAAACGCTTGGCCATGTTCCAAAATAAGACAGTAATACTGGATCCAGAATCTAGTTGCACGCGACACGTGGTGCCGTTCACGCTGCCCATCACATAATTGCAATCATCGACGTGCAGACACGGGTGAACGCCGAGTTGCGGCTTCTTCACAGGCACTGAAGGAGACTGCAGCACCAGCTCCAGCGCCGCCGTATCCTCGTTCAGTTTCCGCTTCTTGCAGCCCGATAGATTATCTAGAATTGAAGTCATGTTTTGTTATGGTTTTGTTAGCATGTTCGAATACTGATATGGCAAATATAATTAACTTGATTCTACAACAGCTTGGATCTTCACAAGTGGAGGGGGTGAAGAGGTTGGAGGAAGGCCTCTTTCACACGGGCTTTTCATATATATATATATATATATATATATATATATATATATATATATATATATATATATATATATATACATATACATATATATATATATATATATATATATATATATATATATATATATATATATATATAAAGTGAAAACTTAACCACACGTTTGATTTCATTGGAAGAAGTAACACTGTATACACATGTTGTCAAACATTAAGGCATCCTATTATAAACGTGCCTAAGAAATCAAATAATTTATCAAAGTAAAATATTTTCACATTTGAATATTTCTGTAGGACGTCTTTTTGTAGGACACGTGGATGAGGAAGAATATGGTGAATTGGGGACTGTCAGTGGATCCTGGACTATCCTGCAAGTTACGATCAGTTATTTTATGTGGTGGATAAAAATGTGGCATACGTAAGTTTGCGCAAAAAGATAAACATAAGAGAACACATGAGAAAACGAAATGTATATTTAAAAAAAGAAATTGCGTACGTTTCAAAATGTGTATTTCGTACCCACTCCCCTCACACTGCTGCTGTTACCGTTGCTGTTGCTTTTGCTGCTACTGCTGCTATTGCTACTACTACTACTACTATTAATGCTACTGTTGCTACTACTACTACTACTACTACTACTACTACTACTACTACTACTACTACTGCTTCTACTACTACTACTACTACTACTACTACTACTTCTACTACTACTACTACTACTTCTTGTACTACTGTTACTACTATTACTACTATTACTACTACTACTTCTACTACTTCTACTACTAGTACTGCTACTACTACTATACTACTACTACTACTACTACTATACTACTACTACTGCTACTACTACTATACTACTACTACTGCTACTACTACTATACTACTACTACTACTACTACTACTACTACTACTACTACTACTACTACTACTACTACTACTACTATCAATTTTATCAACCACCACCACCACCATTTCCATTCGTAGCCATATTCATTAAAACACCAACCAATAAAGTTAATTAAACTATCATCACAAGACAAAAATCATTACTCCATATACTGTTAAAAGACAAGAAAGAAAGGCAAGATGAAAGCAAAGAAGGAAGGAGGGTGTCACGTCTCTCTATTTAATATATATGTCTAGGGGTATCTAAGTGCCAGTGACAACTTATATTTATATTTATTATAAAACAAAACTCCCGAGTACTTAATTAATAACAATATGTGTGTCCGTCACAGTAATATTTATGGCTGAGATGAAGTACCAAACACTAAACACTTCTAACACCAACCAAAACACATACCTTTGTTCCCCCACGTAGACCTCCACCACGCCTCCACCTCGCCAACCAGACAACTTTCGCTTCTGTGACCAAGAGAGAGCCGTGATCCCTTGTTGTTAAAGGTTGCCATCCAGGTTTGGATGACGTGGGCCTTTTGCCTTAGTGGGCGGCCCACACGCCGTGACCCCGCTCCCCTCCCTATATATGACTCACCTCCCTTTGTGACCAGGCATGCCCTCACACAATGTATTCTTCCGCGCCTCCGCGGACTAATTCTCACACACGTCTACCCAACATTTCCTCCATTCAATTACATATACATATCCCTTATCTTATCTTACCTACTATAAATATAACTTAACCTACATAACAACTAATGTCCCCAACAAACCTTTACTAGCCCCATACATCCTAATCTATAATTATTCACTACGTGGTACCCTGATGATATCTCGCCCTGCTAACATAAGCCTAAAATGCGGGACCCGCCACCTTCCTATAACTTATCAGTCATAGATGCACATGTCACATTCAAATACAATACTAATCATTATACATATCACTACAGGGAAGGAACTGGAGTAAAGGAAAGAGGAGGAAGAGAAAGAAGGGCGGGTGAACAGGGGAAGTCTATCTTTGCCACAAGGGCGGGAGGACATCGGGGCTCACAGGACATAAAGCTTGGAGTGTCATCTCGGTGCGCGGCTCATACCTCGGAGATTGTCCTTTTGGCAGACTGATGGAGAGGCGAGGAGAATGAGCTGGCGAGAGAGAGAGAGAGAGAGAGAGAGAGAGAGAGAGAGAGAGAGAGAGAGAGAGAGAGAGGAGAGAGAGAGAGAGAGAGAGAGAGAGAGAGAGAGAGGAGAGAGAGAGAGAG
>JAPQNM010000044.1:15290096-15297596 GCA_029783475.1 Metacarcinus magister
TTTCCTTATTAAAACTTCCTTCTGCAGACTTTATAATCAATTTTTCACTTTGCATTGACAAGCAGGCGCTTCTTCCTGGGCTTATTTCTACGCACTCCAGTATTTGCCATTATCTTTGCGTGTTTATGAAGCAGCCAATCTAAAGATCAATTAGGCTGCCAAGCAGCCTCGTGGGACCGTGGACGTGCCTCCCGAGGCTGTGCTGAGAGTTCCCCAGACATTCGGGTCGTCCGCCAAGGGTCGTTAAGCGGGGAATAAAAGCTTGGAGTCTCCTCAAAAGCTCCCAGCGTGCTCGTCCGGGAGGCAAGAGCAACGAGGCGGCGTTGATGGTCCTCATGATAAGCCATTCATCTCCATCCTGTGATTCCTGGAGGATGCAAATTCCATTCATCGTGTAGAAAATCTGCTGAACTGCTCACTTGCCGGCAGAAAGGTCAGGAGACTGCCATTTCCTTCGTTTTCCTTCCTGAGTTACAAAGGGAAGAGTTGTCTTCACTCCTACTATGCTGATTAACATTGACATGAACGCGAAATAACAGCTTACCACAACTGCTGAGCGTTGTCGCAGTTAGCGATAATTGCTCAGGGACTCAAATAAGATTTCCAGGAATTTCTGTAGAGTTCGTTATATTTCTCAAAAAGTGGAGGTGAAAATATAGTATAATAATGACTTGCAGAATAAGTGTGCTCGCGTAGAAGTCAGGGTAAGGTTAACGTTAGTGGAAAGTCAGATAACCTCGCACTAGCAATTCCAGGCTGTCCATTCTGCAAGGAACTCAATATGTTGTTGCTCCATGGAAAAAAAGTCTTTGCAGTAATTGCTCAGAAAACGCATGAAAGAAGCATCGCTGCAAATTTGTGAGACCGAATCTTTTTCCAGAGGAATGAAAGATTTGCATGTTTATTGCATTCCATTAGACTAGAGCATCTTCAAACTATTAAGGCGAAGAATTCTGCATGTGGTGCGGGGCAGGTGTGGGGCGCGGCACAAGCGTGATGGGACAAAGTAGGGACGAGCAGTTTTAAAAGACACAAGCAAGAGTACTACATATCGGCTGGTGAGAGGGAGGACAGCGTAGAAACGAGGCAGGGAAAGGCGGTGAAAGGGTGGGATGGGGCAGAGAACACGCTTAAAGGGCGAAATGGGGCAGGGGAAGACGGTGAAGGGGTGGGACAGGACAAGAAAAGACGAAAAATGGGCTGGACGGGATAGGAGAAGACAGTGCTGAGGCTCAATTGAAACATAATTGAGGCAGAACGTGTCATATTTGAAGCAGAACAGGGATGGGGGCAGGTAAGGACTGTGGCGGAGCAGAGGTGAAGGGAAGGAATACATATCAAGAAGATTTTGGGCGAGACAGGGCGAGACGGGGCGCTTTAAAGACACCATATTCACAGGAGATGAATTTACATGCATTATAAGACTTCGTTACGACTCAGGGTTATACCACTGCATAATTCTGAAGGAAAATGGGCGCAGAGGCAATTCGGGACGTTTTGCTGGACATGCATACGTTGGGAGCTGGAAAGGGAAACCCGTTGCATGGAGTTGCTTTTCCTCCTCGTATTCTGGTGGTAGAATGGAGGCTCAGTCACTCTATTCAGCCACTAAAATATGCACGACTGTAGCCTGTTCAGTGAAAGCCACGGAAGCGCTACACCATTACCTGGGAAAGGGAGGAAGCTACTCTAATTGGTTGATTGGTGGATCATTTAACGAATCACATCACTGGAGCCTCAGCATTGTGTGGTAAGATACATGGAACGTTTGGAAAATAAGAAAGAAAGCCCTCAACAACCCAGACTGGCTTGTCGTTGGGGCTGAACATGAGGGTCCAAGGGAGAAGGTTGGGGTCGAGACAAGACTTGGTGAAGGCTTGGCAGGTTCCAGCTGTGGCGGGACGCGCGCGGCCACTACAATATGCAGGAGTGTGTGGCCGTGCAAGGCAGTCAGTCGGTCTTTTCCATGTCGGCTGTGAAATGTAAATAATGAATTCATGGCTTTCTGGACTTTTCACTTCCCTTCTTGCATCCTGCCTCTCTCTCTCTCTCTCAATCTCTCTCTCTCTCTCTCTCTCTCTCTCTCTCTCTCTCTCTCTCTTTCTCTTTTTCTCTTTTTCTCTTTTTCTCTCTCTCTCTCTCTCTCTCTTTCTCTCTCTCTCTTTCTCTCTCTCTCTCTCTCTCTCTCTCTCTCTCTCTCTCTCTCTCTCTCTCTCTCTCTCTCTCTCTCTCTCTCTCTCTCTCTCTCTCTCTCTCTCTCTCTCTCTCTCTCTCTCTCTCTCTCTCTCTTCTCTCTCTCTCTCTCTCTCTCTCTCTCTCTCTCTCTCTCTCTCTCTCTCTCTCTCTCTCTCTCTCTCTCTCTCTCTCTCTCTCTCTCTCTTTTTTTTTCTTTCTCTCTCTCTCTCTCTCTCTCTCTCTCTCTCTCTCTCTCTTTCTCTCTTTCTCTCTCTCTCTCTCTCTCTCTCTCTCTCTCTCTCTCTCTCTCTCACACGCACACACGCACGCACACACGCACGCACGCACACACACACACACACACACACACACACACACACACACACACACACACACACACACACACACACACACACACACACACATACACACTGCGTGGTAGCTTAATGGTAACTTCTCGGCCTTTCACTGGGAAGGTTCGAGTTCGCGCCTCGCTCAAGGTGCAAAGTTTCACTGATAACCAAGCAGTTACTGTCATCCTTGAGCAAGAGGTTGTGTGGTGTGTGAAAGGTCACAGCCTTACCCATAGATCGGATATAATGAGCTGCAAGCTCTTTCCGGAAGGGTAATGGCTGGTGATCATGAGTCTATCGTGTGATCCTCAAGACCAAGGTGAATGACACACAAACGCATGTAATTGAAATATGATTACCTTGGACCGTACACTTTGTCAATGTGAACATTGGATCAACATATCCTGAACTCTCACAACGTCGTAAGTAATCATGAATAAGATTTATTAGGTAAGGATGTTGCTTTCATACGTTCTTTTCTTTTCTAGTCTTTATTTTAGCTTATTTGTGTTAGTGGAATGAACGCTGAGGGAAACAAAGACACATAACGTGTTTGTGCGCACACTGATAAAACGGAACAGTGTGATGGTCACTTTTTTTTTTTTTTCAAGATTGTCACCCTTAGGATGACTGGGGCCTTTAGGCTTTTTGGCGGCCCCCATAAAACTTCTTCCCATGCCGGGAATCGAACCCGGGCCTCCTGGGTGAAAGCCAGGTATCCTAGCCACTAGACCACATGGGACATGTGATGGTCACATATGTGTTTCGTTGCACGTTATGCAACGTTTCCGTGTTCTGTTAATCAGCATATACTTTGGTCACGGGGTTACAGAACACTTTGATTTTTCTATATTTAATCAATCAAGTTGACAATCCTGCTCCAACATTATTTCCTTTATCAATATTTAACATATATAAATGAACAGGCACATTAGATAATATCTTTAGGAGCTCACAACAATATCCACAATTTGGAGCACACATAATATTCAAATCCTGGAGCAATTCATAATATTCATATACTGGAACAATGCATAATATTTGTTCATCACAATCCTACATAAATCAATATCCTTAAAATAAACATCCTACCAGCTGCTAAAAAGACTACATTAGAATCAGAGTTCTACTCACAATAATATTCAGAATCCCCATTCTGAGGCTGAGATGGTTGTATCTCCAAAGTGGAAAGGCTGAGTGAAGTCTCTATAGGCCGCTACAATCTGAATATATACACTCAAATTAGCAGTTACCAATTCTCGCAAGACAACATATATGTTATTTTTCCTTAGACTTCTGCTTCTTTATATAAAGGTGAGTTTTCCCTTAGAGTTCTGCAAACAGATGTTTGGAGGGGCCATTGTGTCCCTACCACGAGATTACCTTACTGGTTTTCTAATCTGTGTCGGAGTTTACAAAAGAAGCCAGCATGTGTATACAACCTAGCTGACTACAGATATGATAATCTGATAATCTCCATAATCTGTCCTTTAGTTTGCCTGGTCATCTGAGAGCCGGTGTGTTTGGAAAGATATCTGCTACCGTAATTAAATAGGCAACAGTCTCTTTGATTTCGTATATCCTTATGACCGCGCTATCGCTACCTCTGACTTCCTTACTTTCGCATTCCACAAATCCACATGTATCTTCCACCTTCACACAGTATCCATCTTCCCCGTTATCACACTATTTGGTCACGACATGTGTATGTTTGTGTAGATGCTGGTACATTGAGTTGTCTCACCTTTATGTCTCACCCTTGTCTTACGCGCCAATGTTTTGTTTGCCGCGTCGCCCTCGGCAGTCACAGAGAACTTGTAGCCTGAGGTGGACGTTGTTTTGTGTGTGACCTTTACTTTAATTATACGCCACAAATATAGTTCTTGGGTTTACCTTCACCTTATAGAGTTAGTGGTAAACGCCCATTATTTGTGGTGGCAGCCCCATTATATGTGGTGGAAACGGTATTGTCCTTACGCCTACCGAAAGTGACTTGTGAGTGTGTTCGTCCCAGCTAGGTGACGCCCTCCATTACCGCCGCTTCTACTACTCAACCATTCGCTACCTACTTTCAGTGTCATTACACGCCCACCCAGTGCTCGTCTCATTGTTCCTGTGACTCCCTGGCCAGCAGTGTGATAATTCCTGTCACGGTTTGCCTTGCTACATGGCCTTATAGTTCTTGGGTTTACCTTCACCTTATAGAGTTAGTGGTAAACGCCCATTATTTGTGGTGGCAGCCCCATTATAACAGCTTTATCGACAAAGACGAATATTTTCTTACTTCAAGCATTTGAGAATGACGAAATAGAAAGCTAATATAAGCTACATGATATTCACTGAATATCTCTATATACCTGAATAGTCCTGCTTTGAGACAGAAACTTGATAACTCGCATCCTGAACACTCCTGTATCGGCCCGCACCTGTGTCGGAAAAGCTTGTGAGTAAATTTTTCTTTTATATTTTGATTGAGACCATATTACAGCAAACCAAGAAGTGTGACAAGGGTTGGAAAATTCTAACATCGTGAAACTTTTGAAGTATTAAAATAGAATGTAACGAAAAACATGAAACATTTTAACTTTATGGTTTAGCAAAAAAATTTCAAATGTTGGTGTTCCTGTTCATTATCTCCTGCTGCTTTAGTTCTTGTATTACCTGATTATTACTTTTTATTTCTGAGTTTTATAAAGTTTTTGATATTCATTCAGATTATTCAAAATGTCTCTTCTTGCACTACTGTAGCAATAAAAATTTATAATCAACACTTTTTTGTCTTCATGGTATTCATTTCGTGCTGATGTGTTGTGATATTCCTGCTTTCGTAAGGTAAAAAGTTTTTGATCCGTATCTAAAATTGGTAAAATATACTGGTCGTGTGTGTGTGTATATATATATATATATATATATATATATATATATATATATATATATATATATATATATATATATATATATATACATATATGTGTGTGTGTATATATATATATATATATATATATATATATATATATATATATACACATACATATATATGTATATATATATATATATATATATATATATATATATATATATATATATATATACATATACATATATGTGTATATATATATATATATATATATATATATATATATATATATATATATATATACATATATGTATATATATATATATATATATACACATATATGTATATATATATACATATATATATATATATATATATATATATATATATATATATATATATATACACACATATATGTATATATATATATATATATATATATATATATATATATATATATATATATATATATCCTCCCCTTTTCTTCCTCCCATGAGACCTGCAAAGTTAGAAAACAACGAGAAAGAAATAGTAATGGAAGTGTGAAGGGCAGCCATTTTTCAGCGACGTTTTTTTAATTGCACTCCCTCTCCCCTTGAATTGACAGGCAGGCAGTTTTCCAGGCCTGGGAGGCATTTCCAATTATCGTCGGTAACTGCCTCTCCTTGCACCTCCTTCACCTATTTCTACAGTGTTTCAGCTCGTCCTGACACGCAGTCATCCCACTGTAATATCGTAAAAATATTTGTGAATGCATAAAAATAAATCTCAGACCTACGAGACACCTCAAGGGTTTGCTGGTAATTGGCGACCATTACAAGGTAGTGACTTAAATTTTCTGCCTCAGGTGGATGGTGTCATGATCGATAGGCCTTTGTGGCACCGGCGGGAATCTTATTCCTTGACGAAGCTAGGCATCAGTGAAGACGTGCCTGTGACTGGCGATGCCCTTAGTAGTAAAAAAAGGGGAAGTCAGGAGTGATGTAAGAACATTCAGGGACACATGAGGAAAATGCGAAGGGACATCACCTTCTGAGTGACCTGTGTTGGCCCAGGTATTACGATGCTCTTGAATGAGAGGCTCGCTAGGAGGTTCTTGCCGGCGATCTGCCACGACTTGCAAGCAGCAGTGCTGGTCAGGCGGCCGCTGTCATCTAACTCTTCCCAGGTGCTGAGAGTTTAACGTGGGGTGCGTCGTGAGGGCCTATGTCAGTGGTGACAACTACTGAGCCTTATCGATCTCTTCAGCCGCTCAGGTGACGGGCAGTTTAGTGTCCCCAGTGAGGAGGTCCCACCACTACAGTGAGGGAATGGTGGCAGGTGAAACATTCAGCTTAGAGGAAATGATGCTCGAAGAAAATTTCATTTATTTATGTATCTTATTAGTGGTATTAACTACCTGACTCCCTGCCTCGCTTTAATCCTTGGTCTGGTGTTCTCCTTAGCCCTTCATTGAACGGAATAGAGAAAAGTTTGTATTTGACCTTGAGACTCCATTTTTCTTTGTTCAACAAGCAGCTTCTACATTCTATGTGAGAATCTTCTTATCAATTACATATAGATACCTGTCGCGTCAAAACAAGTCTACTGCAATCCTCCTTTGAAGACATTGCATTAAATATTAAATACCTTTCTAAAGTTTTAAAGGCTCTAAAGTTCTAAAGGTCAATACAAAATAATCTCAAGTATCTGTCAATGCGCACGTTGTTTCTCAAGGGTTTTGCAACGGGCGTTCCATTGGCACCGTGTGTTTCTCAACTAAAGTCTTATTATCTTGTCTAAGGGGTTTGTTAACATCTTTCCTGATGCACTATATTTGTAAATATTCAGTAAAGTCTAGCATTGGTTTCAGCTCTGCAAGATACTCCCGAACACACTGTATTCTTTTTGCTGGACTTTTATCTCTACATTCTTTTATGATGAAGCTATTCCTGGCGCGATTCAGGACAAAGGTTCTCGTGAGTCTACCAATAGTGCTGCTCACAAAGTTCTGTTCTTTCAATCACTCTCTTTCTATTATTTATCAAAGAACTTCACACTCGAACTCTGTTACATCTATTCTTAAGGTGACTTTACTCTTACACAAGATTTACTATAATTTAGCAGACGTCTACT
>JAPQNM010000044.1:15300096-15305096 GCA_029783475.1 Metacarcinus magister
GTTGTTATACATACTCAGGCAGATTTTTGAGGATGTACAGAAAGAACACTGATAATATTCTCTTAGAACATGAAGAAATAAAGAGTTATTTTACATAGATTCTGTAGATGATACGATAGCGAACAATGAATATGCTTGTTTTGAATACATTATCAATTCTTTCTATTATATTTTTATTTAGATCTTCACCTCTGATAATTGAGGTTCATTTGTAATATAGTAAACACTATAAATTATCTTGTTGAGGCTTGCTGGGTTAGGGATGTAGTGGGAGGATCTGATGAAAATAAAGTTAATTATAATTTGGTCACTGATATTTTACGTTTATTCGTTGCTTTTTCTCGTCTGTTAACCTAGCTAGCGAATACATACATGGGCGAGCCAATACATACATAGGCGAGTGAATACATACATGGGCTAGCGAATACATACATGGGAGAGCGAATACACACATGGGCGAGCGAATACATACATACCAAAATGATGATGATTTAGGAATACTATATTCTTTGACGTTTCGAAACTTGATCTTCTTCAGAAATTGTGACAGACAAACAGAATCAGGCAGTATATATATCCCCGTGGCAGATCACCTCCCAGGAAATATGTTGACAGAGAGGCCACTGGCGCTTGCGTGTAATTGTTTGTTGTATACCTAGCCGCCTTTGTGTTTATTTGATCTAACCTAACAATGTTTCTGAGTGTGTGTGGGTTCCACACCGTGGAGCAGTATTCAAGTGTTGGTCTGACAAGTGTATTGTATGCTATATGTTTTATGTCTTGTGTACAGCCATATAAATTTCCCTTCAAGAACCCCAGTGTACGGTTGGCTTTTGAAATTTTTTTTCTTTCTTCTATATCATTAACCGTTGGCGCCAGTAGACTTATGGAGGCACAGATGGACTTGCCTCGCCTGTTATCTGGCGTAGGTTTCCAGATTTTTTATAGTGACGCCTCAAATGTTTACATTCTCTCTTGAATATGTTAAGAACGTGCGAGGCTAACTGCTACTACAGCCTCAGATGCATATAACATTGTAAGTCCCGTCTGAGGACAGTATGGCAGCAATTTGGGTAGTCTTTGGCCACTCGGCGGTGATATCAAAGAATGAAAAGTGGTCAGTGAATAACGGGGATTCGAATCCGGGACTCTAGGCTAGACCACTGTACCACCGTGTATTGAATTTTAGGTTTGTGGAGAGATGGATACTAAGATATTTATATGAATGAACAAATTTCAATTGTGTATTGTGAAGTGTATATGTGTGGTGGACGGGTTTGTGTGAACGGGTGAAACGTAAAAGTTTGCATTTGTCTGGATGGAAGTGCATATACCAGATATACCAGGTGCACTCCCACTGCTGGAGGGCGTCTAGGTCTTGTTGAAGGAGTCTACAGTCGTCACTGGTCTTTACTGTTCTATACAGTAAACTGTCGTCGGCTATAAGTCTAGTGTAAGAGTTAGGTGTTGATAGGGGAAGATCATTGATATAAAGTAAGAAAAGTAGGGGACCTAGAACAGTGCCTTGTACTAAGCTACACCACCATCATTTTCTAATGCAGTGGTATTGATTTGTTTACAGTTCACCTGAAGTACCTAACAAGGGTAGATTAAGGGTTAAGGTTTATATTCAGACAGAAATTACGTCTATTTGTCATTAATCTCTCACGCGGGTACTTGTGGAGACTTCGTGCAGGTGAATAGCGGATCAATTCTTCATTGATTTATTACGTATATTTGTCAGTACTTCATAACAGTAAGCCTGCCCTTCCTCTTCCTCTTTGTTTTTCCCTCAACAGGTAAACCCACCAATTATTAGAGTGTCTTGCCCCTCGGTGTTATGTATATTACACATGTGTTAGCGATAACTTTGCCCTCCCGCCCATATTCATATCTCTTAGAGCGAGCAATGTCAGTGCTCATATCTTTATCTTCAGTACTCTAGGTTCGAGCTAAAACCACCTCTAATGCATCTTCCAAGACACAAGTTACTTTACTTTACTCTGTGTTGGGTGCTGCTTTATAAACCAAACTTAGAGAAGTGAAAGGACGTCCGAGCTTGATTTCCGCAGCTGACAGAAACTTCACCCACTATGCCACTGCAGATGGCAAAGGCCTGGCTGAAAAACAGTTTTTGTTTGCCAGTGACTCCATAATTCAATTGTGAGCCACAGTTACTCGCGAACAAACACTGAATGAGTTATTTTGCCTCTGAACTGTGCGAGCGTGACGTATTAGGCACAACACAACGTCACACACCAGGGAGCAGTGAGCAGCGGCGGCACAAAGAGGGACGAGCCCCTGCTTGGTGTTGGGTTGCACCTGACGAGGAGGAAAGTGATGTGAGTGTAAAGGAGTGTGTAACATATATTCGCAGGGAGTAAAAACATGTTCAACCATAATTTAATAAAATGGGATATTTTATTGCTGAAACTGGTTTTTCACTACTGTCAGAAAAAAGGCTGAAAGACAAGAGCATGAAACTATTGTTGGTGATTACGGTTCCCGAAAAGAAAAGAAATAACTTAATCTCTATCAACAAAGGACAGGGTGTCTATCTATCTATTTGTCTAACTACCTACCTACTTACCTATCTATCTATCTATCTATCGATCTATCTATATCTATCTATCTATTTTGCTTGATTACCACGCAAAAAGTTTGTCTTTCTTCTATTGTGTGTGTGTGTGTGTGTGTGTGTGTGTGTGTGTGTGTGTGTGTGTGTGTGTGTGTGTGCGCGCGTGTGCGTGTGCGTGTGCGTGTGTGTGTGTATGTGTGTGTATGTGAGTGTGAGTGGTGTGTGTGTGTGTGTGTGTGTGTGTGTGTGTGTGTGTGTGTGTGTGTGTGTGTGCATGTATGTATGTATGTATGTATGTATGTGTGTGTGTGTGTGTGTGTGTGTGTGTGTGTGTGTGTGTGTGTGTGTGTGTGTGTGTGTGTGTGTGTGTGTGTGCGCGTGTGTTCGTGTGTGTACGCGCGTGTGTGTGTGTGTGTGTGTGTGTGTGTGTGTGTGTGTGTGTGTGTGTGTGTGTGTGTGTGTGTGTGTGTGTGTAACATAGTTGCATCGTGAAAGTAATTTGCCTCATTCTTGGAAGAGAAAGCTTTATAATCTATGTTTTCTTCCAGTTTCAGGTTATTTATGAAAAATCTGAAGTCTTACGAAGTTATATGACGTAACTTGGAAGCACCCGAGGCAGATAATCATAAAGATGTTGGAGCCGGGGGAGAGGGAGAAGAAGGCAGCAGCATCGTGCACGGTAGGTCAAACTAGAAGCAGTAATATTCTAGCTAACATGAATGTGCCATGATATCCATACTATATGGTATCGCTTCCTTTTCTAGCCAGCTTCAGCTGGAAGGAGGGTGGATGGGGAGGTGCCTTCCATTTTGCTGTCCTTTTGTCCCTAACATGTAGATACTATAGTAGTAGAGTATAGTCACACGGACAGTCTCGTTAGGTCCAGGAGGATTATTGCTGTCTGTTCTTCCTTTGTACTCCTTTATATAACAGATGACAGATGACCGACCACAATAACAATAAAGTGACGGGCGTACCTGCCTTACCACCGCCCCGCAGCCTTGCCTGCATCACAACACGTGCACAAACATAACCATGATCTGCCTCGCCAAGCAGCACCTAATTGCATGCGCCACAACGTGTCGCTGACCCGTATACAAGAAAAAAACAAAAAAAACTCAGGGCATTGGGGACCGGAAACTTGGTATAAGATTTTATGGGGCCGGGAAGACGCTCGCTATTTTTTTTTAAGATGCTCAGGAGTAAGGCTTAAGCTTTAATTACTGGCAGGTAGCCGAGGACGGAGGCGACGTGCCGCTGACGAGGCGGGAAACCGTGGCATTATGCTCTTAATCACCTTCTCCAGAGTCACTGATGAGAGAAATGTGCCACATCAGCCAGATCGGGACGGGGAGCGGCAGCCCCCGGGTATATGCACGATGGCGGGGTGGGATGGGGCTACCGCCACTTTATATCGGAATTCATTGGTCTGCCTCCCCCTTCTCTCCCTCAGCCGTAAAAAAAAATCAGCCCGTGCCTCGGGAGTTCTAGGCTGGGATGGTATAGTAAGCTTGGTTATTCCTTGACATTCCAACTCACACATACATTGTGGCAAACTTCTACGTCAGTTTCAAAGAATCTGAGTTCCAGTTGTAAGCAGACAGACATCAGTAGCCTGGACTCATTAGGCCGCTCTACTGCACCAAAGATTCATGTTACTGTTTACTTCATCTTCACCTCGTCATGTGCACTAGTAGTTAGTGTACAGTAATGAGATCAAACAGCCTAGAAAGAACCTAAAGGTCTGTTAGTGTTTGTTACCCCATCTAATCCTCCTCCTCCTCCTCCTCCTCCTCCTCCTCCTCCTCCTCCTCCTCCTCCTCCTCCTCCTCCTCCTCCTTTTACTTCTCCTCTTCCTCCTCTTCTTCCTCCTGCTCTTCCTCCTATTCTTCCTCCTACTCTTCTCCTCCAACAATGAAGTTAGTGATGGTGTAGCAAGAGGTAGGAGGTTGTTGCAAAAAGTGCTTTATATCGATACTCTATAGAAGCAAAAAACTTTTTGCGGATAGTGTCCCGTTGTATTCGCCGTGGTTGCCAGGAGCGCTGCGGTGCTGTCGGGGTAAATAAACTCCATAGCATCAGACAGGATTCAGAGGACTGGGGGTACAGTACATACGTTATTCTCGCTGGAGGGACGCAGCCTTACCCCGCTTTTCGAATTGGTCACACATGTTTGGCGCACCGTTGTTTTAATAAGAGAGGTCCTTCCCTTCTTTTCCCATAACTGCCTTCTTCCCATTTTTCTGTTGAGCAGCTGCCAGTCGAGGGTCGTTGTATCTTTGAATGAAGGAGGTTAGGTTAGCCTTCACGCCATTTTCCTCATTTACATTATATTCTAATTTGTTTTAAAGTCTTGTAATTGTTTGATTTAATCTCCTTTTAGTTCATGTTTAAAGTGTAAATTTCATCCTTTTTAGTGCGA
>JAPQNM010000044.1:15322596-15325096 GCA_029783475.1 Metacarcinus magister
ACACACACACACACACACACACACACACACACACACACACACACACACACACACACACACACACACACACACACACACACACACACACACACCTCATATATCTGGAGGCAGCAGTATATCTAGTGAAGCAACATGTATTACACTCTGCCCTGTGTCATCGTATTTAGTACAGAACACGTGCAGACTGTGTATCTTTGTCAGACTTGTAGCAGCTTGTGGTAAAGACGAAGAAAGCTTTATAAAATGGGATACACGAGACTCATGTTGTGTTGATATATTCATGACGGGCGGCAGGTTGTATGCACTGTGTAAAATATCCTTAGGCGACGTGCCAGATGTGCTGACCTGCTTCGTGAATCTTCTTCTGAAGCCTCAAACTCTCAGTCGTATATAAAACTAGATCCTCCCTTTGCTGTAGTTCGTGCTCATACTTACTCGTTGATTTTCTACTCAGGTCTGCATAGTTTAGCTCATTATAATGCAACTTTCCTTTTTTCGTAGGTTTTAACTCGTCACCTGTCTGCTTCCTATTCTATTCTACCCGAGGTGCTACTGATTTTATGGTAATGTTTGCAGCAAGGTGTTAGGCGGCACTGATGACTTCTCTTGGAATAATTATACTGTGTTTATGTGTCAGAAATTCCTGTATTAGGAAGGTTGAGTGAAATGCGGAAAGTGTCAGTGTAACTCTTGGTAATACTTTAACACTTCAGTTTTCATTATGAATAGATGAAAATGTGTTTCCTCAATGAGAACAAACCCATTTAATATCCCAATCACCTCAGTTTCAGTCGTTCTTCGTTACTTTAAGGTTTAATGAAAAAAAAATTACTCTTATTATCCAGTGTGAAGAATTAAAAAAAAAATCACCGATTATTTTCTTAATTGCTTCTCATGATTTTGACGTTTATTGAATGTTGTAAGTTCTCCTCTTGGAATATATTCTTTCACTATTTCTAATAATTATTCAGAACTGATAAAGCTGAATCTCGCTTTCGAACCTTTCCCTCAAACACTGAACGACTGGCTGAGGCTCAACTCTCGTGTGATGGTTGTGGGTTCTCTTTGTTTGCTGTCGAGAAAATATCCTAACGTTCTATTGGTGTCTTGAGATCTGTCGGGAAAGGACAGTGACATGGCAGTTCTGTCCCTTCTTACTGCTTCTGCTGCCCCTAGCTCCGTCGGGGAAGAAGGAAGAAGAACAATGGTGCTAAACCTTCCTACGTGGTGCCGGTGTCCTAAAACCTGTCGGGCAAGAATGTAGTTCGTTGCTAATCCAATCCAGCACGTCTCAGCAGCAGAGTTTATCGGTCAAGTCGGGCGTGTGCCGAAAGCCTGGTTGGCGTGCGGGGACGTGCTGTGTCCTGTATTATAACTTGGCTCACGTTCAGCACAGTCGGACGCAAGGGAGCTGAAAGTGTGCCCGAGGTAGCGTGTGGGAAGCTTTGAGTTGGAGCTGTGTTTTGTGTAGACGAGTGGACGGTTGACATTATTCTCGTGTTAACTGCTGCCAATTAAATGTAACATCATGATATTCTCGTGAAGCTGTATTTGATATATGTATTGCCTTTACCGTCATCATTATCGTTAGCATCAAAAACGTTGTCACTGTCACTACCACCACCACCATTACCACCACCATTTTACCTTCCTTTTTTTTTTTACACCGCATCTTTTTCGCTTCTCGCCAACTGACTCGCGTCGCTTCATGCTTCGCGGAAGTTTGCCCTTCAGCCCCCCCCCTCCCCACACACACACGCGCACGCACCCACGCACGCACCCACACCGCGGCCGTCCCGGTGAAGGCAAGACAAGGGTAACCCACCCGCCGCCAGCCCGCCCGCCGGAGATAATGAGAGCACCCACCTGACAGCCTAAATAGAACACAATTTTCTCCCCCGTCATCAACCCTGCCGAGGCGCGAGGCGAGAAAGGGTTGCGAGAGTTATTGTTATTAGTTCAGGAGGGTGGGTCTGGGGGGCTCGGGAGGCATCCGGGCGTACGAGGCGAGGGACGTCTTCATGAGCAGCAGCGTCTCATTCACCCACGACTATGAATGTGTGTTTGCCTCAATTTATTATCATCATCGTGAACCTATTTCCTGCTGAAAAGCGCGTTCGATCTATAACACAAGCCTAGTACAGGATCTTTTATATATATATATATATATATATATATATATATATATATATATATATATATATATATATATATATACATTATTTGTTCATTCTATAGATTGCAAATATCCCGGCATGAGAGGCTGCAACACTATGTTGGTGCACGGGCTGGGCAGCTGCACGCTGAGACTCGTCTATAGGACCAAACTGCAGGCTGAGGCAATACTTGCCTTTCAGGCTGAAACTGTCCATTAAGATGGATTACCTTCCTGGGTGCTCTGCTGCGACGGCGCTGCCCCTGCGAGCTACAGGAGGGGGGAGGGATTAGCCTAGCGGGGCGGCCAAGATAAGAGTAGACTTGGATCTTGTTGACGGGCAAT
>JAPQNM010000044.1:15332596-15335096 GCA_029783475.1 Metacarcinus magister
TGGTGAACACGATGTCACCGACTTCGATTTCGTGCGGTTTAGCGCGCTGATGCTGTTTATTTAGCATAGATTCCTGAGAGTCTGCTAGGCTGTCACGGACGGAAATATGGATGCGCTGAAAAGCTGAGACGCGATTTCTTATATAATCGTCGATGCAGTAGAGCGGACGAGGCTCAGAGGAGAGGAACTCATATGGGAGTTTCTTGTCCAAGCCATATAATATGAAATGCGGGGACTCGTTGATAGATGAGTGAATCGCAGCGTTGAGAGAACACGCGACTAAGGGAATGTGTTCATCCCATGAGGAGCTTGAACCGGCAATGAAACGTAATATGTCGAGAATTCGACGGTTTGCTCTTTCAACTTTTCCGTTCGCCTGAGGGGAATATGGAATGATGTTACACTTTTTGATATGAAATGACTCGCAGACAGCCTTGAACATGGCATTGTTGAATTTGGTGCCATTATCCGACAGTAGCACCTTAGGGGACGCATATCGGCAGATAACTTCGTCTATCAGTGCTCGTGCAACTGAACGTGCAGATTTGTCCTTGAGAGGAACCAAGATACTGAAACTATCAATGAAAAACTATCAATGCAAACGAGCAAGTAGTGGAAACCGTTCTCGGTCAAAGGAAGTTTCAACACGTCGACTGACAGACTGTCCCATGGCGCATGAGGTATAGGGTAAGCGAGATTTGGAGATTCGTGATGGAGAGAGGGGCGATGCTCAGCGCAAGAGGCACATAAGAGGCAGTGACGAGTGATATCTTTCCGCATGGAAGGCCAGAAATACGACCTTTGAGCTTGTTTGAATGATCTATCTTTTCCTGGGTGACCAGCGAGAGGTGAGTCATGAATGTGGTACAAGATAGTGGGCACGAGGGCTTCTGGAATGACAAGCTGAGATGCATGATGTAAGTCATCGTCCTCAGAAATGACAGTACTTGATTTATAGAGGATCTCATCTCGAAGCAGAAATGAGTCTGGGGAGAATGGCAAGCTTGGAAGGTTACTGGCATCACCTGACTCAAGGTAGTAAATGAGACGTGTGCAGAAATGGTCAGAGCGTTGAGAGGATTTGACTTCCTCAAGAGTAGGGAGTGACTGTGATGCTGTAAGTAGAGCGACAGGAGCGACATGACGGGACAGAGCGTCAGCGACAGAATTAGCTTTACCTGGGATGTACGCAAATGAAGGATTATATTCTTGAACGGTGAGTTGCCAACGGGAAAATTTTCCAGTTAAGCTAGTTCCTTTGAACAACTCTGTGACAGCGAAATGATCGGTCAGAACGTGAATGCGATATCCGAGTATTATGTTTCTGAAATGACGAAGTGACCAAACCACTGCGAGAGCTTCGCGGTGTATGACGCTGTAGTTGCGCTCAGCAGCATTGAGCAACCAACTGGCGAAAGCAACGGCGCGTGATTTACCGTTGTAGTCACGTTGCATGAGGACAGAGCCGATACCGATGTTTGACGCGTCAGTGCAAAGGGTAAAGTCCTTGTTGAAGTCGGGTGAAATTAACTGAAACTAAGCTGAAAGTATTACATTATTCTTATGTACAACATAGTTTTAAAAAAACAAAATCGAAGAGGAAATTTTGCAAAAAATTTCCCGGAGTAGAAAAAATGACAAAAATACACCATATGTTGAGATCAATTCTACACATCGACGAGATTCTGTCAGATGGTTAAACGTGTCGTAAGGCTTAGTTATGAACTGCTTTGAGCTGTAACAGTCATTACAAGAATATTCGTGGACGTTAAGACTATATGTGTTCCTTACGGGGTAACGTGTCTTGTGTAGGAGTATACGCGGGTTACTGATAGCTATCATATCCTCTTGATGGAGCATGACACTGCAATAAAAGTACTGCATTACATTTTTTAATAAAAATAAATAACTTCCATAGCCATTGGCACCGGTGACAGAGTTAGTAGTGAAGATTTTGATCGGCCAGTCATGACCGAACGAGCAGTGGGAATTGAATTGTTTTCTGCCTCTATATACCTAATTATAGTGAGCCTTATCTTGATGCAGCAGCATTTAAGAAGGTCAAAGGAAGGCTATGTACACTACAGGAATAATCAAACAGATTCTGCCATCCTGAAATAGTGTATAAAAACTAGTTTTCATCATATTTTCTAATTAAACTAGCTGTAACTCTTTTCGTTTTACTCGTATTGAATTTTCAATCAATTCTTCAAAATCTGCACCTTTTTCCGATCATTATGGTATGTAACAAGTACTGATAAACACAATATTAAGAAAATATATATTACGTACTCACGTAAAATACGTAGATTATAAATAATGAAAAAAGAAACTAGACGCAGGATTGGAATGGGATAGGGTTTAAAGAAAAGAGAAAAATATTTATGCTTTCACAACATAACTCTTTGTTATATTTGATCGGTATCTATCGCATGAAAAATAGTTATTTACTAAAATAATGATATCATTAAACAAACAATATCAGCTTCTAAGCTAAGAT
>JAPQNM010000044.1:15340096-15355096 GCA_029783475.1 Metacarcinus magister
AATAAGGGAGAGAAAGGGGGAGGAGAGGGAAGCAACAAGCACACCAACTATTTGCGTCACTTTGTATTATGGGTAAATTTAAGCTTACATTGCGGAGTTTAAACTTTTTCTCTGTGCTATTTGGCACCATATTGGTCTATTGGGGATAAATTATGTCCCTGTTAGCGGTAAATTTTAGTCCGGCGGAGGGAGCGTGCGGGGCGGCGCCAGCACAGAGCAGGGAGGCCCGTCCATGAAATTTCTCTGTGTATTCGCTTTTGTCACGGCTAAAAATACATACTTACCGTAAAATGCTGCGTAAAAAGTAAATACCAACCCAGTAAATCCTCAAAAAATATTCCAACAACGAGACTACTCTTTTGTACGAGCAGATGTCTAGCAAACAAAACAGCAAGAACATCGGGTGCTTCAGTTAGTGAACGTAGTTATCAAAATATAGATAATTGTTTTCGAAACTATATTTTCTTATCATTATGTATTCCGCCCCCACAGCGCAGCGTTGCTTGTACCAACCACTGACTGCATCCGTGACCTCTGTGGTGCGTGGGAAGGGCGGGGGTGGAGAGCAGAGGGAACAATGGTGCCGCTGGAGACTAGGGTCCCAAACGGCACAACAGCGAGGCAGATGCGGCGCTCATTACGGCCAACAGGGTGAAAACTGCGGCGGGATAATAAAAGGAAGGACCAGACACACACACACACACACACACACACACGCACACGCACACCCACACGCACACCCACACGCACACCCACACGCACACGCACACACACACACACACACACACACACACACACACACACACACACACACACACACACACACACACATACACTTACACACACACATATACTTCGTACACATGCAGGCAGACAGACAGACAGACCGACAAACAGACAGCGTGACTGACAGAGAGACAGCGGGTGTTGATCAGGTTAATTTATTTACACAATATAGCTTCGTTTCCATCTCGTTTGTGTCGTTTGATTGACACGATTCATGAGTGCAAAATGTTGACACCAATAATGATAGCAACAATAGCAATTATGATTATAATAAGGATATTACCATTATTACTACTACTATTACTACTACTGCTATTACTACTACTTCTACTACTATTACTATAGTCAGACCGACCATACACTGCGGGTGGCGAGTGTAAACAGTCAGGAAATACCCTTTTACAGGCCTGCCACGTGTCTTTTAATCCGCATTGTAGAAATGTTTCAATATAAGTAAAACCATGGCAGACATGATCAGGAAATATGCATACACGTTTATTCATAGTATTATAATGTATGTAGAAACAGTAAACTTATAATGGATAAGATATATATAAACATATAAAGAAACGTGGCATACATATTT
Organism: Metacarcinus magister; assembly: GCA_029783475.1. NCBI lineage: Eukaryota > Metazoa > Arthropoda > Malacostraca > Decapoda > Cancridae > Metacarcinus > Metacarcinus magister. The sequence continues at coordinate 15,341,469 of JAPQNM010000044.1, forward strand.
AACAGTGTTGCTAATAAAAAGCAGTACCTATTAATGAACTTCCCTTTCGTTTTGGGATGGATAAGCAGTTTAACAATTGTATTTAGATGATATCGTGAAGGAAAGTACGATAAAATAAGCTGAAATAAGTAAGAAAGAAAAATACATTGAAATCCTAGTTGTGGAAATACTCCCAGACACGCTCGCGGCCTTGACCTGACCATCTGACCATAGTAGACACACTTTGCCTCTTGTAAATTTTTTAAAATACGAAATTGATTTGAATTTGCGCGCAAATCTCGACACGTGGCACCGCTGTCACACGGGTATTCCCCACGATGGTCACACCCTGACCAAGGCCTAAGGTCGGTCTGACTGCTGCTGCTGCTGCTGCTGCTGCTACTACTACTACTACATATTGCTATTACCGCTATCAGCACTATTAATGACATTGATGATGAAATAAAAGCATTGTTAAACTTCCACACTGCAAGAAAGAAGCAGGAACTTACTAGTTTTTCCCTTATTTCTTTATTTTGAGGAGGCGTCGGTTGGCGAGGCAACGGGGGGTTGACTTCGTAAAATGAATAAATGAGGAAAGCGACGGCGGCCGGGGGTGGTTAAACAGGAAGTTGAAGAAAATGTAAGAGAAAGAGAACTGAAGCGACACTGGAAGCTCTTTTGTTGAGGTCATGTGACGGTGAAAAGTGTGGAGAGATGAAGAGAGCGCTGAGTGCCTTCTGGAGGCTACCTTTTTTTTTTTGTTAGTTTGAAGAAGGATTAAAATTGCCTTTAACATTGCTTTTATTCTAAATGTGTGTGTATTTTTCGTTCAATATGTAGTTATGAGAAGTCAGAACTGCCTGTAGTACTGTTTATATTGATATTTTCATATTTCATCAAACGGAGCCAGTATGTAGAAAATATTTACATGAAAAAATAATGATAATGAAAGCATAGTTTACCAGTTCACATTGCTCAGATAACTACCATCAGTTAACTGTCTACTATGTCACGTTATATTTAATTTATGTCTAGGGGTATCTAAGAGCCAAACCCCACCCCTGTGACCGAGAGAGAGAGAGAGACGTGACCCCGCTCCCTTCCTTATATATGACCCGCACCCTTTGTGACCTGGCTTGCCCTCATACAACTGTATACCTCCGCGGACTACATCTCACGTACGCCAACCCAACATTTCCCACACACAAGTACATAACACATCACTTATCTTATCTACCTACTATATGTATAACTTAACCTACATAGCAACTAACGTCCCCAACAAACCTCTATTAACCCCATACAACCTAATCTATACTTATTCACTACATGGTACCCTGGTGACACCCGCGTCAAGATGCTAACACAAAGCATAAATGCGGGATCCGCCATTTTCTTACAGGTTCTCAGTTAAATGCACATGTCACATTCAAGTACCATACTACATATCATTATACATATCACTACAACTATCAGATGAACGCGTCATTAATTACCTTACACCTGGCGGCCATAATGATCGTGGAACCTTATCTGGCACTGGTTGGTTTCCGACAAAGTAAAAAAACATTTACCACGGCCACCACGCCTCGGGGACGGTGTTTTCATCCTAAGCTTCCACAACCCAGACACAAACTGTTGCTGGAGGTACTCGGTGCGTTGCTCGTTTTCATTTTCATTGGGTAAGTGAGTGTGCCGAGAGTTGTCCAGGGTGGTGGCGAGTGCAGTGCCGCGTGGAGGCGAGGACAGCAGTGCCGCGCTCAGAGCTGCTGTTGCCTGGCCGGAAGGAGGCGACACCTGCAATTATAAGTTTGCAAATGGCGACTGGAATGTGGGGGACTGTTTTCTGCTTCCTCGAGTTCTAACGAGGCCATTACAAAGGTCCGTAAGGGGAGGAAACAATGCCCGGGAGGAGCATTGGGTAAACTCACTCCTGATAACTCCGAGCACACTGCGGTGAACTAAGGTTGACCGACAATTGTCTCTTTATTCAAGGGTCGCAACACTTCGACACCTTTACGTGGAGAAGAGCTTCTTGACGAAAGGCATTCCATAAAGTTCTATGTGAGGCAAGTTCATTTGTGCCTTTTTGTTCCATGCGGCAAGGCGAGGCCAGCTTCTGTACCAATTTCTGTCAGGTATAAAACACCTTGATGCAGACAAATAAACAAACAGACCGACAAATAAACATAAAAAAAACATGTAAACGGATGGACGTACAGAATATAGATACATGCATACCTTCATATGCACTTCATACATTCATTCAGTCCATTCATTTGAGTCAAGCTTCAACAAGAATCTCCAAACAGATGTTCTCGTGCTGTGTCTGAGCAGAAGCATGGCGTCGCTCGTCCCTTTTCTCACAGGAACAACAAGGTCTTCTTCCTCTTTTCTATTCTTCGTGTAAAAGTTTGGAATCTGAATTCGGAACTATTTCTTTGAATAGCAAACTTTCCCCGCCCAGTAGCCTCTTGTCTCTGTAGGGGAATGTTGAGCTCATGGAGGATTGGGGTGTAAGTCGTAAGGGTGAGTGTAGCAGTCTGGTGCTTCAATACATACTGATCACCATCCTGAGTCCTCTTCAGGTGGGTGGCAGTGCAGCATCAGAGGACTCACTCAAAGGTCAGGCTCAGGTTAGACCTTGAAATGGTGTAAATGTTGCTTGGTTGCAGATGAGCTGCGGGCTTATCAGCAGTCTAGCAGCAGCAGCAGCAGTAAGGAAATTACAAAGTCATTTTTAATTTATCATACGTTAAAGTTGTTGTTGCATAATGTTTAGTAATATAGTATTGTCTTGTTGCAATATTTTTTATTTCTTCTCTTGTCTTTGTGTGCGATATCCATGTGTACAAACACACACACACACACACACACACACACACACACACACACACACACACACACACACACACACACACACACACACACACACACACACACACACACACACACACACACACACACACACACACACACACACACACACACACACAGAGAGAGCGCAAGAGAGAGAAAAAAGAAAGAAAAAAAGAAATGCTTGCTCACAACGGAAGAAACTCAGCCACCCAAGAAGTGGAAGCTCCACTCTTAGAAGAGAGGAGGAAGGAAGTTAGTGAAGGATCACCCCCAAAGGAGGACAAGTTTGTATTCCTCTCACATTCAAGAAAGGAGGCAGACAGGTTGGCCGGCTGACTGGCTGCCTGGCGCGCTGGAAAACCAGGTTGTGTGCTGGAGGGGAAACAAGAGACATTCAGATAATAGAGAGAGAGAGAAAGAGAGAGAGAGAGAGAGAGAGAGAGAGAGAGAGAGAGAGAGAGAGAGAGAGAGAGAGAGAGAGAGAGAGAGAGAGAGAGAGAGAGAGAGAGAGAGAGAGAGAGAGAGAGAGAGAGAGAGAGAGAAAGAGAGAGAGAGAGAGAGAGAGAGAGAGAGAGAGAGAGAGAGAGAGAGAGAGAGAGCCGCATCTGCCACAAACAAAAAATTGTCTATCATCTATCAAGTTGACAACATCAGTCCAGGATCAAAAGAAGGAAAAAACAGTAATTGAACCTTTTTTTTCCCATTCTTCCCTCGGTATTTTTTCACGTACTTTAGTATTTATTCTATCCATCAGTAGATTGTTTTAGGTCTTTGCACGCAGAATGAAGATTTTGATGAGCAGTGTAGCAGCGTTCCTTAAGCATGAAATCTCAGCACGTTTGGAGAAAGGCTTCAGGAGTGTACTCTAACAAAGTAAAGCCAATATTAGTGCTCATGTGTTAAGGTTGGTGGAACGAACAACTGACTACCGGCGTTTACCTGGAAAGGTATTCTCCATACTTGTCTTATGTTACCTGAGGTTCTACTATTACTACTACTACTACTACTACTACTACTACTACTACTACTACTACTACTACTACTACTACTACTACTACTACTACTACTACTACTGCTAGGAATTATTTTGAGGTTCTGTGTCTGCCATGAGTGGGGACGAAGGGCTGAACGCGAGGGTCGACAGTAAAAGGGTGGATGCAGTGTTTTGAACTCGAGCCATTACTCAGCGGGCAGGGCAATGATCCTGTTTTTTTACGCCTGACTGATCCACGTAGGACGCGACGGGAGGCCTGCCTCAAACACTCCTCTCACCATGACGATACTGTGACTAAATTATCCTAATTAAATTAACAAGAAAGAAATAGCAAATCAAATGCATGAACCCAAGAGATTGTATATATATATATATATATATATATATATATATATATATATATATATATATATATATATATATATATATATATGTATATTTATATTTTTACGAGTGACAGTAAACACAACCAAAATTTGGCCATCTATTACTATTACTTTCGTATGCAATAATAGTAACCGTAGTATTCAAACTGTTTTCGAAAGGATCTTAATGCTTGTGTAAACCATAAATCTCATAACAAAACATATTTTTATCAGAGATTGTGTGTGTGTATGTGTATGTGTATGTGCGTGTGCGTGTGTGTGTGTGTGTGTGTGTGTGTGTGTGTGTGTGTGTGTGTGTGTGTGTGTGTGTGTGTGTGTGTGTGTGTGTGTGTGTGTGATCGCCGTGGACAAGAGGACTCGGCACACACATGGAGGATGGATGGGTAACAGTTACTGTATCGGACACATGCCACGCCGGCGGGACATTGCACCGCCTCAGCCGCGCCTCGGAGACCATTCCCGTGATATTGGGGATCACGAGGTCACAGGGAAGGGAGAGTGTCTCGAGGAGGGAATAGATAAGGATCTGAGGAACGCCGCAAGAGGCCTGGGGATATTAGGATTAAGGCGGCCGATGCTGTGACGTGGGTGTTGTGGTCGTGATGCTGCGCCACCGTTGCAGAAACCACCCACCCGATAAATTATGTTGGGAAGCGCCTCTGGAATGATCACTTGATCTTTCTACAGAGTTTTGTTTCCAGCAGTTGAAAGAAACATTCTGAGTCTTGGCGCTGCGAGTGTTCTTATTTTTTCTTCACAACGAGGCTTTCATGCGCAAGGACAAGGATCATGAGTTTCACATACGTATTAGAATTTACAGTGACAGTCTGCATTTGAAACTCCCACGATGGGTTGGTGCAAGGTTCGTGGGCAGCAGGTTTTGTGAAGCTGGAGTAGGAGTTGCGTCAGGAATCACTGCCACATTATTAGTTTGCATATAAATCCTTGCTTCCCCTAAACCGTTTATGATAATTTTTTTTTACTCGTTTACTGATATTATGGAAATGGGAAAAGATAATGTAGTTTCATCAATTTTGAAGAGTTCACTTTAGCACGCATATAGGCACAAATTTCCATAAAGTCTAGTTCTTTCAGTTAAAAGTATAATAATTTACTTTATTGTGTGACGTTCAGTTCATCACCGCCAACCAGCCTCAACATCACCTTTGTTTTCATTACATTTATCTTAACAACTACGTTGTGACTTTCTCTGTTCAATTGCAAGATCAGCTGAAATAGTTAGTACATTTGCTCATGTCCAGGGGGAATATAATCGACTCCTGAGTGAGGCAATAGAAGCCAGTAGGTTCAAAGCCTGTGTAGACATGTTTAGGCCGGTCTCTTGGTTGAGACCTGCCCGAACGAATCTTGCTTGTCAAGGCGGCGGGCGAGGGCTGGCCAATCATGCTAACCACAGCGGTACCAAATAAGGAGTGGAAAATATCCAGTGTTGTTTATTCAGGCAAAACATGAGGCAATACAATGTAAAAAATAAGTACATTATTCTACAGTAATGTTACAAGCAATGTTTTAGTGTAGTGGCATAGAAAAAATATAGAGCGACAAACTCCGGTTGGACAATTGATGATCATATAACTCGATCTGTAACGTTTGTGCTTTTCTTTCCAATAGAGAATGCAATTGGCGTCACGCTAATCCATGCTATCACGACCTCGGTACAGTGTGAGTTGGCTAACCTGCTCTTGTGTTGTTGGGAGAATATGCCAGAGTGTTGTGAAGTGACAGGAACTCAATTCATGCCTCATTTTCGGTATTAACGTCGTGCTGATGACCTGTGTGAAAACAGCGATGGCACACTTTTCCTGTGTCATTGGGTGTGGAATAATACAGACAAACACCGAAATGTTTACTTTCATCGCATGTCTGATATCAATGTGGCAAGGTGTACGAAGGGAGTCGATAGCCTATGGTTATCAAGGATCTGCAGAGCCTAGATTTCAAAGTCTGAACACTTGAGACTCTGTGGAAAGCACTTCATTACAGGCAAGAATCATGTCTCGCTAGTAAACAATAAGTGTTTTTCATCTCTGTAACTGGAGCCTCTAAAGTCAATCTATAACCACCCGATCGTGATTCAGAACATTTTCTTTTTTCACTGGTGTTAAGCAAAGATTTTAATGATGTTGCGAAGAGAAAGTACAAAATAATATGCGCAGTATTTTATTTCCCATGATACCCTAACGAGATGTTGTGTCCTACTAGACTCCCAGGTAAGGGCGGCAACCCAACGTGGCTGCTCCGTTAAAAGGTCACGTGATTGAAAATGCTTAATTTCTGCTACATACTTAATCTTTATTAGCCTCTTACGGGTTGGATTCAGCAGATCAGATCCACTAATTTACATAAAATTCTGCTCCTACATGAGGACATGTTTTCCTGTCGCTACATTGGCATGGCACCGACACATGCCTGTCAGGTGGCTATTCTGAACACAATGAGCGGCGGGGAGCGTCATGCTTACAAGGCAGAAGCTTCCATGGTAGTAGGTCGTGAGCAAGAACAAGGTCACGCGACAGAAGGGGAAAACTAGGCAAGGTGAGAAGCAGTACCATTCCCCCCCCCTGACCCCACCCCACCCCTCCCCCCGCACCCACTTTAAGCTTGGATGCGTAAATGTGAGATTAGTGCAGTGCTCATAATAACAGATAAGGCAAGCGGTGCAAGTCCAGTGCAGAATAAAGGTGTGTGCAACATTTCTCATTTCTCAACTATATGTGTGTTGGTCATATGTCCCGATGCACTCCAGCGAACCTTCATAGGTAATGGCACTTGAATATTATGTGATGCGCTGCGTCCACCCTTTCATCGAACACTTTATTCCCTCTTTCACGGATAACTTTTTCTCCTTTAATGTGAACTCACCACAGGGATTGTGAATGTCTAGTAATGATGATTGGGATGAGGTCACTTGCATCACTCTCTCTCTCTCTCTCTCTCTCTCTCTCTCTCTCTCTCTCTCTCTCTCTCTCTCTCTCTCTCTCTCTCTCTCTCTCTCTCTCTCTCTCTCTCTCTCTCCTTCTATCTACCTATTTAATAATCTATCTATCTACCCATCTATGTCGATCATCTTTGTCGATCATTTTCTTGTGCCAATCAAGGGTCGCCAGCCTTTGGTTTCCACTTTTGAATAGTAGAAGGAAATGTTATCCAGACATCTGTTACAGTTTCTAAATACTCACAGGCTGGTACAGTCGACTATTATATTAAGTATTGTCACACTTTCCAGTTACTTCTTTATATCATGTTGATGAAAATATTACTGTGACTTCTTATTTAGATGCACTATGTAACTTATAAGATATGCATGTATCACTTTTGTATTATTTTGTATTGACGGAGAAGCTACCAAGAAAGAAGGAACAACACTCCCTTCCCCCTTTGTTTCCCTCTGACGATGATGATGATGATGATGATAGTTATTAATTGAGTGGCTACACATGAAGACGAGATCAATATATGGGCTGACAACTTACTCTTTCTGTAACATCATTCCCTCAAACATTCCCGTCTACAAAACAAATTACAGCATCTCCTTCCCTCCTCTCCTCCTCTGTACTCGAATCCAGCCTGGGAAGCACCTTTGTCATCAGATGTGCGGCTTTCCCGTCGTGTCCTCACACCTGCACACCTACCTCTAGGGTTGACATTTACGTGACTTCATCAGTGAATAAAAGCGTTGGTGGCTCGAGAGAAATAGATAGATAGATAGATATAGGAACACATAGGAAGAACAAACAACAACAGGCCTGCTGGCCCTTACGAGGCTGTTTGTGAGTACACTATCTAGAGAGAGAGAGAGAGAGAGAGAGAGAGAGAGAGAGAGAGAGAGAGAGAGAGAGAGAGTGAGAGTGAGAGTGTGAGTGTGTCAATGACCGGCTGTGTGAGGTGGTGGTCACACTAAGAGGCTCAGACCTTAGTAAGACTCCCTATCGCCCCCCTCCCCCCCCACCCCCCACGCCCTGCTCTACAAAGATACACCCTACCCACACTCTCCTTCCCGCCCACTCCTGAAAGTAATGGGATGATGACAGGAGCCGCCACGCACGCCACCTCTGGTCAACCACCAGTCCACCTGTGTGTGACCTTTGACCTATTTTGACCACTTCCTGAATAACCCAGAGAGCACAGTTTTTTTTTTTTTTACCGAGTTTTATTTTCATTCAAATAAGCAAAAATAAAAACTTTTACGTTCACATTTGATTCGTCGCTCTACTTTGCTTTCGTCTATTTTTAAATGAAATAAATATATACACTCGAACGTGGTGTACAAATATCAAGATGTGTTGATAATGGACAGTGACAGTGTGGAAATATAGAGCAGCCTCATAACAGTAATTGGTCTGTCCTGTTTTAATAAGAGTTAAGCAAAAATTTCGAGTGGAGGTTGAACTAAAATTATCCCACGTATCTGTTGATTATCTGAAATGTATATGTATCCATGAACACACACACACACACATACACACACACACACACACACACACACACACACACACACACACACACACACACACACACACACACACACACACACACACACACACACACACACGCACACACATTTTGATCCAACATAGTCATGCATATTCATTGTTGTGTATTCAAACAAAATTCAAAATATTAGTACTGACAGTTATATTCTTTTATTATTATTAGAGACGCAAACAACTCTACGGGTAAAGAAATGTCAGAACTGTATTGTATCGTTTTCCATGAGAGTGAGTTATATAAGATTACTGATCGTTCGTGAGGTGACTTATCAAATAAAAACGAAATACGATACAAATTCAATGAAGGAAAAAAAAAATGTGCCATCCTTTTCAGGTGAGATTTTTGTACAAGAGCAACATAGAACAAGCGCCATTTGCTTCCTGGTATGATATGTTTTAAGTTTGCTTTCATCAACACATCCTCGGGAGCTAGACTGACCACACCCATTCCGGAACTCTCCCTTTCCATTTATTTTGGTGGAGTTGCTGTTAGGGAGCTTTTTTTTTTTATCTAAAGTTTGATCAATAGTCCTTTTCCAGTGTCCTTTTCCAGTAAAAAAAAATTGAAAAAATACGTAGCGTGGCAAGCTTGGTAGTCCTACTCACCCTCGCTGCCTCGCCATGTCCAGCTTGATGGGGTGATGGGGATACAGGAGGCATGGAATAGGGAGCTACAGTGCCTATCAACGTATGTATCATGAGTCATTCGTTGTAGCCTCTTTGGGCGCAGCTCCATCATCCACTTGCGTCTCACAGCTGTATAAATAGTGCGTAACTTTTTTCATAACGTTTGAGCTGCAAATGAGTCCCTAGTTTTGAAGTTTTGAATGAATAATCCTCGTGTGCAGCGTTTCATCATCACCCAGAAAGGCTGTAGCACACACCCACACTTCATGCTCCATTTTTTTTTAATACCTCGGCCAGAGAATGTCACAGCAGGCAGGCATTTTGAAGCTGACGTGTTGCGAACCAAGTGTGCTTTCCTGTCGGGTCGGAGTGGGAGGAGTGTTGCAAGCAAAGCCTTCACGCCCCCGATCACCGTTATACAGCCTTGGCCTTGGCGTCGCTGTTCTAGACTCGAGTTCGTAAAGGAATGTTGAAGCTGCATCCATCCAACAGTAGTTTACCTCGTTCTCTCCGATCCTCTCTCTCCCTTGCCTTCCTGTTCCCTCTCCAACCTGACTTGCTTGCCGCTGAGATTAACTGTTTGCATTACGGAGCCTAATTAACTTGTTCATATTCAACGCGTCCGTGTATATAAATGCTATGCTGTTTAAGGGCCGTAGTCAACAGAGGCTGGTCGAGGGGAAGAGGAGGGTTGTGGAGGGAGGAGAAAACGTGGAGTGTACTTAGGAAGAGGGTGAGCATTATAAAGGATTACAAATTATTACAAGCTAAACACACACACACACACACACACACACACACACACACACACACACACACACACACACACACACACACACACACACACACACACACCTTTATATAAATGACGAAAGAGTAACGTCCCGCCCCCAGCCACCCCCTCCTGCCATACACTTTGTCCACAGTCTCCGAGCAGCGATCCCAAGGCGCCTTGCTCTCCCTCTAGCGGCGACACAACGGCCTGCACACCGGCGTGAAGAATGGGGGAAGGGGTCTGGCGTTACCTGGAGACGCAAGTAGCGAGGTGAGCATCGTGGCGGCGCCTGAGGGAGACATCAGCGTGGGCGGATGGCCTCGTTATCTGGCTCAGTTAGTGTGGGGCGACGCCGCCCTCCCTTTCTCCTTTACTTCTCTTCCTCTCCTTCAGTCTCCCTTATTTAACCTGCCGTTGGGGCACTTAATTTTCTTTAACTCCTTCTTCTCTATGCTTCCTGGCTTTTGTTTTCCCTTCCTTTTGTTTTTATTCATTGGTGTCCCTCCCTCACCCTTCAGCCCAAACCCGTCCTGTGCCGAGTCCCTCACAACCAACAACTTTTCCACTTTCTCTGTCGGTAGAAGTAACTTACTACCTCGCCCAGTGTACATCTTTCAAACAAAGTACCCATACGTCACCTTCCTCTTAGACACCTTTCTTCCCAAGTATTTTGTCCTCGCCTCACGTAGAGGCCAGTCGTTCTCGTTCAAGCCATGCCTTGATGCAGCTAACTTGACTCTCCATTTGCATTATTCAAACACACAGTTTTCTCGCATCGCCGCAGGATAGGGTATTACGTAGTCCGGTTTATCGAATTTTATGTGTTGTGTTCCGCTGCTCCCTAAGGAGTCTTTATTTCCTGTTTCACGAGCCTCTTAGTGGATCCCTCCCTTTCTTGTTCACGTTGTCAGGTGCACAATATGACAAATATATATTTTTTGATATGTCAAAAAGGGAGAATTTTACGTACAATCTTCATCGTATTTCTGCCAAGTCCTTCGGATGTGTAACCTTTCTTCCCGTCAAGTACGTGTCATTTAAAGTTTCCAAACTAAATTTCAACTTCCTTAAAGTATATTTTTAACCTCTCTTGTTACGAAACTCTCACGTTATTCACCGAAATTTACTTCAGCACTTTCTTCACAACGCATTCATCACTTCGCATTGGTGCTGGATCTCAAGAGGTAAGAAGCGTTGCAGGCGAGACATCATGACTCCATCGTGACCTTCAAACGAGTGTGAAGCGAACACAGACCTTTATGGTGGTGTGAAAAGTTAGCTTTGTTTTTTTTCATGCAGGAAGACGTTATGTATGTGGAAAGTACAATCGGTTGCTCAACAACTCGGCTAGAAAAAGGAGAGAGAGGATGCATATTCCGATTCAGTCTGTGTTTAAGTAATTACGAAAAATCTCTGACAACGCTATGGCGCCCTCCCTCTCCTGGAATCCCGTTTATACAACCTTTGCATGTATGTGTATGAACCTTCCCCCTGTTCCATCCTCAGAACATACCCCAGCGTGTATTAGATGAAGAAGATAAAGAAATAGAAGAGAGAGAGAGAGAGAGAGAGAGAGAGAGAGAGAGAGAGAGAGAGAGAGAGAGAGAGAGAGAGAGAGAGAGAGAGAGAGAGAGAGAGAGAGAGAGAGAGAGAGAGAGAGAGAGAGAGAGAGAGAGAGAGAGAAGAAAAAAAAAGAATCATCAGACCACCCCCAATCCAATCCAAAGCATCACACGTTCATACATTATAAAAGAATAAAAAAATATCGTAAACAAGAAGAAGGCAAGAAGATCATGTATAAAAAAAAAGAAGAAAAAAAAGAGAGAAAGGAAACTCCCTTCAGCCATCGCATCGTGAAGCCGTCGGTAATGCGAGGTCGTATAACACATTCATGGCGAACACCCACCACCAACTCCCTCCCGCCCTTTAATCCTGGCGGGGCGAGAGGTGATCCAGACTGCCGTTCCCCGCGCAACAAGGGAGTGTGTTGCTTAAGGCGTGAATTAAGGAAAGATATGAGACGGGCAAACGGGGGGCTGGCCGCGACTTGGAGTTTCAGGTGTATTTTTAACCCCCGTCAGCTGGATCTGTGGCTTACCTCTCCGCTACCTGCCTACCTGTCTACCTGTCTACCTGCCTACCTGTCTACCTGTCTACCTGGCCAACTGTTTAAATGACCTAAGGGTGTTTTCCTGCGGGACTGTACTATACCTACCTGGCTTTAAGCTTACTCATGTGGAAGAAGGGTCGTGTGTTAGGTTGATGAGCTCTCCTGGCCGCCTCTCCTCTGCCCGTCACTTGCTTGGTCATTGTCTGCTTGAGGGGTGGGAGGAAGGGGTGCTCACAGGATTGATTCTTGGCCAGACTAGCTTGCGGCTGCAGGTTTCATTGACTTGTGTTGAATAATCTTTCTAATTATTTCCTGAGTTTTTTTTCTTTCTTGTGATTTTTTTTTCTTTTTTTTTCTCTCTCTCTCTCTCTCTCTCTCTCTCTCTCTCTCTCTCTCTCTCTCTCTCTCTCTCTCTCTCTCTCTCTCTCTCTCTCTCTCTCTCTCTCTCTCTCTCTCTCTCTCTCTCTCTCTCTCTCTCTTAAATAAATAAATTGATAAATCATTGAGTGAGTGAATGCATGAATGGAAGAACAAACAAATGATGAATAGTTTACTGATGTTTGATAAATAAAAAAGCAAAATGAGGCATTGCTTACCAGCTGCAGATAAAAAGAAAAGATGGGAAACTGGATATGTTGTTAGATTAAAACGTTAAATGTTCATTCGTCTTTTGTCTGATACAGATACCACGTGGGTTTGACAGCCTCTTAAGCTTGTACATTGTCTTTGAAGAAAAACTACTTTTTTTTCTTTCTCTTTTGTTCTCTTTTTTCCTCTTTTTTTTTGTCTCTCTCTCTCTCTCTCTCTCTCTCTCTCTCTCTCTCTCTCTCTCTCTCTCTCTCTCTCTCTCTCTCTCTCTCTCTCTCTCTCTCTCTCTCTCTCTCTCTCTCTCTCTCTCTCTCTCTCTCTCTCTCTCTCTCTCTCTCTCTCTCTCAAGATTGATTCAAAACAGGGGAGAGAGTGACCTTAAACAAGAAAAAAACAAAAAAACAAAACAAAAATAAAATCCGATACGCTTCATTAACTTTCCCCGACGAAGCAGAAAAATGAGTTTCAATTTTCATGTTTGAGTACGTAATGGAACAGCGTGACCTCACCTGACGACCGACTAAATTAACTCTTTCTCTTTACCAACCCAGAATAATTATCGTTTTGGAGTTATTCATGACCGCTGAACACTCCCTTGTCGGGTTGTGGGTCGGTGAGTGCTTCGGCCGCTGACAGGAGAGATGGATAGATGCAGGGAGGGAGGGAGGAAGGAAGGAAGGAAGAGAGAGGAAGTGAAAGCGGCAGGAAGGGAATGTCGATTTGAGAAGAAGTAAATGACGGTGAAGGAGGATAGGAATGGAGATCAATTAAGTGGAGATACATATACATATACATA
>JAPQNM010000044.1:15360096-15362596 GCA_029783475.1 Metacarcinus magister
AGGTAATTCCTTCCCCCTCATCCCCGCCAGGTGTACTCTGAACATTATCACGCCTCAGCCATGCTTCTTCCGCGCTGCTCTTTCTATACAAAAAAAAAAGTTTATACAATATTTTTAGGCAAGACACAAGGCACTGATCACGTGCTCTGCGAGGCTCCACTTAAGGGCCATCTCATTTGGGCATAAATTATAATATTTTCGAGGTAATAAGCGCCGTTGCTGCCTGACACAAGCGACTCGGGAAAACACACATGACTAATTAGCCTGTTATGGCTGGGCAGGTGAGTTGCCTTCATGCATCCCTCACGAGGTTATTTGTCACCTTAAATGTGTAAATGTTCAAGGCACACCATTATTTATGGATAGCTTGTTGGGTTTTGATACGAACTGCACTGTCACTAATTTGCCAAAATGTTTATCAGTTCTCATCCATACTGAGGCTGGTGTCATGTGTGCAGGGCATTGTGCCATTGGGCATTGTGCGGGAAGGACAGGTGATGTTCCAGTGATTGGTCCAGGTACAATTAGAAATATGGTAAGGATGTCATTTGTAATGCATTTCAGGAGCAGGTGGCATAAACGATTAAGGCAGTTCATATCCACAATATATCATGATAATAAATGTTCTTAGCTTCTCTAAAGTAGAGCGTACCCGCCGTTTCAGAAGTCGTCATCCTTACTCGTAGAGCCCAATACTTACATGTAGTTTCGACCGAATGCTGTCTCACACGTTTCCTGGAACGCTGTGTAATGTCTTGCGAGTTTAGCTAGAAACATCCTCTTCTCAAAACACACACATTTCCCCAAAACTTGTATAGTATCTGGTGTGCTTAGCTCTAAACCTCCACTACTGACCAAGATCTCGAGAAACATTGGCAAGGCAAGCCATTTGTAACCACTTACTTATGCAAGACAGTTTTTTCATCGCTTCCTTATTACAGTGAAAGTATTTGATACTATATATCACCATTATGATGATGTCATTTTATGATCGCATCACCTTATTTCAAGTACTGCTTGAATGAACAAACTCAAATTATGATATAAAGTACTCTTAACACACACACACACACACACACACACACACACACACACACACACACACACACACACACACACAGTCAATAAGAAACGAGATGTCACTTTAAAAATCTAACTCGCGCTGCTAACGGGCGAAGGCTGACCATCTATGGCCTCCATTAAGCCTATCGGCGCCACGGGTAAAGGATAAAAAAAAAGTCTTACCTCACATACAAAGTTTATGACTATACAGGTGCGGGAGAAACTGCGTGACAGTCGTCACCAACGCCAAGATTATGTGTAGATCTTGATCTGCGTAAATTATCAGCGCTGATACGTGAATTTAATTTTTTAATGCAGTGGTTTGTACATCTTGGTATCATTGCTATCAATGTTCTATTGCATGTATTTTTATTAAAAATAAAAATTTCCCTAACATGAATGGGCGCGTGGGTCATGTCAAGCGCTTATATCAGCAAATTAGATTTGCAATACAGTATCGTCCGAGAGGGTAGAGAAATGAGAATCTTATGTAATGAGTCAGCCACGGTCTTATGACCTTGCCGCTGATGGGTAAACTTTTCTTCGAGGAAAAAAAGTATCTACTTGAACAGTGATATTATATTTGTAATTATGACATTTCTTGTTACTCTTAGTAATACATGTTGTTCAGACTCAATTACTTTTATTTTTTAATAATAGAATGTGTCAAGTCATTACTACTGGGTGATATTATTCCTTCAATGTCAAATATATGCCCAGTATGGCGGTAGCATGCAACTCACTCGTTGGCCCTTTCCCACACTTTCCATCCCAGACTCCACTCCACTTAGGACGTTAACGCCGCCGCTCTGCTTCTCCAAAGCAGTACAAGTAAGCATTCTTTCCATAGATTTCATCAGTACACTATCACGGTGCCACATTCTTGCCCCACCAGTGTATTGTCTTACTGTGCAGCAGGTGAAGAGCAGCTTTAGTCAGTGTGCGAGTGAAGTGCTGCTCTTCGGCCGGCCGGCTGTGTCGTCACTTTATCGAACTGACGCGACACAGAAAACTGAATGATACGCCGGAAGAGTGACTTAATTATTATGCTAACATATATCTGAACTACTTATTCTTGATTATAGTGTATTACCGAAACATTACGGCACGTTGAATGGACCTGAGAGTGTATCTGGCTTACCTAAAGACACACAAGAAACTAACTTAGGTTCGTTGCATCGTCTACAGATAGGCGTACATGATGTCGCGTGGATGTCATCATGGTGCCGCGTAACCCACTTTTTTTTTTTATTTAAATTTAATGAAATTTACAGAGCATGACAAATGTTTGTGAAAGGGAAACTTGTCAGTAGCTAAAGATGACCTCCTTCCTGAGGCCTTTATCTTAAAGCTACTACACCCTAAAGTGTACTTCTAAAGTGACTACTTCTAAAGTGATACTGTGGAACTGTGAAGGTCACGCATTTAACAAGACTTC
>JAPQNM010000044.1:15370096-15387596 GCA_029783475.1 Metacarcinus magister
CTTTACTTTGTGAGTTCCTCTCCCTCGCCTTGTTGAAATTGTATAGGTTTGTTTTGTCCTTGTGGTTCATTTAGCAAGTCATTATGCAACCTTGCCAACATTCCACCTCATTCCAGTGATCTTTTTCCCCCTCAAACAGTTGACGGTGTTGGTGGGCGGCATGAACATGGGCTGTGTGTGGACGTTCACCTTCATCTTAGTGGAGGACATTTCCGGCCCGTCCTTCGCCCACTTGAAGCTGCTTCAGGGCCTCATTATGGGCGTTGGTTGCTTTCTTGGCGAAGTCCCTACTCTCTTTCTATCTGGTAAATGATTATTTTTTGTCAACTGACCCCTATCCACTTTTCTTTACTTCAAAGTTGCAGAAGAATCAGAATACAGCTTATATAGACAGAGGCATTACTTAATGCATTACAGCATGTAGACGAGTTTCACATAGCAACAGTGGTGGTTCACATAAGATAGTTAACATGTTGATTGTTTTTTCTCATATACCAATTAAGGAAGTGTGTGTGTGTGTGTGTGTGTGTGCGTGCGTGCGTGCGTGGGTGCATGCGTGTGTGCGTGTGTGTGTGTGTGTGTGTGTGTGTGTGCGTGCGTGTGCGTGTGCGTGTGTGTATGAGTGTGTGTGTGTGTGTGTGTGTGGCCGTGCGCGCGCGTCGTATCCCTACCAAGATAACATAGGAACAATGTTGTTGCAGCGGTGATATTGAAGAAACTGGGCAGCGTGGTGATTTTCGGAATCTCCCTGACGGCCATGTCTGTGCGTGTGTTCCTGTACTCGATAGTGAGAATGCCATGGCTCTTCATACCCATTGAACTGCTGCATGGGCCGTCCTTCGGGCTGTTCTACCCCAACATGATAGCCTACGCCAGCCACATGTCTCCTCCCGGCGCCATGGCTACTGTGCAAGGCATCGTCAAGACCACTTTCATCACAGGTCAGAGCCTTGACACTACTCTTTACTTTGACACAACATCCACTCGTTTGCAGCTCCATCTTAGGTCTTGAGTGATTCACTTACCATATTATAACAATCTGATGAACTCCTGGTCCCCATGGAGGGATGCAGCAAGTACTGTAGTTCATACATACCTATAGTTTCAATATTTTTGTGTGGTAGAGGAAATGATTCTCCTTTTTTAATTAAATATTTTGGAAAGTATTTATTGATTAAAAAAAGCCTACAAATTTCGCTCCGATTTCACTCATAATACGACTAAAATACAAAAAAGCCCATCTTTTGACTAATATTTGCTGCGTGTTTAGTGTCGCCACTGATTTTTGCCTTTATACTGTGTCGCTTGTAACATTTTCTAGCGTTTGTTCATAGACTGAAAAACTCTCCCCACAGGTGTATCATTGGGGAGTCTGATTGGGGGGCTGCTGGTCTTTGCCGTGGGAGGATCCGACACCTTCTTCTACTTGGGTGTCTTTGACGCAATCTTCACCGTGTTTTTCGCCCTCGCCCAGTATCTGCTGCACAACTACTGCAGACCAGGTAACTCAGGGCACAGTTTGGGGACTGACTAAGGGGGGGAGGAAGGAGCTGACGTGACGCTACACTCATGAAAAATGTGTGATAGGGAGAACAAATCAGGTGATGCAGGTACATACGATGACTGTATAGAATAGTATAGTCCTGCTGAATAAAATCTTGTGGAATTGCTTATTATAGTATAGTATAGTGTTGCGCATGTAGGTTGTCTGTGCTCGATGTCTTCCTTCTGTGTGGCCGTCAGGAAACACGAAAGTTGTGTGGAGGTTGGTGGGTTTATTCTTTAGACTTGCTTGCTGACTGTTCAACCTTAAGTCAAGCTACGCGTGAATCTTTGACTGATTCCAACTTTTACTAACTCCTTAACTTCTTGTAACTCCTATTTATACAAGATGTGTCCTGGGGTGACCTGAGCACCTTACATTATGTCATAAAAGTCAGTACATTCATGAAAACAAAATAATTTTCACAGCATCTCAGAAGCTACGTCATCACCTCCCTCGCTTGGGTGTTTCGCTGTGCCCCCTTTGAGGGTAGTAGAGAAAAAGGGAGAGCCACCATCCACTAGGGAGGAGCTGTTTCCGCCTAGCTACGAAATTCCTCGTAGATTGCAGCAAATATAAAGCAAAAATAAAAAATAATCAACTACTAAAGAAAACACTAATACCGTCTGCATAACAATAGCATTTAGACACTACTTGATAGTTATAATGTTATTAGTATTATTTGATATGCGTTAACAACAATATGATAATTATCATCATCATTGTCGTCATCGTCATTTTCATCATCATCGTCATTTTCATCATCATCATCAACGTCATCGTCATTTTCATCATGATGATCATCATCAGTAGTAGTAGTAGTAGTTGCAGCTTTGTCAATACTGCTGTTGAATTAGTGTAATCAAGACCCTTGTTCACATACCCTTTATTCCTCCTTCCCTCACCATCTCACTTACTTGGTGTTTCTCTCACTGCAGGCAGAAATGTGGAGTACCACATCCCTAAAACAGTGGATGTGGATTTGCCTGCGGAGGAACAGAGGAGTGTGTGTGACCTCCAAGTGTGCACTCCCTGCCCTGACCTGCCTGAGTTCTCTGATCCGCCTGACCAACACGACGGGAGCAAGTAGCAGAGCAAGGAAGCTTTAATGTTCTAGCTTCCTCATAGCAGAGTGACGAGGTGCGGCGAAGCCAGGACTGAGGCATCGCCGCAACACAATAACTCAAACGTACTGCATGTTCGTATCTACGCGGTCATGACAACAATGATGAGAGAAGGTGTAATGATGGGACAGTCAACGTCGACCAAACTCCATTCGGACCTTCGTGATCAATAAGGTCTGATTGGTAAAGCGTCAGTATGTTGAGTATACATTCAGGGGTTCGATCCCTGGCCGCAGCCTTCTCATTACAATAGCAGCAGCGGTGAAGGTCTCCAGTGAAGGTTGTACCCCTGGAATGATCTCGGACCGTGGCCATTATCCGAAGAAAAATAAAGTGCTACCAGTAGAAAATTAGAAACAATGGAAAAGACCCTGTTGATTAAAGAGGAAACCTAAAAAAGTTGGAGAAACATCAGAAATTTATCTAAAAAAGGAAGAGGAAAAGCTATGTAGTGACGGGACAGTTAACATTGATCAAACTCCACATGGAGCTAGATTATTATGGTCTACTTGATAAGGAGTTGTTACTTTGAGTGTACTGTTGTAGGATCGCAGCCCTCTCACGGCTATACTCCTTTAGATCAATATTTCAGCACTTCAAAACACGAAATATGACGAAGAGAGGGTAGTAGAGAACGACGACAGAATATATGAAAAAAAGCTAACAAACAAAGGATTGATTACAAACATAAAATACTAATTCAATAGAGGAGGACATAGAGAAACAGAATGATCGGAAAGAAAAGTTGCAGATTTTGATATAAGACTAGACGAGTAAATGTTTTCTGTATTACTGAGAACTCATGTAAAGGGTTTTAGTCACACATAGGAACTATTCGTAGAGTTCATCACCATCACACTTCTCATGATTTCAGACTGATTAATCTTTTTTTTTATTACTAAATACCAATAGATGGCACACGGTTATGAAAATTGTGTGTTTGGTGCTACTTTCCTGCTTGCCGCAGATGTTCCTGGTGTTGCTGCTGGTGACAGAAATTTTACCGAGGTGTGCAAACATTGTGCTTCCCCCCCTCACCCATCCTCCTCCGAAGCCTACAGTGAACAGAGGCACACTCAGCGACGGGCAAACTTCTGCAGCGAAATGAACTATTGGTATATGTGTGGCATGGAAAATGTCATAAAAGTATATTTTAAGAATAAGCTAATTGAAAAACTTTCCTGTTTCAAGGCAAAAAAGTAAGCATACGCCATTTGTAGTTGTGGCAGTATTTGCATCGAACTTCAACCTTAAGTTGCTTGCTTACATTGTAATCAACTTTCTCGTGAGCTTGGAGAAACACAGCGACATTGTTTACAGATATCATCACCAAAGCATCAATGGAAAGAAAGAGGACGTGTATTTTACATAGCAATTTTACAAAATGGTTTGACAATTTTTACCCTGCCTTGTGTATGAGTCTTACGGACCTTAGCCTGACTGTTCCTCAAGTTCTACTGAGCTTTTTTATGATGCGTGTTCATAACCATCTCAGGAAATTCATGTCCTACAGTGCCAATATACTATTTCTAGTGTGTGTGTGTGTGTGTGTGTGTGTGTAATAATAACAATGATAGTAATAATAATAATAAAAGTAATAAATCGTTTATTAGAATGGCAGTCAGGGACTGAAAATATACAAATGGTGGAATAAATATACTAATGGTTTATGCTAGAAAAAAATAGGCAAATGCCACACATACTAAAATTGAATAATATGAAATTAAAGTTTGGTTATTAAGAATAGCAATATGCTAGTGTGTGTGTGTGTGTGTGTGTGTGTGTGTGTGTGTGTGTGTGTGTGTGTGTGTGTGTGTGTGATAAGTATCATCATTGCCCTGATCCATCACGCTGGTAGCTGTGAGGAGTAAATTACCTCATTGTTACGAGGCAGAGAGCGAACCTTAGTGTTTTTAGAATATCACTCCGCTCCGGTTCCGGATTGTATTGTTATATTATATACCTATATTCCTATTACAATTACTTTCCTTTCCTCCTATTTTGTAAGATTTGTAAAAAGTATTTGATTGTCTGCAGGATAAAGACATTGTAACTCTTGGGTTGTAAGGATTAAAGCAAGACATGGATTAGATAATTGCGACTTGCATGTTATAACTTGTCTGTTTTCTATATTGGAGGAAGGTGGCAGGCTTTTATTCACTCAGGTACCATGCTAGTAAAAAATAATTTTTTTATCCTAAGATTCCGTTCAAAGATTCGAAGAAGATCTAAGAGACTTCTCAAAGGCGAACAACTTTGGGTATTGTTTTAAGATTTCATCCTGAGGTGCCTAAACTTAGCCCTACTACAATGCCTCGTGTTTTGAAACACTGAGAAATTGATTTAAAGGGATAAACGTGAGTGAAACTTAATGTCACCTGAGACATCAAGATCAATTACTGTTAGAGTAACAGAATGGCAACCCAGTGATGGTTAAAGAAGGCAGGGAAGACAGAAAATTAGATGGATAGATGAGCTAGAAAGTTTTGCTGCAGTAACCTGGAATAGACAGGGAGCTAATAGATGAGTGGAGAAGGTTGAGGAAGGCCTTTTTCCTGCAATGGATTCAGATACTGATGCTGATAATGATGATTAGCTTTGTGTTGCGTTCGTTAATAATTTCCTTCCTTTTTATGGTGTACATGAAATATTCAGATCAGATTAATAGTAATTTGATCGTAATTTTCTTAATAATACATTCATGATTCAATATTTATTGTTCAAAATTCGTCGAAAGACATCAAGTAGTTTCAATAATAGGATCAAGGAGCATGGCTGTCGCTGCTTTGGTGTGTTTTTCCCCAGATTGTTGTGGCACTTATAGATTAGTGGAATAACACGTGGAGGTTGTGGGGTTGTGCCTCTCGTGCTGCTCAGGTTGGTATTATTTACTGTAACTTAGTTTAGTTATTAACCCCATATATTTTTGTCAATAACCCTTACTTGTCCCACGTTAAAGTGATATTACCACGCTCGACTTGGTAATCAATCACTTCCACACTAGGAAACAGATAGTAAATGTTGGTGTACAGCTGCTGTCTTCTATAAGTCAACTGACCTTGCAGCCTTCTTATTTTCTTATGTTCTTACAATAGTCCTCAAGTGTGGCATACAACATGGATTGTGATGCTGCTGCTCTGTGGTAAAGGAGGATCATCTGGTATAACGCATAAAAATGTATGCAACCCCGGTACGTATTTCATTACAAAATCTCGACCGTCTCACCGTCGACACCAATGTCATATTAAATCTTCTTGGTATTAATTTGCATGGTATTACTTTGCATCTTCACCAGAATGCTCGGTAAAATTTTACATCTTCACCATAATGGCGTTTGTTTACGTCTACGTATCGGGACTGTCCCTCGTCCAACTCCCTACTTTTGGTCATAGAGAACATTTGATAGCTTCTATATTAATGTAACCTAACTTAACCTAACCTAACCAAACCTTAACCTACATTGACAAATAGCAGAACCTTGGGTAAATCTTACCAATAGCACCTCACGGATCACTAAAATATTGACACAGGTGATGAGGTACGTAATGTACAACACGTTTGTGTTGGTTTCATTTGGGGGACGGCCTTAGTTTGGCCACAGAGGCTCTTTAAAAAATCTGGTAGGTTCCTCAAATTCTAAGTCCACACAGATGTTGAGTTATGGTTAGGTTAAGGTTGTTAGGTTAGGTTACGTTTATGTTATGGTTAGGTTAGGTTAGGTTCGGTTCAGTTGGGTCCGGTTATATAAGATTTTTACATTTTATTACACAAAGGTTAGGGTTCTCAACCTTAGATTTTTTCTTGATTTGGGTAATAAAATGTAAAAATCTTATATAACCAAACCTAACCTAACCATAACATAAACGTAACCTAACCTAACCATAACTCAACATCTGTGTGGACTTAGAATTTGAGGCACCTACCAGATTTTTAAAGAGCCTCTGTGGCCAAACTAAGGCCGTCCCCCAAATAAAACCAACACAAATGTGTTGTACATTACGTACCTCATCACCTGTGTCAATATTTTAGTGATCCGTGAGGAGGTGCTATTAGTAAGATTTACCGAACCTTGTTTAAACCAAACTATACTTTATTTTTCGAAGAGAAGGTCTCACAGAAAATATTGAATATCTCACTAACAATTTGCGACGGAAATGTAATTAAGAAAACCTCAAAATGTATCAGGTAATGCAAAAATATAACCCTGAATTCTCTAGACTGTTATGGTGAAGATGTAAAATAATACCGAATGCTCTAGAGAATTGAGTGTTATTTTTTAATTACCTGATAAATTCTTAGGTTTTCCTAATTACATTTCCGTCGCAAATCCCTCATTTGAGATATACAATTCTACCCTAGTTTCTACCCCAGGAAGAGGCGAGAGAGTGCTTGAGTAAAGTTTGATTTGGTTTGAGCAAGGCTCTGTTATTTTTCAATATAGGTTAAGGTTATGTTAATATAGGTTTGTTAGGTTAGGTTAATTTAGAAGATATTAAATGTTGGTAAATCTGCATAATTACTGCTTGGACGGTATCGATATAAATAGGCACAGCTTACAGGTACGGCAGCCGTACCTGTAAGTGGTTGCTTATAGATACGGCACGTGCCTAACTTTTGCATTATAGAATATAAACAGCTTATATAACCGAACCTAACTGAACCAAACTGTACCTAACATAACATAACCTAAAGTCATGTTAACATCTATGATAATTAAATGTTTGGAAGGTGTTATCAAAAGGCATCTATGTTTAGAGGTAGACCATATTAGGGATCCCTTACAATTTGCATATTGCCAAAGATGCTGTGCTAACATTGATTCACGATATAAGTAAACATTTGGAGAATCGCAATTCACAAGCTTGAATATTATTTATTGACTTCAGCAGTGCATTTAATACCATTCAGATGCATATACTTCTCAAGAAATTGTTAGAAATGAACTCTTATTTATTACCATGGATTTACAGCTATCTCTCAGAACAACCTTAGTATACTAAATTAAAAGGTGTTAAATCTAGCATTATATTTACCAATACTGGTGCCCCTCAGGGCTGTGTTCTCTCTCCTCTGTTACTTACATTGTACACAAATGATAGCCGCAGTAGTCAGGTTGGTTGTTCACTTTTTAGATATGCTGATGACACAGTAATTGTGGGGAAAATATGCAATGGTGAATGCAATAATCATTTATCTCAGGTAGAAGGATTATTTAGCTGGTGTGAGAGTCACTACTTAAATTTAGGGTAGTGGCACTGGTTTTCCGTCCGGCACCTGTATTTTGTCCATTTCGGCATTTAAAAACTGATAGCGACTAACCAAATTAACTTTGAGAGCTAAAAATTTTATATGAAGAAGTTCAACCATTTTTCCAATAGTACCTATACGGACTTGATTATAAATGCAATAGTTTTAGTACAGTGACATTTGGAAAAAAGAAAAAGTTATTTTTAAGTCATTTATTACAGCGATCCTTAATTTATCTGTCTGCTTCTCTTCGCTGTATCTTCACTATCAATTAATGTATTTCCTTTCTGATTGTTGGATATGAGAGGTGTGAAAGTGAAGAAAGTGGGGAACCTGTAAAAATAGAGGAAAAAAAAGAAGAAAAGTGGACGGATTATTAGTTCCAATAACTACCATGGAAACTAGTACCCGTCCACTTTTGGTGACCTCTTCCAAACATGATAACACTTGGTTAGGGTGTAAAGGGGCAACTGACGCATGTGTCTGTGTACTCAAGAGCTCTCTATCTTTATTGGTTTTGACACAATTGAGGCTCAAAAGTCACATCTGTCCACTGGCACACTGTAACCTATTTCCATCCAAGCTCAAATTTACAGAGGTTGTGTGTTTTTATTGCTTTTATCTGTAGTAAAAGTTTATGTATCTTTTATACTTTGATTATGAAATAGTATTCACAAAAATGGGAGAAGATAAAAAATGTGATGATTAACATTAATGCTCTGTTTTTTCGCAGGGATTGAATCTTATTTGTTTATGACATAATAAACTAATATCATACATCTTTCTGAATAATGTAAGAATAAAACAACCATAGAAAAATGCAAGTTTTATTAATTAAATTCACACATACAGCTTAACAATTGGTAGTCCTAGGCTATATATTTTAGAACTTTCTCATTGTACAATATGTGCAATTTGATAATAAAGTGTATCTTATCTTATCTTATCTTATTAGGACTTCATATTTATGTTGATATTGTCCGAGCAGTAGTTATGCAGAAATACCGAAGAGTTTGTTGGTGTTTGTTTGTTAGCGTCAGTGCATTGCGTGTTCATGAATAAGGAATTGTTATGTTATGTTAATGATTCTGGTACTTAGTTTTTAATGTAAATCAATGTATTTCATCTTCCCCACCCAAGAACCCTGCATTCCCACAGTTCCCCTGGTTTGTTCGGGGTGATGAGGGTATCTTATAATATATGCATTTGCGACATATGAAAATCATTCAAAATGGATCAAAATCTATAGGAAAAGTATGTTATTTGGATCCAGGTGTATTATGGTGAAGATGTAAAAATTTACTATTTTCTTTTGAATGCGGCAGACGTTTAATTTCCGTCATCAATGATACACAAAAATATAATTTGGAGAGTTGGAGGCAAAACCCTCTCAAGGTTTGTCAGATCACTTTATATCAGGCTAGGTGTAGTTTTTTTTAATGTGAGGATGAAACTTTTTGTGGTGCATTTTGATGTGTTTTCACAAAAATGCTTTCTTTTCCTATCTAGAGAGGATACATTAGGTTTGGTTTAGCTATATCTATAAAAAAAAGTTGTGATGGTAGTTACAATGTATAGGTATAAGAATTTATGAACTTTCGTTAATGGTGTTTCACTGGTTTCAAGAACCAAACATTTTTTTCTGAAAGGAATTGAGGAGTTATTAATTAATCTGCCTCTTGAAAAAAAATTATATTTATGGAGCACGGAGTGTTTCTTCACATTTACTTGTTGTTCTCCAACAGGATGTGAAAAAGCATCTTCTGGTGTACTATTCTGGAAACCCTTTGACGTATATTGGAAACAACTTATATTAATAACAGATTTATCCCAATGAATGCATTGCTGATTAGCCACAAATGTTCTTTTGGTGGTTAAAATGGAAAAAAATATACTTATAACAAAAATTTTATTAAATAGAAAAAAAATGAATATCCTAATATAGATAACATTAATGAATGCTACACAGATATGAGAATATATATATATATATATATATATATATATATATATATATATATATATATATATATATATAAGTCAAAACCTTATTCAAGTAGCTTTCATTCAGATATCTACATTCATGATGGGATCATAGAATGCAGAATATAATTTTTTAACATCATGCATCAATTCATTATTTGTTCTTTTCACAAATTTTGATAGAAATTTAGATGGTATTTATTTTTATTTCCAAAACATGGAAATATTCATTTTATTATTTATTTATTTATTTTGTACATAAAGTCTGCAATTACATCACCATTATAACAGAATATTTTATCTTTGCAGAAATGCTGAGCAGCTCCAGCGTCATGTCAGGCCAGTACCAAGACAGCGAATTTGACAGTGAAGAGGAAGATTTGGAGTTCCATATGTATCAGCAGTTGTATTTTGAACCTAATACAGACGAAACTGGAGCTGATACCATAAGCAAGTCACTCACCCAGGGGCAGCATGATGAGAAAAGTGTCTTTGAAACTTGTGATGAACAGTTTGTACAACTGAATCAAGTACATGACCCAAACCATATGTCTAAAAGGAAAAGTTTGACTCCTTCACTCACTCTTTCAACAACTGCCTCTAAGATTCATGAGGACCAAAATCATCAGATTGACAATTGTATTTATGTAGATACCTTGGATGGTGCAGAACTTACCCTGACAGATTTTACTGCTAAACGGAATACGAAAAATACTCAGAATCGTCCCATTACAGAGCGGACAGTGGTTCATTGTAAAAATTGTCATGAAGTATCTTTCAGTGGTGATATTTCTCTCATGAAAAGAAATAAAGTGCCTTTGCAGTCAGTAAGAGAGAGACTGACAAGCACCTGTAGTGAGAGTAGTATACCTGGCAGTGTTCCTCTGGATGTACTGTATTGTAACCTAGTAACATCTGATGAGGAGGAGGATGACGTTATTAAAAACAGATTGATAATGAAAAATATAGAAACAAATGACCATGATAGCAATAAAGAAAAAGCCAACACAAAATCCAACAAGAGGAAAAGGAGAAAAACGTTATGTTCAGATGATGAAGCAGAAGACTCGAGATGTAATAACTTGATCAGTGTAGCTTCAAAGAATGCTTTAAGTAAAGATGATGTACACCAGTTGGGAGAGGACAGCAATTCTGATGAGGATTTATACATACTTCCCCCACCAAAACCAAGCAACCCTGAAATTTTAACTTTAGAATCAAGTTCTGATGAAGTGGTGCTAGAAAACAGAGACGGAACTTGTGTAAAAACAAAAAACAATAAATGCCGGAAAATTGAAAAGCCTCTCTCTTCAATACTCACAACCAAGAAAAAAGAAGAAAAGTCAAAGAGAATACATCAAACTTCACGGAGTAGAGTGAATCAAGACAGAAAAGGAGGAGAGTCAGAATCAGAATCAGATAGTAATGATGTTGATTTGTCTGAAGCTTCAAAAGGCACTGACTTGACATTGAATATTAATAAAAGTCTCTCAGGTTGGGTCAAAACAATAACTAAGGATCCAGCTACTATTAAAAAAAAGGTGGCAAAAAAGCCAAACAAGAGCAGCTCTTCATCTGTTGACTTCACTAAAGGGCGACCCAATGTGAATAGAATGCCATCATGCGAGAAGTGGTCTCTAAGCATGGCACATTTCTACGATTCGGACGTTTCTGATGACATTGATGTGTCGGAAATCCATTTACAACAGTCAGGTAGGATGCCCCATGTTATGTAATAGGAAATAGTATACTGTAGTACACTTGTTCAATCCACATAGCTTTCATACACTCTGTTCTGGAAACCAATTTTTTTCAGATTAATTCAATTGCTGGTTATATATATATATATATATATATATATATATATATATATATATATATATATATATATATATATATATATATATATATTATATAAATATATATATATATATATATATATATATATATATATATAATATATATATATATATATATATATATATATATATATATATATATATATATATATATATATATATATAACAATTTAGTAAATATACTTTTCATTAGTTTTCTTTTGATTTATAAATTGGTTAATAGAGCTTTTCATTGAAATTGATACTACTAATGCAGTCGCACTTTTAGGAACATGTCAGATTAGCTTTTGTGTTTTGGTGTTTTGGTGTGTTTTGGTTAATTGTAATGTTGTCACTGATTTCAGAGGGATCGTATTTGATTTATTGTAATTTTTTCTCTGTTTATTAGAGACTTCCATTGAACTGAGAGAAGGTATTACATTTGATTTAGCTAAAACTTTAGTTTGGAAGAAAAGGGCAGCTTGAAATACGTAGTGTACTAAAATGGTGTTTTAATGTATATCTTACATTGTGGTATGTGTTACTTAGTATTCCTATGTTATACAGGTATTATTTCAAGAGCTGACATACCACCAATTTCGATGAGGAACCATGTTTAACAGGTGGCAACGCCGCATTTGATGGGTATTAATCCTCTGGATATGATGAGAGAGGTGGTCACTACCTCTCTCTCAACTGCTGTTGAAAATCCCTGATGTATATCCTTATCAGTCTGCCTTGCTTTTGTTATAGTCATCCTTTCTCACCCCTTCAGCTGCTGTCCTGTGGTCCATCTTATTTTTACCACCTCATAAAAAAAAAAGAATACTGATGATGCCTATAATCATGGTCGACTTTTTCCTTTAGTGCATCCTTCCGGTGCTTCCATTTACTTGTTTATATCAAGAAATAAAGCATTATCTGCCTAACCTGTGGCTTCATGTAAATCGTTTTTTATTTCAGATTCACCAGCTGACTGGCATCTTATTGGATCTGATTACCAAATCAGTCAAAGAAGGAGGTACTACAATACACCTGAAAGATGTAAACTTTGCAAACAAGATGGACACACCAGCAACAAATGCCCTCGGGTTCCAGTCTGCCACCTTTGTTCAAAGACAGATCACTCTAGTAGAAGTGATTGCCCCGAAAACTGCTGTTTTAAAGTAAGCAATTAAATGATACAACAATTTGTGGTCCACTAAAGATGACTAGAAAAAATAAACAAAAACCAATATGCACCAGTGGGTTGAGTTAACAAATATTATTGGCACATATGTAGGTACATGTGTAGCTTAGACTACAATACCCATAACCATTTCAACTTTAATCCTGCACCTTATCTTTATCCAATTTATCATGTTTCAACTGTGAATCTGGTGCTGATCTTTCTCATGGATCTAATGGTGTCTGGAATTAGTGGCCACTTAATGGTACAGACCTTGTGTACTCCTTTGATACAAACTAGGAGGACTGGGACTGAAAATTATACCCTTATTTTCTTGAAACGAATTTCCCAATCTTGATACTGGACCTTGTATCTGCTGTGACCATTTATAACTGATACTGTATATATATATGTATATGTCTATCTATCTGATTCCTGCTCCTAAAATGCATACATACACACACACACCAAGGTATACTTGACTATTTCAATCTTAAACTTTACCCAAACTATTCCTGTATCCTTCCACTCCTACTCAGTCACACATTTACACACACAGTCTGACATTAGGATTGCACAACCTTCCTTACTTTTTCCTTTATAACTTTTTAACCTGTCCACACAGCCCCATCTTTCATACTTTCCCACATAACATCTTCACTCCTTTCCATTACCATTTTCTCAGTAATATTGAATGCCCTTGCAGCAGCACAGTTGTTAGATTCCTTGGCCACTTCAATGCCAATGACTTTTAACTTAAAACTTGTTTCATACTTTCTTTGTTTTGCTGGCGGCTCCATGATGATGACTGGCTAATACAGAAGCTAGCAGCAGACTGAGCCGAGAATCGCTTTGTAACAGTGCTTCACACACCTAACGGCCATGCCCACCAGCTCAGTCAACAACCTGTTACAACTATAGACGATAGTCTACATTTGGTATTTACCGTATTATATGCTTCACTCATAACATACCAATACTTAAAACGATTTACTGGTAATACATTAAGGTATAGTACCTTATTACTGGTAATACATTCAATGTATTTTATTCATTGTACTACTCGTAGTATATCACTGTCTCAGCTGTTTGATGCTCATTAACCTAAAATTCCCCATGAATTGTTTGGTAGTTTGGGGGCTGTCTTATACCACTGATATCAGCTAAAACCTTTTAAGTCAAACCAAAATTTTGGGGTCGTCTTATCTACGGAAATATACGGTATAAAAGAAATCATAACCTTTTGGACTAAGTAGTTTTATTGTGTGCTGATCTCTCTACCGATGCAATTAGCCCTAGTTTTGTATATCATCAACTCACTTGTGCAGCTCATCCACCTTAGTCTATAATTTGTAATTGTGTTTCAGTGTGGTGGAGAGCCTCACTACTACTGCCACACCACCACTAAGGCACTTACCTGCAGCTTGTGTGGTTTTCCAGGCCATCTCGAAAACATTTGTCCTGATCTCTGGAGACGGTTTCATCTAACCGTAAGATTTTCTTATTCTTTTCTATATTTGTATGTTTATTAATTTATTAAAATTTTTTTTTTTTTTTAAAGTATGTGTAAATAGCTAAACATTTGGTGAATTTTAGTTTGCTGTGCTAAAGCTTTAATATTCAGATAATCAACATACAGCACAAGGTCAATTTAACAAAATTTTTTTTTATGCTCAGTTTAGTGAAAATAATTTCCATTTAGCAGAATCAATTCAAGCCAAAAAAATGATTATACATATATTTGTTTTTACTTACAGACACATGGAATGGCAGTTCAGGCTTCCACAGAACACACCACCAAACCATCATGGAAGCAGTACTGTTATAACTGTGGCAAGCAAGGTCATTATGGGCATGAGTGTCCTATTAAGTTCCAGAATCGATCATACGCACAAGTTCCTCAGTCTGTTTTTAGCTACTGCTGTCCTGTAAACTTGGAAAATGGCTACTTTGTAGTAAATGTTGATGGAGTACAGTCAGCACCTCCAGTAAGTGTTCATTTTTTCACATTACAGTTTTTGACTAATTTCTGTACAGAAAGTACACTTCAGTTTCATGGATAACACTGCATCTAAATAGAAAGACTTCTACCTTTTCCATTGTTTCACCTTTGACAACTTTTTTATAGTTATTAAAGGTGAAACAGTGGGATAACTTTTTCAGCACCACCTAGATAACAATATTTTGTTATACATGATCACTGATATTTACCACATTTACTTTTAATTTTCTTCTCGCATACCTTAACTTTTGAAAATAAATTCCACAACACAAACTGTAAATGTGGGTCAGTACAACTTTTGTTTAAATTTGGTAATCATATTTTATTACTGATATTTACAGGAAACAAATAGGACAACAATGCCCATCAATTCAAAAGATGCAGGAAGAATAATAGGGAAGAAAGGAGCAGTAGTGAAGACACTCAGTAAGGAGTCTGGTGCCCAGATTCATGTTGTCCAGGAGGGACAGCCACAGGTATGCTCTTCATTCTTATTTCATTCCTCTTCTGTTTTCAACAACATACAGCAATAGTAGCCCTCAATAGGATATCTGGAATGAAATAATTAATCTTTTCACACTGGGACTATATCATATGGAATTTTTTAGAAGTACTAGATTTTGACCAGATGTAGATGAGAACATACCCTTATTTCTTTTTGGAGTGTGTCAGTACTGACGTGTGCGTGAGGTATGTATAATTGCTAAGGGTGAACTGAACTGCGAGCATGCAGTCTCAAGGCAGTTATGCCACATCACAACCTACATTCACTACTGCTTTCTGTTTACTTCTATCACGCACTATCAACCTTCCTTACTCCACAGACATTCTTCTTTCATTCAATGCTCTTTTCACACTGTCCATCCATTCCTTTTGTGGCTTTCCTCTCACATCAGATCCTTCTTTTCTCTTCACCAACCAGTCCTTCATTCTTTCCATGTGTCCAAACCACTTCAACACACTGCTCTGCTCGACCAGCTAACTCTTATAACACCAGTTCTTTGCTCTTCATTTCTCACTCAGTCCATACGTGTTCTATCTATCTATCTATAGTCTCTGATGCCTTGTTCTCCCCGGGAATTTCCCCAAAGGAGATGGGCACAGCAGATCATCTATCTCTCCCTATCCACCCACTCCCTCCCTGCTTGTTCAAGCGACCATCCCCCTCTATCAGCAACTCTTTCATGCATATACGTACTCCATTACCCTATCATTCTATCTCACAACTGGGCTTCCTCTCCTCCTAGGATCCTCAGGGTCACTCACATAGTTTCTTTATAAACTCTTCACTTCTTTCTCTCCATATGACCAAACCACCTCATATTTTTATTCACCCATTCCACTACACCACACCACTCCATTTGCACAAATTCTCATGCCACATCCTTCATACACGCTTTCATTGCTCTCACCCTCCCATCTTGACATGCCACATGCTCCTCTCAGATAACTAATTTCCACAGCACGCACTCTTGGCTGTTTTGCCTTATTCCACGTCCAAGTCTCTAGTCAAAACGTCAATGTTAGTACGAGAATACTGTTCCATAAACCTTTCTTTACCTCCATAGATATATTTCTTCTCATAACCTTAGCAAGTAATTCTACGACTCATCTGCTTTTCACAGCTCTCTCTCTTATTTCTCCTTCCATCTCTCCATGTTTGCATGAGATTGTTCCCAAATACTATTTCACTTCTTCCATTCTTTCTCCTGTTTGAAGGGTCAGATCACCTAAGATAAAGATAAAAGGTAGATGAGAGTATGGCATGAAAAGTGGCAAAGGATTGGTGAGTATGGTGTAAGTGAAAGGATGGATAGGAAAGAGGTAAGAGAGGAGTATGAAAGGAAGGTATGCGAGAAACTGGTAGGATAGATGTTCATGACGTGTGACCTTGCATGGAAACAGAACTTACCAGATGAGTGGAAGAGGGCAATTATTGTGTCCTTGCATGAAGATAAAGGTAGTAGAGATGTGTAATGATTATAGTTGGGTTAGTGTGTCGGGGAAAGTGTATTGGGAGGGAGAGTTTTAACGGAGAGACTGATGTTAGTAACTGAAGGGAAAGTTGGTGAGGAGTTGGGAGGACGAAGGAAAGGAAAAGGCTATGTGGACTAGATATTTGCAATTAAAATGATGGTAGAAGAGTACTAACAGAAGGATAAAAAAACTGTATGCAGCCTTCATAGACCTAGAAAGAGCATAAGATAGAGTTGATAGGGAAGCTCTGGAACGTTCTGAAAATGTATGGTGTTGGAGAGCATTTACTGGGAAAAATTTAGGCATATTATAAGGAGGCAAGTACATTTGTGAGAGTGGATGGAGAGCTAAGTGAGAGTTTTCCGATAGAAGTGGGAGTGAGATAAGGACGTGTGTTGTCTCCATGGCTGTTTAACAGTTTTTTTTTGGATGAGTGTATGAGAGAAATGAAAGCTAAAGTGAGGAATGTAGATGCAAGTCTGAAAATAAATGGAATGGAATTGGTGGTGGTGGCACGCTTGTTTGTAGAGGACAGTGTTGTTTGCAAAGAATGAAGAGGAACATAAGAGTAGTGGATGTATGAGAAGGAAGCTAAGAGTAAATTCTGGGAAAAGAAAG
>JAPQNM010000044.1:15397596-15405096 GCA_029783475.1 Metacarcinus magister
TAAGTTATGTCTTTATGTATGTATCTGAACCTGAAGGAGTGACTTTGGCAATGTGCTGGAACGCATCCCTATCTAATACATGTAAAGATGGGTTCGGTATACGCTATTTTGGTTTACGATAGGGTTTCAAGGAACGCATAGCTATCGTAAAATGAGGACTTCCTGTATATGTACAGAGAGATATGACGATACATGAGACCAGCGATGGTACACACGATACAGAATGATGGGGCAAGGAAAGGAGAATGACTTTCCTTGCGGACTGCCTGAATTGAACCAAATGTACTCGCAAGGACTGCTTGCTGACGACTGATGAGGAGGCAGGGGGAAGGACTTCCACTTTGATGACTGCCTGATGAGCAGGCAGCCTGGGTAGAGGGAATGACTGGCCTCCACCCAGGCTGACAGCTTGCTTTCGACTGATGTACCCACAAGGGCTGCTTGATGCAAGATGGCGAGTATAAGAAGACTGGTGCCTGTGGTGAGCAGCTAGCCAAAATCTTGCCTACGTCTGGCGAGACAATACCCCTTGTGAGAGGCAATTAAGAGATATAAGTGTGGAGGGCTACGAACACCCATAGACAGCAAAATTAGAAGCTATCCAGCGTAGGGCCATGAAGATCATCCTGTCTTGTGTAATGAATTTTATGAAGAGAGGCTGGCATCACTAAAGATGTTCTCTCTTAATGCAATAGGCTATACCTAAAGCAGTTGTGTCCCTTTTCAGCCTTCTGTGCCAGAGACCTGAGATGGCAGAGCACCACTTCCCTGGCCGCTGTGGATGAAGTAATACCCAGGAATTTAGCTTTGGCTTCAATGTTTTCCACAATGGTCTCCTTTGTTATCTTGTTTTTGCTCTGATGATGGAAGAAATGTTGTGAACTAACTAATAAACTTAAGTGATCTTTGTAGTGCCTTGTCAATCTTTCTTTCTACATTTTTGCTGCCAAGTGTAATTCTAGGCTGAGTACATGCTCAAACTGGTCTATTTCAGCTAGTTCCATTAAGTGATGTGTGCCATAGTTAATTTATGAAAATTTCAGTCATGGCCATACACTGCATGGAGGACTCCCAAGAGAGAAGCATCAAACACACCAATAATGGTAATGATGAGAATCCTCCCTAATGGCTCCCATTCTTATCAAACAGAACCTATAAACATCAAAATCAAATATCAAATGACACTATCATAAATTATGTAACATATTCAATCTGCAGTTATTTCTCTGCCACAATTTTTTACCTCTTCTATCAAAGCTGGGAAGAAAATGTTGCATGACATCACCCTCGCCAGGGCTGCTTTCACTCCAGAGTGGTCCATCATGTCATCAGCCTACCATCAGTGCTTTCTGAATGGATAAATGGGAAAAAGAACATTTCAAAGACTATAAACATATGTATGGCAAAATCATATAGTACATAAATATACACACATAAGGTCCATATATTACTTTCACTCATCACACACTCCATCCTCTTGCTCAAGGAGGTTAGCAACTGCTTAGTCATCAGTGAAATCTTTACACCTTGAGCGAGGCGCGAACCCGAGTCTGTCGAGTGACAGACTGAGATGTTTCAATATTACTCACCAGGGTTATCACTAAAAAAAGTGCCTACCATTTGCTTCTGAAAAACCTGCAAAAAGGCACATGTTTTAAGTGGCATTTGGTTAAATTTCAAAATACCCATCTGTATCGGCAATCATTCACAGTGGGTGACAGTCAACAGCAGCGAATCACTGACAGTCGTGGATATTTAAAAAATAAACTAAATGGCACTTATAACCTAGCTTATCTATTTATTTTGGGTTGAGATATTGACATCATCCTCTCTTTTAACCCGGTATTGTACACCTTGAATTTTTTGTTCTATACTTTCTTCTCCTCGTTTATATTCTTGTTTAACCGATTCATTCCAAATCATCTTAATATCATTTCTGTGTTTTCTATAAATATCTTTCCAGTATTCGTTAACTGCCATTTTTGCCTCTTTTGCTAGCTTTTTACCATCTATTCCATATACATTATCAAAAGAACTTCTTTATCCTTTACTTTTCCCCCTTTTAACATTTTTATATATTTCCATGTATTCTTTCCATTGCTTTTATCCTCTCTTATCTCTTTAGCCATTTTCTCTTCCTGCTTAAACATTTCATTCTCTAATTCTTGCATCCTTGTGCAGATTGAAACATTCTTGGCCTCTAAAGTATTGAGATCTTCTTTAATAGTTACATTCTCTGCCTTAAGTTTTTTGTTCTCCTCCAGCACACCTTTTATGTCCTTGCTACATGTCCTACAAAGCCAAAGTGACATACCTTTTTGCTAAGTTAAACTGCTGCTGATCCATGCCCTCATACACTCGATGTTTCCAGTTTGTACAATTGTCACATACAATGCCATCATATTCTACCCACTCACTGCAATGGTTACACACTTCATTCTTGTTTGCAACTATTTCTTCACAATTACTGCATAGTGTGTCTTCATTCACCCTCCCAATAAAATCACACTTGCATTCTTTCTTCCGGTATTATTTTACATCTTCACCACAATGCTCTAAAGAATTCAGGATCATATTTTTGCATTACCTGATGCATTTTGAGAAGGTTTTCTTCAATTACATTTCCGTCGCAAATTCTTAGTTTGTGAGATATTTAGTGTTTTCTGTGAGACTTCATCTACGAAAAATAAAGTTTAGTTTTGTTTGAACAAGGTTCTGTTATTTGTCAATGTAGGTTAAGGTTTGGTTAATATAGGTTATGTTAGGTTAGGTTAATATAGAAGCTATAAATGTTCTCTATGACCAAAAGTAGGGAGTTGGACGAGGTGCAGTCCGAAGATGGAAACGTAAACAAACGCCATTATGGTGATGTAAAATTTTACCTTTCTTCCTTGCTCCTCGTCCTCTTACATTTATATTATCGTCTTCTAGCATGTTGAAAAAGATTATTAGAAAATTATTAGACCTTCAGATCGCTCCGCACGTCTTGCCACGTCAGCTGTGAGGTTTGATATGTAGTACAACCATATTTCCCACCTTTGCATTCATGATCCTCGTTTGAAAAAGTATTTTGACCTCTTCTGCCTCTGTCTGTACCTCCTCTTCTTAGTGGAGTGTTGTCTCTGGGGGATATATTTCCTTGTTTCCTTAGTAGTTATTGTGGTGGTGGTGGTGGGGTAAACACCCGCTTGCTCTGTCCCTGAGTTCCACCTCCACCTCTTGAGTTCCTTGTAACTATGAGAATAATTACACATACAAGACCTCTAGCACACACTTATGAGCAATATTGATAACCTCCAAATACAATCACAGGTAAGCTAGAAAGCGAAATCGGGAGCTCCAAGTTACACGCCCACTCGCCGCCGCCGCCGCCAGTGACATATTTACATCACCAAGCACCACACAGTGACACAACTATATGTACAGTTCTCCAGCTACACAGGTTCTCACTGTGTTGTCACTGAATGTGTGGAGTCTTACCTATGGTGTCAACATGGTCCTGTAGATGGCTGGAGGCAATCAACACAAGGGCTTGAGATCACCTACAACTACACTAACATGGCGGCGAGAAGTGAACAGAATGATGGTCGATGGGAAGTGACGAGAGGGAGGAACAAGGATCATATTATCCTTGGTAACCGATGTAATGATTAGAAATGCTATACATAAATGAAGAATTAATTTGACTTTTGCACATTACTGTGAAATAACAATGACAACAAAACAAAAATTACTTTCAGCGGAAACGAAGTTTAGGTTCTGCCAAAACTCAAGAAATAAACTGATAACTCGTCATCGTAACTACTCTTCCACAATTACCTCAACTTGCTCGTTTCCCATTTATTCCCATAGTTAGTAAATTTTTTGTGTTGAGCTATGCTATCAACAATAAAGCTAACTCGACTCTAGCTTCTTTGAATGCCAAGGGAAAACGTCGTGCGGTAAGTGGCGTAATTGAGTCTTCGTTGGGGGAACCAAGGTGGGGCCAATGATTAATTCATATGTTGGGGCCAGGGTATGTGGCAGTTTCGGGATCTTCTTCGAAACAAACATGATTTTTTTTTCAATGCTAACAGCGAAGAACTCAATTCTGAAATCAAACGGGGAGTGAGCACGTGGGGCCCCCCCAATTAGGGTGTTGGGGAGCGCTGACCCCCCTAGGACCCCCTATAGTTGCAACGCTGGTCGGTCCTAACACCTGTCATAACTAGCCGATAGTTAGAGTAAACATTGTTATTCAAGAGGTATAAGAATTATGATTAAATTATGTATTTTACCTTCGCGATTGTGCTACCTGTTAGGGAATGGTGGGGATTGCCCTCCCTCTCTTATTTGAAATAGAATAAGGTAGTGGCTCGTGTGTGAACCTAGTTTCTGGGTTGATTTCAGGCCGAACATTGCTGAAGACTTGTCAGAGTCTGCAGAAGTGTAACCACGGAGGAATAACCCAATAAGCTCCATGCAGCTCTATTTCTCCACACCTTACTAGTGTCTCCTGATGGCGACGCCAAAGCTGACAAGTAGCTAAAGAGAACACTATAATACATTCCCGTATAACTTACTTATATTTGTTCCAATTTTTTACAATTCAATGTAAAATTTAAATGTCTTAACCTCAAACTCAACCATGCATTTAAAATATCAATGAGTCTAAATATTTTATTGAATAGACCTAGAATCTCAAAATAAACAAACGAAAATGAAGCCATCAAACTACATCATCTTCTTAACTAAGCACTGTCGGCCGGTATAATATTTGTGTAAATATGTAGGTGGACCTGCTTTGACCTCATAACACTGCTCAAGCCTCTTTACCTTCCCGTATCTTGCAATGTAAACATGCACAACAATACACACTTTCACGTTAACTACCATAGTACTCAAAACCTATAAGTGAAACAACTGATTAGTTCACAATAATTTATTTGGACATCTGAACATATGTCATGTTGAGAACCTATACTTATATGACGCCGCGCCTGCCCGGTGCCCACCAAACAGGCGCGGGGCGGGTGGCATGGCGCTTGGCCAGCCCGCAGACGCTCATTCCTTGTTCCTCAGAGGACCGTAATCTGGGACCGCTGGGGGTTGTTCGTTTATTCATCTTTATTGTCAGACTGTCGACTTACACACACGTATTGTAGGGTGGGGCTCAGGAGCAGATCTACTTAATAGAAAGGCCTCGTCACGGGTGACCAGCAAGCGGGAACCAGGTGGTGCTGTGCGATGCTCCACCCACCCACCCTGCTCACTGATCACCTGTGAAATCAAGTAATGATCGCCTGTCCATCAGACTTTACTCCACCCTCTGTGTGTGTGTAGGTGTACAGGGCAGTTGTCGACTCTGCTATATCTTTACTATTTTTCGCAGCTCTACAAAGTATAATATCTTATGCTAAACTGCAACAGTGATTCTACACCGATGCCTCGGCTACGCCAACACTGAACATGAATCATCTATTGGGGCGGTAAAGAGAATTCCGTGGAAATATATTTTTCTACGAAAACACGAGCGTTTGTACAATATTATTCACACATAATAATATCTCTGTCTTTATCAAGTATATATTACTAGAATGTATTTTTTGGTAAATTACATAACAGCCGAAATTCTGAAAGAGACTAGATGAAAGTTGAATAAGGATTCGGCCTTGAGAAAAAAATAAATCTTACAGATTTTACTCTCCTGAGTGGCTGCAGGAGGGGAGAGTGAGGGACGCAAGACATTGGTGTCGGGTAGGTCAGTGTCTAAGAGAACCCACGTCACTGCCTGACACTAAGGTTCACGTGAATCTTGCGGTGATGTGAAAAGATCCATTAATACAACACTTATCTGCTATAGAAC
Source organism: Metacarcinus magister (assembly GCA_029783475.1). NCBI lineage: Eukaryota > Metazoa > Arthropoda > Malacostraca > Decapoda > Cancridae > Metacarcinus > Metacarcinus magister. Next base: position 15,403,442 of record JAPQNM010000044.1, read on the forward strand.
AAACTTCATATTCTTTTATACATAACATAAATACTATAACGACACCATGAAGTTTGCTAAATAGCAACGGATTAATTTTATCATAACGAATACACCTAAATAAATTATACAATGACTTAAATGTTCAAATCCTGCCACAATTTTTAGTACTAATGGTCAAACTTAATCATACGCAACTACGTTTCATGTAAGTTTTCAATATAGACAAATATATGCCACGAAGAAAATTATCGCCAAGGCGTTAATTTGCTTATCAAATATGTCGGTCTAGGTTTCAGCTGAAGTGCTGTTTCCTGGGTGGGGCACGAGGCCCGAGGGCCAGCGAGGGGCTGGCGCTCTGATGCGTGGGAGGTCGCTCGACAGAGGGGAAACGGAGGAAACTAGCCAGACCTAGACATAAGGGGATATGAACGAGAATTGTGAGAGATAATGGAAAGCTAGGAAGGAAAGTAGGAATTCATTCCTTGGAGGGAAGGACTGAGAGAGTATCTGAAAAGTTAGGAGGGAGAGAGGGTCGGGAGTTGTAGGACAAGTTTATAGGAGGGATCAGCACAATGAACTTCATCCAGACAACAATCAACCCTACAATCCCAGCTTGGAGGCGGATACCACTCTCCAGTAAAGGGCGTGTAGTTGGCGAGGTTGCTGGTGGCCTCCTAGACGTAGGAAAATGTGTGTGCGAACTTGTGTGCTGCACTCAAATTAGCTCTCATTTAAACGGTATAAATTAACAAATAAAATGTAGATGACAATACAAACATTAAGTTTACATAAAAAGCGTCTTGAGACAAGACTTAACATTGGCTAGCAAGCCTTACTAGCTACATTGAACACCTTAGAAAAACTGTCATAACTACGGTTACACTTATTGAAATTAACCATTGGAACTAAAGTGGCTTGGAAACATATCAACATTGACTAAACTTCGAGCCCTGACATACACCATTAACCAGCAACACAGGGGACAACCGGCCTACACGAACTCTAAGATTCTAAACAAATTTGACACAAATCGTCCATGAGGTGGTAAATCTGTTTCGTGGCAACGGTACCATCGATAGACAATACTTTTATCAAATTATCAGATAAATATCTTATGTTAGAATAAAGATCACCAAGACCCTCTGTCGGTCATTCCTCTGGCGACATCTTTGGTAAGGGGATATAAGAAGATTAATGTGGCTCATGGAGGCGTTCTGGTCCTTATGGAGGGCGTGGTGTCGACAGAGGATACACGCAAGAGATCCAGGGCGCCGCGCTACAGTCCATCCCCTCCCAAAAGGGTGCCCCACACTGGCCCGAATTCCCAGTTCTCTGCGGCTCATACAGGAAGCATCATCCTGGAGGATATCTATACATTGTCAAGCTGTTACTCAGTAAATTAATCTTTATAAATAGTTGGCGCAGTCAACAAGGTCAAGCGATTGGCGTCACGTAAAAGTTACCACGACGGTTTGTATACATTTTTTTCTTTTCTTTTCTTCAATGAGCATATAGTATAATATATTATTCGATAACCTACTGAATTCTGCACTTGTGTGTCGCTACTAGACGAAAAAATATGCAAGGCTCATAAATATCTTGCAAGCTTTTAGTTATGCCGGGTTGAGGAGAGCGCTAAGGTGCGAGGCGTGAGGGCAGCGTCGCGGTGCCTG
>JAPQNM010000044.1:15410096-15427596 GCA_029783475.1 Metacarcinus magister
CACAGAGCGTCTGGGACTCATGGTGGTTCTTGATCAGCGTCAAAGTGGTAAGTTCCATACTGTGTTGCGTGGTTTACTTCATGAACCTAAAAACAAAATGGGGTCGAAGGAAATCAGGGCACGGTCATCCTGCGGTTCGTAAGGAGGCGGAGAGCGGGGACAGCAACGCGAGCTGGACGCCTTCCGTCTCTTTAGGTCTTACCAATGAAGAAATTCATAGGAGTACAAATATATATAAAGAAAAAATAAAAACTCTGGGTATAGAAATAATAGGCCATGGCGTCTTGCAGTACACGTCTCAGGTCATTGGCCGAGGTGGAAGCAGTCGTGTGTACGCCGTTGAGAAGGACTGGCCGGGTCACCGCGTTAAAGTTCCTCTCTGCGTTAAGTACATCAACAAAAAGAAGCCCACAGCGATATTACAGGCATGTATAGAGGTTATGAACATTGCTACGCTTTTCGGCGTGCCAGGAGTTCCTCGCGTTCTGGCAGTATGCCTGAAGGCTCCACCGCTCATTGTTATGACTAGACACTCGAGTACTACTCTGGATGTTCTGCTATATACTTACGTACCCTCGGACCTGTTTCTCCTCAAGGTGTGTTACCAACTGTGCCACATCCTTGACCTTATCCATTGCAGGAAAAGGATCCACAACGATGTGAAGGGAAATAACATTTGTGTTGATGTCAAAGTTAGTAACCATCCTAAGATCACATTAATTGACTATGGGCTTATGACGAGGGAAGGCGAGCGGCTCTTCGACAAACCGGCCGACGAGAGACAAAAAAGAAAGTTGGTGGCAGATCAAGCGCAGAAGTACCCTTGGTATGACTTGGGATTGTACCTAGGCGGCCCTGCTTCGCCACAGACAGATATTTATTCGGTGGCAGTACTTTTACGACAAGTCCTAAAAGCTATGGATGACTCTCCCGCTACACTGCGTGCATGCGTGCATGACGGGCTAGGGAAGACAGGCAATCGGCCTCCACTTTCTCACTTCAAGGCGGTACTGCAGGAGTCCATCACGGCCCTCATTCAAAAACACCAGTAGTGTGTACCTCCCAATATTTTGCTTTGTTCTGTGATCAATGGAGGCAGCACAGATGCAAGAGTATTAATAACGGTGTTGTTGTAGAGGTATCATGAAAGACTAAACTACTCACCTGCATGGGCGTTGACTGGGCGGAGAGCGCAGTGAACCCGACGATGTCACTGAAGTAGATGGTGACACAGTCATAGGTCTCCGCTATCTTGCTCTGGCCCTGAATTAACGCGCTGGCCACCGACCTGCAATGTTTACATACCCTGAATGTTTCTGTTTATCTAAATACATGATTATAATCATGAAGTAATAATAAAAGAATCAATGAAATGAAATTTAGCATACATGTCATAAGAAATATTATTATCAGTTTTATAGGAAGTGTTACGGTGTTGATTATCTCAAATACATAATGTTATATTATTACAAAGTGGCCTTTGGACTTGTTACAACGTAGATATTTAAAACGTTAAGTCTATAGTGGGGGGAAGGTGCCTTTAAGAACCAATGGAGGGTGAGACACAGCCAAGAGAAGGCTCAAGACCTACTTCGGCAGCAGTTGGTACAGAAGCTCCTCGCAGCGACGCTTCTCCTCCAGGTAGTCTGCTGTCCTCTCCTGCACCAGCGCCTCCAAGTTGTTGGCGTACTGCTCCATACGGGACAACAGGTTGTCCAGGATGTTACCAGACTCGTTATCCCTGCAGGGAGGCCACGGTGACATTGCAATACACACACACACACACACACACACACACACACTAAAAAACGGTTACTCTTCGATAATTCTGAAAAGGTATTCCCTATACCATATATACCTCTTGCTGTACCCTGTAAGTACTGTCAAAAGATTTATCTAAAAGACTCATCATTGCAAGTAGTAATTCACTGATCTTTCGAACTTAATTCAGTTTCCCTTTCTCGATGACTAAGTTGGATTTCTAATATTCTGTGACATCCACACGCCAGGGATACCATAATCATCGTGTGTGTGTGTGTGTGTGTGTGTGTGTGTGTGTGTGTACTGGTGGCCTTGTGCACCTGTGTTTAACCTGTTCGCGCACGGCAAGGTAGCAGTCTTACTTGTTGAGTCGACGAATGATGGTCTTGAGCTGTTGGAAATCAGGACGCTCCATGCACTCATCGGCCCAGCACCTCTTCATCATCTGCATCACCTCTTCTTCAGCTACCTCATCCTCCGTACTGGGTCGGAATGGAGACACGCCGCCGTTCTTTACGTTCTCCACGATCTCTGTTGAAAAAAGAAGTGGGGAATGGGTGAGATGAGACAGTTAGAAGATGCTGGATGGAGGATGGATGCTGTAAGTATCTCTACAAATAGATAAACAAATAAATAAATAAATAAATAAACAAATATATATATATATATATATATATATATATATATATATATATATATATATATATATATTGTTATCTTCTATCAATCTTATATTCATATAAAGGTGGGAATTTATGTTTCCAAGTTTTACTCAAGATTTACACGTGAATTTACAAGTAATTAAATTCTCCATGAGAGGTGAATTAGCAATGTTGGTGAGTGGCAGCTGACATACGAGGTCTTGCAGTATTGTTATCAAAGGGACGTTGCTCCCTCTCCCCACCAAATAGGGACAAGACTTGGGAAAAAAATTCATCATCGAGAATAAAAAATGATCACCGAAGGCTTTCAATAACAGTGATTGGTCGGCAGACTTGCACAACAAATTTTCAATCACCAAAACTACTGCTGAAACTCCTAATTTTTGTTTTTATTTAGTCATAACTTAGATGATTTAGGTATCACGTTAGGACGTCATGATCACCATGTATTTCCATTTAGTAATAATATGCCAGTTTTATTTTTTCTCCGTGTATGTAGCTTTTGTTTACGTCCTTATCCTTTCCGTCCATACACAAAACAAAATAAAAAAAAATCTGTTTACGTGTTCTGCTAACAATACTAAGAGTTGTACCTTCCACGCTTGTGTTCTCAAATAGTGTTGTACGGAAATATATCTTCGCATCACTCAGTCAGTTTTACTTTATTTTTATTTTTTGCTAGAGGGAACTCCATTGAGCATTGAGGCCGCGTCGAAGTGGGGTGTATCAGGGTAGGGACTGATGATGATGGTAGATGGATAGCAGGCCACCTACTCTGATTGCCTAGAGATGTGAGTGTGTGTGTGTGTGTGTGTGTGTGTGTGTGTGTGTGTGTGTGTGTGTGTGTGTGTGTGTGTGTGTGTGTGTGTGTGTGTGTGTGTTTGTGTGTGTGTATGTGGGGGGGGGGAGGGTGTCTACAATATCAACTAACCTCCAGTGAGGAAATGAACCTTAAAAAAAAAGTCTGATTGCGATAGAGGATGCAGTTCCCTTCAGGGGAGAAAATAACAGTTTAGTTTAGCTTTAGGAGAAGGTAAGGAAGATTGTATTGTATTGATTGTATTGAAATGAGAAGTAATTAGTTATTCCTACTATAATACAATCAATGACAGTAAGAATGACATCCATAAATGCCTCGGAACACATCTGATTACTTCCTGTAATTTCTCTCTTCTTTACACCTCTCACCAGCCTCTTTCTTCCACCGAAGATTATTGTAAGACATCATTCACCCCTATCTTTCCACCCCACGAGGCTCGATAACCCTTAGCATCACCCTCATTCTCTTTATAACTTGGATTTAGGGAGTAGGATAATCTATGTGAGGAAAGAGGATCCCATTCCCTTAATACTGCCACCTGATCCTTCAGTAACCAGCCCAGCCACGTGTCCTCTCTGTTTCCTTCTCTCTGCAGCAAGTATTTCCCGCTCATCAGGTCCCTGCAATGGTCTGCTTAATTAATCTTGTATATCACTCCCATGTCCTCATTTCCTCGTTCCTCCTGGGTGTTTACACGGTCGCATGTTGTATCTGAATTTTTTTTAAATGAAACTCGAGAATTCCTATAAAGACGAGAGAAATCGCCAGGTGTTTCAGGTGAAATTAATTGCTTTTACGTGAGAGCGCCTCTGATCGGGGCCTTCACACGTTTAATATTAATGTCACATTGTGTTTGCAACGCGTCCTTTGTTGCACTGTTATGTTTTATTTACTTGTTTAAAACATCAGAGGGTTTCACTAGCGTAATTGAAAATATAAAAAAACCGCATAGATCTTGTTCAAGTATGCCTCATACTGCCGCATCCACTATCTAAGTGAGATGGCGGCAGTCGTCTAAGGGTCTCACACACATTCTAGGGAGTCCCGGGAGGCCATTAGCGGCGACCACCTGACACCTAGGACACCACTGCCTGTAACCAAGGCGAGTGGCACACATCGCACGCTTTGGCGGTGTTGCACTACTACCGAGAGCACGAGTTTCCTAACCGTCAACCCGGAAAAGAAAGAAGGCGGGGAGGGTCGGGGCGGTGCTCAGTAGGGTTGGAGTGGGTGGGGTTAGGTGAGGTGAGGTGAGGTGAGGTGCAGGGCAGGAGGGTTGTGTTGGCACCGTTGGGTATCGATCCACCCCTTGCTATCATCAGTGTGGTCATGTTCCCTTCACATCCCTTTTCCTCCCGTTGTTTCATCTCCTCTCCCGGAATGTTCTCTCTTTTACTTCCCATTTTCGTTTTCCTCAACAGCTGTTTACCTCCCTTGTCCAGGATTGTTCCCGCCCCACATCCTCTGGTTCACAACGACTCACATCTTCTCCCTTCATCTCATATTCATGACTCAACATTCCCTATATCCGTTCATCCATTCACTTTACTTTTCTCATCCACTATTTTTCAAGTACAATACTCTCCTGCTTCTCTCTCTCTCTCTCTCTCTCTCTCTCTCTCTCTCTCTCTCTCTCTCTCTCTCTCTCTCTCTCTCTCTCTCTCTCTCTCTCTCTCTCTCTTTGTCTCTGTCTGTCTCTATCTCTCTCTCTCTCTCTCTCTCTCTCTCTCTCTGTCTGTCTCTATCTCTCTCTCTCTCTCTCTCTCTCTCTCTCTCTCTCTTTGTCTCTGTCTGTCTCTATCTCTCTCTCTCTCTCTCTCTCTCTCTCTCTCTCTCTCTCTCTCTCTCTCTCTCTCTCTCTCTCTCTCTCTCTCTCTCTCTCTCTCTCTCTCCCCCCCCTCCATTATATTGGCACCTCTCTGGAGCCACACCTCCGGTAAGCTTAACTGGTTTTACTTAATTATTTGAGACTTTTCTCGTGAAGCAAGTGAAGTGTTTCCCAGAGACTAAGCGAGGGTGACATGTGGACATAATGAGGCAATCACTTCACTTCACTTTCAAGATCTCAGGAAAACACTCATCTAAAATAAGACTACATTCTGGTAAATTTTAAAGAAAATAAGTTACGGTCATTTGTAAAGATATCTGGTTGACAGATGTGGTGTAATTATGAAAACTAGAAATATTGTATTGCTCTGGGAGATCTTTTTACTTTCACACCAGTGTACTAGAGCAAAAGTGGCGTCAAAGCCTCTGCAGCCGTGATGGCGGCGGTGGGCCTGCACATTGCGCCTTCACACTGACTAATCCGCCCGGAGAGGACAGATGCGTGTTCTCAACATACCAATAAATTTGAAAGAAAAGTCTGTATTTCGTTCACAAGTTGTATGGCGAGTAAATAAATATTATGAAGATAAATACGTGACAGATAAACATTTGAGGAATTTTGATCTAGTGAGTCTGACGTGATTGTGAACATCAGGATTTGAAGACAATAAAACTTTTACTGTAAAAAAATGACACTGAGACATATAAGAAAATCTTAAGGAAGGAAATTGTGTTAAGCTCGAGAGTAAAGGTTGCAGAGAAGCGCGCAACAACAAATCAATGGGTGACGGGCCTGGTGAGCCGCTCAGGGGACGGGGTGTAGGGAGGCAGAGAGTCCTCCGGGAAAGGGAGGTGGAGTGAGGTGAGGATTTAACCTCAATCATCCATCGCCCGCTACACGTGTGTCACCTGTACTGGCATGGAGGCGTCGAAGAGGACGAGTCGGCGTGAAATATTTTCCATGTCTCAGCGCACTGGTGTGAGTAGCGGGGGTCCCGTCGCTGCTCTTCATATCATGATCGCCAATCTCCGCTCAAAAGAACAACATATACTTGAATGTCTTACCAAGGAATTATTTTAGCTCATAAGAAAACTACTTACCTTCCACCTCAAAATACAGTACAACACGGTCCAGTTTTAGTCTCCAAATTTGAATAGTAGAGTTGACATCACAAGTGTAGTTAAAAAAAAGACTTAATGTTATAATTTCAAGAGATCTAAAACCGAACAACCTTCCCCCATGAATACAAGTAGCCGTAGATTACACTTATTTCTCACTTTCCTCATGAACTCCATGGTAGTTTTTCAATACTACGTGTTACCGCTTCTTTTCCGGTGGGGGGATTCTCTTACTGTACAACACTTTCTCTAATATTTTAGTGTGAAGTGAAACCAAACAGCTAAACATGACCTGAAGGTCCGTAGCTATTTGCAATCCTCTGTAATCCTTTGATGTTAGAGCACTATCATGGAGTGTTGCCTTTCACGTCAACATATTTTTCGTATAGAAAGATCTTAAAATTTTAAAACATGAAGTTAAGAGAGTATCATTACCATACTTCAGACAAGTTCATAATTTGTTTTAAAGATCAAAGGAAAGGCAAAATTTTGAGCATATACGTGCTCTTGGAAAACAACATAACATACTGGAAGATGAATATTTATCTCATGGGACTGAATGAACCAGACATTACCAGAAGGTGCCTCGGGCCGTGGATTAGGCAAGAAATATTACTCTGAGGCCCTGTAGCAACACAGGCAGCCCCATTTATTGCACATAAGCAAGATGATTTTATGCTGAGACAACTTATTTGCACACAAACTGATTATATTTTGGCGGATGATGTTTCAGCCACATCCTCTCAGATAACACTGGTCGACTAGTGAAATGCCGCCACTGTCGCGTGTCTAGAGTGGTCATAGCTTTCTGCCATTACGTTGAGTATGACTACTTGCCGCCGTAGTTAATATCATAGAGACAAGTTTGAGTTCAATTCATGGCGTCTTGACCATTCAGTGCATTCAATAGGTAATTAGCGTGTCCTATTTGGCTTCAAAATGAAAGTACCTCCGATCAAGGCTCCGGGAATCATACAGCGGCAGACAGGCCAGTGACGCAACGCAGCGGGACCCAGAGCAGCCTGAGGCCTCCAATATCCACGCATATTGAAGGGCTTTATAGGCATCTATCTATTCTTTTCTTCATTTCAAACTTATTTCGTCATGTCTTTGTACATTAAACAATGATAGGAACTTAAACTAAATCAATCTTGTGTTTGAAAATATCCTGGAATCAAAACCAATAATGGACTCGGAAAATCGGACTTTTTTTTTTTAAATTGCCGCATGGAAGGATTTTGCCAATCGAGGCAGAATATCCGACACGACAGATGAAGATAGTGGCTGAGGACGGAAAGATACGTCGCCGCGAGGAAAGCCATTACAAAGTTGGAAGTCCTCGAATTACCTGTTGTACCTTGACGGCTCCCATTCCCAAACTCAATTTCTCAATGTCGAGGGCAAGAAGCAGAGGCAGAGGAGCATCAGTACGCGGCCATTTATTGTATTGTGTTTTTCAGGGATGTATACTGTTAGGTAGTGCTCTCTATCTCTATCTCTATCTCTATCTCTATCTCTCTCTCTCTCTCTCTCTCTCTCTCTCTCTCTCTCTCTCTCTCTCTCTCTCTCTCTCTCTCTCTCCCTGTATGCAGGTTACAAGACTCATGACGCAATGTTCTACTCCATGAGGACACGTACAGTAGCAGCCTCGTGTCGCCTCTCAGTCTCGTTACACAAGTGGGAAGGAATTAAATCACAGAACAATGTATTATTCCCTGACCTCATGGTGTCCTTGAAAGTGTGCAAAAACACCAAAATCGATAAAAAAACCTTCAAATTACCTTTTTCCTTAACGGTGAAGGAAAGCAAAGAAAACATACCTTGTAAGTAAGCTGAGGCTCACTTGCATTCTTTACAATAAGAAAAAGGATTTACGGGAAATATAAAGGTTCATATTCGTCTTGTTTTGTCTTGTTTCGAAGTAGTATTCCTTAGAGAACTCAATATAGGATTAGTGACTGACTAGGCAGGAGGCAGCGCAGTTACAGACTTGGTTCACTTTACATACGAGACACACATCATTTCCCACAGCTCATTTAAACGCGGGGAGAAAAAAACGAGTCAGTATCGCCCCCCATCAAAGGTGACTGGGAGAGGCGGGGCGAGGCGGGGTGGGGCGGGTGTCTTCCGGCCACAGAATCCAGTCATTCTTGCAATTCATTCCCTGCAATCTTTCTGCAGCAAATAAATTTGTGTTTGTAATTAACACATTATGACGTAATAAAATTCCTTGTCTAAGCTTTGGTCAACGGAGCGTGGGCATGCAGCGCCCTTGGTGCTGCATGCCTTTAATACTTTAGGCAGGAAAAAAATAATCCCTGACTTTTTTTTTTATCTACAATGTATATATAAATAAAAAAAGAAAAATAAATATATATATATATATATATATATATATATATATATATATATATATATATATATATATATATTTATATATAAATTTTCCGAGGCAGATGTAGCCAAGGTTTTAGCGGCCATGGTCTGTTAGCAATTTTACTGTGGCGTAGCATCTCAGGTATTCAACACCAGCAAGAGGGCGGCGCTGTGCATCTGTTGCGCTGTGCATCCCCAGCTGAGGTGGCGCTTGCTAACACTTCACGCCTTTCTTCAAGTGGAACTGCCGCACAGAGCGACAGTGACTACAGAGCCACCACTAACATTCTTAAAGTGGTGGGTCCGCCAGCGGGCTCACTACCCTCTGACAGGCTCTCCTTTACCGAAGCAAGCTCAGCGCACCATGATTCACCCATCCGCCCTTTTAACGATATTAATGTTCCGTCAAGAAGACATATTGCCATGCTTCTTTGGCTTCAAGCAAGGAACTTTTAATAAATGAAGGGAATGTAAGGAAACATTTTTTTTTTATATAATCCAACATCATAATGTACGTAATATAACGCACAATTTGTTTGATAATGAAAATTCATAACTGAATTTTATTGAATTTGAAGAGAAAATTTAGAAAATGTTACTCCGACAACTTTTTTTTTGTGATCGGCGAATCTCCACAACCACCGAGGAGTCGCAAGGCAAACATCTTGCTGCGGTGCCGGTATGAATCTGACGCCGCGAAAATTAGACTTTATTGAAGGCGCCACAGTGGTTTTTCTCGTAGTAAAGTCAGTCAACCTAGATAAGCGAGGCCAACCCCAAGACCATGACCACACAGTCTTGAATATCGTTACCGTGATGGGCATTTGCATCCTTTTACAAGTATCTCCTCGCAACTTTTGTGTCTCCCATTCTTCCTGTAACACTTTTCCCCTTCCATTCCCGGTCATTGTCTGCATCACCGGTGAATCTTGGTCACCACTTCCATCTCCACGTCCGGATAGTTTTTGTCTCCCCTTCACCCGACAACCTACTCTCCCTCTGTGGCCACAAGTATTTTTTCTTCGTCTCCACTTTACCCTCTCAACATATGATTGATCCTTTTGTTGTTCCGTTGATTTGTTCTTCTTTCCTGAAATGCTCTTCAATACCTGTCCTTTTAGCTTAACAAACAAACACGTCAACTTCGAATCAAAGGTCATAGATACTTTGAACTTTAGAGGGACATTAATTAGTTTATTGTCTCAATAAATTAGAGGAAGAATCGAGCTGATGTGATTCTTGATAGCAGGATCATAAAGTTACGTTGAACTTCCTAAAGACTGCTCAATGTGTACTATTCTGAAGTGATTTCCAGAATCCAAAATCTGTCTAATGAGCTTTCTCTCGTGATAATATTTTGATACCTATATGACTTCCCAAACATTTGTCATCATCAAATATGTTCGTTTTGTTGTTTTTGTTGTTAGTAAAGAAAAATTTAGTGTGCAGCCTCACATCCTTGGGTCCTGGCAGCCCATTCCTCCTCCAGCAGACAACATGCCTTTCATAGCCACGAGTCAATGAGTACATCTTACGTCACTCCACTCCAACACCAAGTGATATAACCTGGCTTCTCACTTTGTATTAACTCCGCCATAAAAAACGCAATTTACTCCTCAGCCAGACGTCATAATTTTTGTTATTGTGTGCACGAAGTGACGAGCCTCATAACGACCATGATTACATTTTCTGAAACTTATAAGAGTTAAGTTGTTTGTAACCTGTCATACTCCTTGCAGTATTTTCAATGTACTTATACCTATTTAAAATTGTTCCAAATTCCTAAATTGTACTGTCAGGTCGCCTACAAGACATACTATAAGACATCTACCATAGTAACTCGTTTAATTTGTAAGGGATGCGATATATCTATAACACCCAAGCAAATTCATAAATATTTTGGAAAATGAGCTCATACACTTTCCATAAGAAAGGTGTGGGCGGTGATGACAGCCTCGCGGCGCCTCCGCCACCACCACCTTCATCTTTGGTTGCATCTTTCATGAGTGGGCTTTTCTTACATTCCTGACACTTTTTTTCCTCTAATATTTTTCCTTTGTGCATTATTCCTTTCTTGAGCCTTTTTTGACACTTCTGAGGCGTCTCACCCACTTTCCTCTCTCTGTCCACCTCCTCCACTCTATGGGGGGCCTGGGGGTTCTGGCCTTCCCGATTCAAGCTGTATGCCCCCCATATGCCCCCTTCGATTGCAAAGCTGAGTTATTCGCTGATGGCAATGAAGAAAATCATGTTTGATTCGAAGAAGAAAATGCCCAAAATACTACATACCCTAGCCCCAACAAATGTATGATTGGCCCCACCTTGGCCCCACCTTGGCCCCACCTTGGCCCCACACGAATGAAGACTCAGTTACGCCACTGCCTCCACCTCTCCTTCGTGCCGAGCGACCCAAATATGGATTCATGGGGTCGTGCCGCCGCCCGCCAGCTGGTTTAATCTTGGTTGTCGTAAATAAGGTGACATGAAATATACCTCCATCTCTGTGGTGGACGTGCGTGAACTGGGTCGCACTGGCCTTGGGTTTATCATGCAAGAATTCCTACTGGTGGGTGGTGAAAAAAAATGTTATTCTTTGGAAGAGAGCCTCACGCCACTTGATGGGCTTCGTGGGTGCCTTTCTTCTCCTCATGCAGCAGTGTGATGGAGAGATATTAAATAATTGTTGGTTTTTGCTTATAAATGTGTTTCCTATACAAACAGCTACTTTTATTGAAATAGAAAGGAGAGCGATAACTGTGTGACTGCAACACTTGATTACCAACAAAGTTTTGACCCAGATTCGTCATGGAAATTACCTTCATGGATCACTGGACGGAAAAAAACACGTATTATCAATCCAACGCCAAGGCTGACAAGAACTAATTTATTGCCTGAAACTGGAACTGCCTCTGTTGATTCCAGTGATTAAATGGGTAAAATAAAAAAGTTAATCCCAAGAGATATCATCGCCCACAGCAGGTCCCAGAGGTGCCCAGCTTCCCGTCAGCAGGAACACCATCATGAGGCTGCCTGACTGTTTTCAGAGGAAAGCTGTCACCGTAGTTTTGACAACTCCCAATGACCTCGTCGTTGGGTTTTCATTATGAATTATCCGACATAATTTATGACGGAAAATGCCACCTTTTACACACTGTTATATATGCATAGCAAGTATATTGTAACATTTATTAGAATGTAGTATTGGACGTAATAGAAAATGATACATGATATCTAGTATAAAAACTAAATTATTACACGACCTCAGGCCAATCACCACCCATCTACTGAAATCCCTAATTGATTAATAGGAAAGCACAAATTTGAGCTTTACAAGGCACACAAACAAAAAACAAAATAAGCAGGATCCTTATGCTTAACTTCTAACTGAGGAGGAGCAGAAACGAACGCCATAAATATGTTCAAAAGATACCATCCCCCATTGTGATAGGAACAGACAACATCCACAGTAAGGAAGAACTGCAAACGAGTTCTGTGTTAAGTAGAAAAAAAGAAAAAAAAACTCATTTCAGCCTCGAAAAACTTCCCAACTCGAGTAATTGAATTACTGGAGGTGTGACGTGAGGCAACACACCTCAGCAGCTCAGCAGGTGCTCGCCGGGAATGTGTGGCGGAGATAATAACAGCATGCCAGGAGGAGGAAAGGCACGCTGCAAGAGTAATGATAAAACACATAATGAAGACTTGACAAGAAAAAGGCAACGAGGAAAAAATGCAATACTATCTTTAATCTAATATTAACAACACTATCAAGTCACCTTAGTAGAAGCACCAACTCTCAAGGAAGCTCAGTGTGTTGAGGTGAAGCACTAAGATCCACGACACCATTCCCGTTACTGTGACTCAATGATACACAGATAATCGGCTACCACAGTTCTTACTTCCGGAAATCATCGATATAATGTTAAAAACTGTTGCCTGTGTTGTATTACATGTGAGTGGTGTTGTGTGTTGCGGAATCCAATGTAGGCAGGACGGGTGTTGTGCCTGGTGTATTGTGTGCCTTTGTATAGTGACTGAGTAGTGGCTGGTGAATGGTGAGCAATGTGGCTGAAGGAACACTGAACTGTTTGAGCTTGGTTGGGTGGGTATCCGGGGGCTGTTCTCCTATATTGTTTGTTGGGAGTTACTGTATTACTGTTGCTGGGATGTAGCTGTGTACGGATGCGGTGCTGTGTAATATTGTGTTTTGGGTGGTGGAGGTAGATATGTTGAGGAGTGAGGTGGTGTGATGTGATTGAATTGTTTTTTTAGATTGTTTATTTGTTGGGTTCTGTAGGATTGTGTTAAGTGTTTTTCTTGGTGTTTTCTTGGTGTTGTACTGATTAATATTTTTGTCTCGTGCCGAAGGTTTGTGTCGTGTCTGTAGTATTTGTACATGCTGTTGATATTCTTAGTTTCTGCATTTTTCTGAACTTTCTTGGTGATAAATTTGGGAAGATTGAAGGCAAGGTGAGGCGAGTATTAGATTTGCCAGGAAACTTTTTATTAAACTGTGCGTAGGTTCCTCTTATTGTTCACGCAAGTTAAAAGGTTTCGAGGCATTGATTTTCCTTGTAGCCTCAGCGGTGGTATTTGTGGTGTGTTGAGTGAGGGCCACGTGCGCTTCATGTGTAAAGTTTTTAGATGCTGCCTAAATTAATATTATTGCTTGAAAATATGACTCGGAAAGTTAATTTGGGACTCTTTTGTGTTGGGTGTGAAGTGTGTACGTGTGGTTTGGGTGGAAGATGCTGTCAATTGGTGCCATTCAGTGACGGGTAAACAACAATTTTTAGTTTTTGTGAGTGTTAGTTTCCAGCTCTAAAGCAGTGTTTGTGATGTGGGAATACTGCTGTGTCTTGTATATAGATCAGTTGTGTTTCATAGTGAAGGGGACATATACAGGAGTAAAATGAAGTAAAAGAAGTCGATGCTATAATAGAAAACGGTGGAACATGAAACGAAGAAGTGCCACGAAATTTGATCCTTGAACAAACCGATCAATGTCCAATTATGATCAAGATGTCAGCGCGTACTCCAGACTTCAACCATAAGAAAAGAAAAAAAAACTGAAGAGGCTAGGGGGAGCGTAAGGGAGGAAAACGGGTGTATATATTATATGGGACGGCAGAGGCTACAGAATGGAGAATACGTAGAGATGGGGGGAGGCAGGTATAGAGTGGAGGTGGAGGTGGGCAAAGGAAGATCCGTGTCAGAAGTTAGTTTCTTGTTACCTCGAGACACCAATTCATCCTCTTTAAGACAATAATGAAAATATGCCGGCGGGCTTCCCCTAGAGACAGTTAAGACCACAGCTTCCAGACGGTGCAAAGGCTAAGATATATTTTCTTTCCAGGAAGGAGAAGGAGACGGAGAAATGAGAAAAGGCAAGATTACCGGCTTAAGACAAGGTTATGGTGAGGCTGGCGGAGTACTGACCAATGGCTGAGCGTCTGCCAAAGGGACTGGAAGTAGAAATATATCACGTAGACGAGATCTGGTGGTAGGAACGTCTTCTGGAATAGCTAATGATGATTGAGGTCGGGTTTGTGAAGGCGCGAATGGAAGTAGTGAGTAGAATGGCTCCCTACAAAGGGCGCCCTAATGGAGATGGGGTCTGCGGTGAATATACTTAGGAGAGGACCCGATCTGTTTGGGTAATGGAGAAGAACGAGGACATGGAGTAAGGGGTAGAGGAGGAGAGAGAAAAAAGGAAAGGCGAAAGGAAGTAAGGAAAGTTTGAATGAAGAGGAGGAGGAGGAGGAGGAGGAGGAGGAGGAGGAGGAGGAGGAGGAGGAGGAGGAGGAGGAGGAGGAGGAGGAGGAGGAGGAGGAGGAGGAGGAGGATGTAAGGAAAAAGATCGAGGACACGAAGGTGGGTGAAAGTGGAGTGGAAAAGTGTTATTTATTCCGGGTGTCGAGCGAGGAGATCCGTGAGTGCACTGAGGCTTTTCCGTAAATTCCCCGAGCAAAGAGACACCCAGGAAAGGTAAACAAATGACGCTCGCTGAAAGGACGGAGGTCTTCACGCGAGGCTTATGAGAGAGAGAAAAGAGAGAGAGAGAGAGAGAGAGAGAGAGAGAGAGAGAGAGAGAGAGAGAGAGAGAGAGAGAGAGAGAGAGAGAGAGAGAGAGAAAGAGAGCGAGAGCGAGAGCGAGAGCGAGCGAGAGAGAGAGAGAGAGAGAGAGAGAGAGAGAGAGAGAGAGAGAGAGAGAGAGAGAGAGAGAGAGAGAGAGAGAGAGAGAGAGAGAGAGAGAGAGAGAGAGAGAGAGAGAGAGAGAGAGAGAGAGAGAGAGAGAGAGAGAGAGAGAGAGAGAGAGAAAAAAAAAGGAGGTGATGAATGTTGATCCTGATTCAACCAAACATGAAAACGTGACAATTCAATAAATCCACGACACGTTCTAAAGCGGAAGAGGAGGAGGAGGAGGAAGAAGAATAGGAGGAGGACACATAGGACACATAGGAAGAACAAACAACAACAGGCCTGCTGGCCCTTACGAGGCTGTTTGTGAGTACAGGAGGAGGAAGAGGAAGAGGAAGAGGAGGAGGAGGAACACATAGGAACACATAGGAAGAACAAACAACAACAGGCCTGAGGAGGAGGAGGAGGAGGAGGAGGAGGAGGAGGAGGAGGAGGAGGAGGAGGAGGAGGAGGAGGAGGAGGAGGAGGAGGAGAGGAGGAGGGGTTAAAATTCTCTCTTTCTTACACACACACACACACACACACACACACACACACACACACACACACACACACACACACACACACACACACACACACACACAAGGAAGACAAAAGAGAAACAAGAGTGACAGAAAATGAATAGGGAGTTCCTGGAAGACTGTCGGTAAGGAGGAGAAAGACGAGAACAGACATAGAGGAGGAGGAGGAGGAGGAGGAGGAGGGGGAAGAAGAAGCAGAGGAAGAGGAGGAGAAGAGATACAGAGACAGAGAGGGCACAAGCTCCACAGTTCGCAAGAGGTAGTTTGTCCTTCGGCGAGCGGCGTTATTTAGAGGTAAGTGTTGACACGACGAGAGAGTAAACACACGTAACAGGAATGCCAAGAATAGCAGTGGTCGCGTTGCATATAGTATAAGATATAACAACAAGAGGTAGTTTGTTCCTGTGCTTCCTCTCGTGTCACTCATAAAATCAAGGACATTAAAACCATGAATAAATAGCAAGATACAAATATTCAACTAACATATGACAGCTCCTGTGAATTACTAATGTCTCATCTCTATATAATACCATTCAGACTTCTCTTCCAACTTGCTATCGTATTCGTACTTAACACTTGGCTGCCAAACCTGTTCTCGATTCACTTATCCACTGCTTTATTTGCCCTTTTGTCTCTATCAAGTAGATATTATAGTAGTAACGTAACCACACGGACAGCCTCGTTAGGTCCAGTAGGAGTGTTGCTGTCTGTTCTTCCTTTGTACTCTTTTGTAGTCTTATGGATTCTCAACATGCTCACATAATCGTTTTTCCTCTTAGTTTACTACCCGTCAGTAGGTTAGTGTCTAATGAGGCGAATTTTGTTGGCCTAAATCATATAACTATCTGGAAAAAGAAGAAAAAAATTGCGTTTTCACTTCATAGCTTCATCTCTGTTGTGTGAATAACCGAATAAAACAATTTACACTCATAACCTTTTCTGCACGAGATGGATGCCAGATTTTATCAATGCTTTTAGTGTTTTATTATTAACCTGCTTCCAAAAAACAGTCAAACATAAAGGAAATCGAAAAAAAGAGAAAATAACAAGTTTGTGTATTTACTTGTACCAACAAAGGCGTGGAGAAAAAGGAGGAGGAGGAGGAGGAGGAGGAGGAGGAGGAGGAGGAGGAGGAGGAGGAGGAGGAGGAGGAGGAAGAAGATAAAAACAGGTGACAGGTAGGAAAGGACTGAACACAAACAATTGAATACACTTCACCTTAACTTATTTACACAGTTAAGAGCTGGACAAAAGCTGAATACACACTGACGAGAGAACAGCTAACAAGACCGACAGACGAAAAATGGGAAGAAAGAAAGAAAATAAAGCGACGAAAGAAAATGTAATATCAAGTTTATTCCTGTGTGTGTGTGTGTGTGTGTGTGTGTGTGTGTGTGTGTGTGTGTGTGTGTGTGTGTGTGTGTGTGTGTGTGTGTGTGTGTGTGTGTGTGTGTGTGTGTGTGTGTGTGTCCCAATTAGGCCATGGATTACTTATTTGACAAGACGAATAGAGGGTTTCAGCAGACCTGAGTGAATTTTTTTTTTACTCTTACACATTCAGCTTCAAAAAAACAAAAATTTTACCCTCCATTTTTCTTCCTCCTCCTCATATCCGTTCATCTTTTCCTTGATGAAGAAAAAGGGAAAAAGTCTTCTCAATGCTGGTGACTGTGACACACACACATACACACACACACACACACACACACACACACACACACACACACACATACACACACACACACACACACACACACACACACACACACACACACATACACACACACACACACACACACACACACACACACACACACACACACACACACACACACACACACACACACACACACACACACACACACACACACACCAAGCTTTTAGGAGTCATCAAGAGGAAATTGCAAGTCCACGTTACTAATTAGCACGCCAACAGGTAGAGAGAGAGAGAGAGAGAGAGAGAGAGAGAGAGAGAGAGAGAGAGAGAGAGAGAGAGAGAGAGAGAGAGAGAGAGAGAGAGAGAGAGAGAGAGAGAGGAGAGAGAGAGAGAGAGAGAGAGAGAGAGAGAGAGAGAGAGAGAGAGAGAGAGGAGAGAGAGAGAGAGAGAGAGAGAGAGAGAGAGAGAGAGAGAGAGAGAGAGAGAGAGAGAGAGAGAGAGAGAGAGAGAGAGAGAGAGAGAGAGAGAGAGAGAGAGAGAGAGAGAGAGAGAGAGA
>JAPQNM010000044.1:15432596-15435096 GCA_029783475.1 Metacarcinus magister
GGAGATAAGCAGTTAGCAGATTCAAAAATGCAGTAACCATGCAAAAACGGTAAACGACAACAGGAAAAAGAAAAAGAGAGAGAGAGAGAGAGATTGAGAGAGAGAGAGAGAGAGAGAGAGAGAGAGAGAGAGAGAGAGAGAGAGAGAGAGAGAGAGAGAAAGAGAGAGAGCGAGAGCGTGTGTGTGTGTGTAGGGAGGAGGAAAAAACCGAGGGATGATGAAGGAAGCCAAAAATAGTGACATGAGGGAGGAGATGATGGAAAGATCGAAAGGAAAGAAGTAAAAGGGAAAACTACTTACTTGACTTCATAGCTCTTTAGTTACACATCTTACCAACTTCCCTCACACAATCTTCCCTTTTCTTCCAGTCCCTCAATTCAACCTTTAACCTTCAACCCCTCCCACACCACCTCTCCTATGCCTCTCGCAGCCTAACCGTTCCTCTCTCCTTCTCTTCACAGCTGTAGCCAATCCTTCATAAGCCAGCAATCCAGGACTCTTGCCTCCTCCCTCCCCCGCCCTTCAGCACTCCACCTACTGCCACTGACGACCGAGCTATCATTAGAAGCAAGAGGGGGTGAGGCAAATCGGATGAAAGGATTCTGATGCGATGATGAGGATAGACTGGTGAAAGGAGGAGAGGGGAATACCAGAAGGAGGAGAGGGGAACACCAGGAGGAGGAGAGGGGAACACCAGAAGGAGGAGGAAAGCTAATAACAGGAATAGCAGGTGTGACTTAAAAGGTAACAGTGTCTGAGCGCGTGAAAGAAAAAAAAGATGCAATAAAGGTCTGACGGGAGGTGACAGAAGTGTGATTCAAATTTCTTTCTGAGAGAGTGTCTGTGAGAGCGAGAGCGAGAGCGAGAGAGAGCGAGAGAGAGAGAGAGAGAGAGAGAGAGAGAGAGAGAGAGAGAGAGAGAGAGAGAGAGAGAGAGAGAGGGGGGGAGTTAGAGTGACGAGGTGTGTGGAGGTGTGGAGTTGGGTAGGTGAGGTTACCAAAGAGCTGCTTTACGTAGAATGTATTACCTCCTGTCAATAACAATAATGATGCGGCTTTATGGAGATGACAAGATGCCACTCGATTTTAAGCTGGCCATTATAAGGATTCCATGGCGCAGTGAAACACAATCTATTCCTTGCAAAACATACTTGACTATCATCTCCTCCAACAAAGCTTCCGATAGGGCATAGGGACACGGTTTCCTGCTGGCTGTTTGACTATGTTTACTTCTAACTGCGTGTATATTTGACTAAGTTTCTCTACTATATTCTCTTTAAGACATTTATCACTTTAGGTTAAGGATAGAACACCTGGTTTGCACCTTAAGGTCTAGGTTTCTATGCAATTCAATTTTTTTTTCTCTCTCTCTCTCTCTCTCTCTCTCTCTCTCTCTCTCTCTCTCTCTCTCTCTCTCTCTCTCTCTCTCTCTCTTTCTCTCTCTCTCTGCCATTATCCTTACTAAGCCATACGTTATTATGAAGTGTAAAGTTATGGATATAAGCTTATTAACACACATTAAGCTGAAAAGCCTTCAAACATATCTGCCAGTGGTGATTACAAGTCCTTGACTCGGTACAGGGAATGGCCTCAGCTCTTGTTTCTCCTCCTCCTCTTCCTTCTCCTCCTCCTCCATCCTTCTCCTCCTCCTTCATTCTTCTCCTCTTTCATGTTCTCCTCCTCCTTCATGTTTTTTCTCTTCCTCCTTGTCTTCACTCCTATTCTTCCTGTTTTACTTTTAATTCTTTTCCTCGTCGTCTTCTACCTTCACCTTCTTTTCCTTGTCTTCTTGCTCCTCACTATTTTTCCTTGCACTTCGTCCTCCTTTTCATCTTTAGCTTTGATCTAGTCCTTCTTTTCTTCGTGTTTGTCCTTAAACCTCGTTCTTGTCTTAATCACCGTCCTTCCCATTTTTTCTCTTGGTATTTTTTTTTCTCATCTTCTCTCGCCTCTTCTCTTCATCAACAACAGCAAAGGCAGCAACACAATAACACGTAAACAGGATCAAAGCATCACTACATGGAACAATTAAGATAAGTCGAGTCATTGAGCCAGTGGCCTTGAGCGAGCGAGGTGCAGGTGTGGCGGAGTGGCAAGGGCATCCAGGCCAAGACCGAGACCACAATCATGTTGGACTACACGCACTTACAGCCACTCCCACACCCTGACCTTGACCCTCTGGCTGCTCTTAGTCTACGCATTACGCCGTGATGGGACTCTGAGCCTTCGGAGTGACAGGGAAAGCCTCCCACCGATGCCTGATTTGAGTACCTGCCAAAGAGGGGAGCACGAGAGTGGCAGATACGGGTAATAGAGCTTCCCTGCAGAGTGGTAGTTGGGTAAAGACGTGTCCTTGTGGCGAAGCTTCTCACAAGATGGCGTACCTCAAAGGGAATTCTAACCGAGAACCATTTTGAAAGTGAAAACTAAAATCACTAAAATCAAGACCCTCATCGATATTCTAAGACGTGAATACTTGTATGTGTATATTAATAGAGCCT
>JAPQNM010000044.1:15437596-15440096 GCA_029783475.1 Metacarcinus magister
AAACAAAACACACACAACAAACACAACAATAAACAAGTGTTGGCGAAGGAAAAATCCCACTGGAGCTGAGAGACAGAAGAACATCGCAGGTCGTGAACAGGAAGGGAGCAAGTGGTCCGCCTTGCTACCCCGTTCATAGGGTAAGGGTGTGGTGTGAGTCAGGCCACCGATGATAAGCAACAAGACAGCCGCTGACAGTGTCTATCATGCTTCTCTAGGGTTTCCAAGGGACATGTTGCGTTGCCAGAGAGGGACAAGTGACTGTATAGCACCTGCCTCGCGTGTTATTTAAAACATTATTAGTGTGTGAGAACAGTGTTGGAGGTAACGTGAGTGTGGAGTTGGTGTTGGAATATGTACTTTCATTGGCTAGGATGGTCAACAGCCTTTGGTTAATTAAAGAATGGCAAGTTTTATGTATTTCTATCAATCAATCATTCCTACTTTTTTTCTTCTTAGGTGTGTGTGGGGAGAGCGTAAGAAAATGGTACTAAGGAAGCGTCGAAAAAATCCAGAAAGAAGCGAAGAGTTTTGATTAATTAAGTAACTAATAAAATCTTTGATGAAACCAGAAAGGCGATAATCCTCTCTTAAGAAAATAGTAAGGAAACAAGTGTCGATATAAAATGATGTTCAACGATGTTTGTAATACGCTTCGATACCTCACATCTTAACACAACACTTCCAGCTTTTAATTAGTTCCTTGTTAATGAGCTGACGCAATGCTGGAAAACCTTGGAAAACCAGTGAGTATACGAACATGAAATTAAATAAAGAGTAACAATAATACATTAAGTCACAGTGGATTGCAGGTCTCGCCCCATCTTACATTCCATTCAGTTAAACATGTGATTCTTTTCCCCTCAAGATGCAAATCCTCTTAGCGTTGTCTCTAGTTTCAGCAGCATTCCGTAGTCACTCGAGGCAACACGTACATCACCGACTGGAATACTTGAGGTTGAAGTTCCATTCCGCCTCAAGACACTCTAAATTCGGCCTTCCATCCACCTTGAAGTGGAGCGTTGCCGCATATCTATTTCAGGTTCGACTGCCACTGCGAAGATGTTGATTCAAATGTTTGCCACACTCTACCGTCTCGCTTCGACTTTGTTCTCCCCAAGCTGCTTCCCGGCGGAGTTATGACGTGGATGAAAGAAGGTGTTTCTTTTAGAGAGGATATACTGTGTGAGGGACGGTGTGCAGGGAATCACTCTATGAATACGAGTAGAGGCAGCGGTGGGAGAAAAAGAAAGAGAGAGAGAGAGAGAGAGAGAGAGAGAGAGAGAGAGAGAGAGAGAGGAGAGAGAGAGAGAGAGAGAGAGAGAGAGAGAGAGAGAGAGAGAGAGAGAGAGAGAGAGAGAGAGAGAGAGAGAGAGAGAGAGAGAGAGAGAGAGAGAGAGAGGAGAGAGAGAGAGAGAGAGAGAGAGAGAGAGAGAGAGGAGAGAGAGAGAGAGAGAGAGAGAGAGAGAGAGAGAGAGAGAGAGAGAGAGAGAGAGAGAGAGAGAGAGAGAGAGAGAGAGAATATCTTGGGTTTCCTCTTGCTTGAAGTTTGCTCAGTCTTCAAGAAAAATAATTTATTTATTCATGACATCTTACCTGAATCTCATTTCTCTCTCTCTGTTTCTCTTTCTCTTTCTCTCTCTCTCTCTCTCTCTCTCTCTCTCTCTCTCTCTCTCTCTCTCTCTCTCTCTCTCTCTCTCTCTCTCTCTCTCTCACTCTTCAATCAGCATGCGGTAGGTTCGCTGTGCAAGCCTAGATTGAAGTGTTCGCGGCTCAAGTAATCCTATACACACCGTTAATCAATGTCTATTTTGCTGCCTCGCAAGAAGCAACAACAAACTTTGCTCCCGAGCGCCTCGTGTACCAAGATAATCATCCCACACACCTCGCGGCGACCTTGATAGTGGAAAATATACAAAGTCATACATAATTCACTTGGATATACTTCTTATTTCCTGTCGAAGATACAATTCAAAAGGAACAGCGATTATATAAATAAACTCAAAACGTTCTGCTTCAAGGCGATGAGTCACCCTTTCCATATTGTAAGTGAGGGACGCAAGACAAAAACAGATGGAAGTGTTAAGGCGTTGAAGTTGTCATTCTATACAGTCATTGATACCCTATTGATGACCAAATACAGGTTCTTCACCCAGGGTTGCGGTGCCAGTGAGGACTTTACATATACAGCCAACAATCTAATAACTCGTATGTGATAATCCTCGAAGGTACCATAACTTAGAGGAAGGAGGAGAGGAAGGAGGAGGAGATGGTTAATTAAACAACAAAAAGTACCATTGGGACATGCAAAAGATGTTCATTAATTTACGAGAGTGGAAAGTCGTCTTTAAGCCTAGCATCTTTGGGGAGGAAAAAAGAGAGAGAGAGAGAGAGAGAGAGAGAGAGAGAGAGAGAGAGAGAGAGAGAGAGAGAGAGAGAGAGAGAGATGAGAGGAGAGAGAGAGAGAGAGGAGAGAGAGAGAGAGAGAGAGAGAGAGAGA
>JAPQNM010000044.1:15452596-15455096 GCA_029783475.1 Metacarcinus magister
ATATATATATATATATATATATATATATATATATATATATATATATATATATAGAGAGAGAGAGAGAGAGAGAGAGAGAGGGGATAGGGTGATGAGACGTAGTAGCTTATACGCCTCGTATAAGCTACTACGTCTCATCATTCTTAAGTCAATTCGGTGCAAAATTGATTAGAGGATTATCCCGATAAACCCGAAAGTGTTCCTCGAGATAACAGGAAAACAGGACAAAATCAATATGACCTTCGCACTAATGAGCTTTCCGACATCAGCGCAGCACGTTTTCTTCTGTAATCAAGCATTTGATAGAGGGAATGAAGCAGATAGTTGTCCACTATTTCCATCACAAAATAATATCCATTAAAAAAAGGTCATGCAGATGTTAATATCAGTTCCTTCAAAGTGATGCAAAAAAGCGGTTTTTTCCCTTTAAGAAATCGTTGCTGTACCTCTACCTTAAACAGTTGATATAATTACGCCAAAAATAGTAATTATAATGCTTAGCAAAACGTCAGTGACATAACCCTGCTATTAAAGTGACACAAAGAGTAAAGGAAAACAGAATTCCAGATGCTGAAATAAGACAGAGGAACCTCATCAAGGGAACGACAAAAAAGAAGACTGACAAAATTATTTAATTAACGTAAAACCTTTTCCTCTTCACAGGGAAGGATGAAACCACACAGGGAAATAAGAAGAAAAAGACGGACTAGAAGGGCAGTAGTCTGGGTATTACTATTCTTTTCCGCCAAACCAGATTACCGAAGCTCAAGGGTTTGTGAATAATGAAACACAGGATTCGTGGGGTGGTGGTGGTGGTGGTGGTGGTGGTGGTGGTGGTGATGGGGTGGTGATGGTGGTGTGGTGGTGGTGGTGGTGAAGGTAGGGAGGGTTACGTAGCACGCTTGTAGATCATAAAGAAGAGAACACAACACTTGTAGGATCGTGAATAGAAGGAGGAAAATCATAGCACTTGCTGGACAAAATAATACAACATTCTTGAGGATCACCAAAGAAAAAGAAACTGAAAATATAAAGATGAATGCAAAAATAAATAAATACGAGTGGCAATAGTGAATGACACAATAACACATACTTCTAGAGGTCAACAGAGACAAAAATAGAACACCACTCGTAGGGATCACTGCAAACAAACACTCGTGGGAGACTAAAGGAGAAAAAGAAGAAAAGAAAAAGCAGAGGACACAGGGCGTAGGAGTCAACCAGATAAATACTTAATGGTGCCTTGAGGATTCTTGGCGAGGCAGCTATTTTTAACCTCAATGTTTGTTTTTCCTTCCACCTTAACACTTATTTAAATGATGTCATTTGGATTTCTTTCCTGGGATTATTAGAAGAAAGTCTCTCTCTTTCTCTCTCTTTCTCTCTCTCTCTCTCTCTCTCTCTCTCTCTCTCTCTCTCTCTCTCTCTCTCTCTCTCTCTCTCTCTCTCTCTCTCTCTCACCCCCCCTCCCCGTTTCAACTTTGCTGCTTGAGTTGAGTAAATTCGATTGCCACTAATTTTCTCAAGTTGTTACGGTTCAAGTTTGCTCATTCTCAGCTCCACTTTCTCTCGTTTTAGTTCCATTTTCCAACCTTTTTTCCATCACTGTTTTCTTGATTGTTTCGTTCCCTGTCGCTGCTACTTTACCACTCATCTTCCACTACATCTCTGGTTCTATTTTTTCGTCCTCCAATTGACTTTGATTTGTTTCACCTCAAATTATTTTCATCCCAGTTCGATCTTCTAAATCATTATTGTTTCTTATCTCAACCTTCATTTTTTCTTGACTTATTTTTTTTTTGGGTCTCTCTTTCTATTTCTCTTATATATAGCGCATGGCTGCCAGCTTAATTGTATGATTAGAAGTTGGAAATTCTCCCAGTCTCTCTACCTCTCTCCCTTACTCCCTCCCTACTGAACTGCCTTCTCTCGGCCGTCAGTCCGCCCACTACGAGGCACTCACAAGTCTTTTTGTGTCACTGCGGCCATCTCTCTCTCTCTCTCTCTCTCTCCTCTCTCTCTCTCTCTCTCTCTCTCTCTCTCTCTCTCTCTCTCTCTCTCTCTCTCTCTCTCTCTCTCTCTCTCTCTCTCTCTCTCTCTCTCTCTCTCTCTCTCTCTCTCCATTTCTTTTCGGATCGACGTGGAGCGAGACCAACATCATATCTTGATTGGCCATAAAACAAGAAAAAAAATCGTTTTTTTCCCCGTTTACATCACTGGACGAGCGCCAGCGAAGGAGTCAACATAAAGACCAAACATATAAATGTAAAAGTGGTTGACGCAAGAACTGTTTCATAATATGAAAATTAAAACACTTCAACGATAACGGAACGTGAGTTTGTCTACAACAGCTGATACTCATTAAGAGAAAAGGTTTTCCAAGATAAAGTGGCCAGGATAAAAGGGAGGATGTGGGTGTGCACTGTCAGCAGGTTTAGGGGATTATAGAGTGTATATCTTGATTAAACTTCGCATTAGGGAGATGGACGGAGTTACACGT
>JAPQNM010000044.1:15462596-15467596 GCA_029783475.1 Metacarcinus magister
CCTCATGTACGCTCGAATTTTTCCCATAATTCTTCCACGAGAATCTCAGGTGGAAATTTAATCTCATTATATGATAAATCAATTTCGATGAAGTTCGTTGTTTCAAACCACTCGAGGCTTTTTCAACTGAACGCAACATTGGAGCTCATTGGAACGTTCACCGTCGTCTAGGCAACACTCATTCTACATGGATGGTGTCTCCAAGCCCGCGTCAATGATAAAGCCTGTCAAATAAGGTGCAGTCAAAAGTAGTTTGTCAAATCAACTCTTCTCATGTTATTGAATCTCATATCTCGCTCTGTGTCGCCTTGCACATTTTCAGTCTCTACGAACGCTCATCTGCTGAAACTGCCGAGGGAAACTTTAATTTAGGGTCGAGTTTAAGAGTCTGATTCATGTGCAGAATTGCCGTGTGAAGTGAGGGATAACTTACTTATGTATTCAAACAAATTGGAGCTTACAATTTCATTCTTTGTAGTAATAATGAATGAAAATCAATGGAGAAAGACATTAATGTAACAGTCTATGGTAACATTATTGTAATAATTTCAAGTGCATTTATTAATACTGAAACCTCGCAACCGATGTTCCTGAAATCTGTTCTGTCACGTTATCCCTTTGGATGAGGCACTCGACACACCCACCAAGTAACACTGACCCCGTTGCAGGAACACAATGTTCTTGTTTTGCTTATTTCACCTTGAATCAAATAACTTATACCTCATGGACATATTTTTCGTTCCAACCATTAAACTTCAATATAACTTCTTGTCTCCCGCAGGAATGATGGATCCTTCACCCAAATTAAACATGTCTGGTCACAGAAAGTATGTACTTCTTCCTTGCAACAAGCCTTGTATAAGCCTCTCTTTCCAGGATGGTAATTCTACAGGAGGTCAACATAGCCAAAAAGGGAGTGCCTAACTGTCATCTTCAGACCTTACTCAATCTGGAATAAGGAAGAAAATAACTAGTTTCAGGTCAATGAACTTAATCCAAGTCCCATGAAAATATTATGAACGAAAAATTATAGCTCTTTTCTCCTCCCGGTGAGCCCTTCGGCGCTGTCACCAAGACTGTCTATGACGCACCAAGGTTGCCGAGGTTGTCTCACACAAACTTTAAAGATTTTACTATGAAAACCAGACATATTTCCAGTAAACATGAAAACAGTACATTGCTTTTCATGTGTTGTTTGTAAGTCATAACAAGGTAACTGTCAGGTTCATCAATATGCTAAACAGAGGCAGGCAACAGGTGCCCGTGGCGGCGGCTGTCATGCACCGTGGCGGCTGCTGTCATGCACCGTGGCGGCTGCTGTCATGCACCGTGGCGGCTGCTGTCATGCACCGTGGCGGCTGCTGTCATGCACCGTGGCGGCTGCTGTCATGCACCGTGGCGGCTGCTGTCATGCACCGTGGCGGCTGCTGTCATGCACCGTGGCGGCTGCTGTCATGCACCGTCGCCATGATTCATTTCAGAGTTGTATTTTTAAAGCATCCAAGTCGATGACTTCTTATTTTTCGCCGAACCCAAGTTCTCACCTTTATGGGAGAGGACAAAGGTCACGCCTCTCCCATCAAGATGTCCTCAGTTTTTTTCTTCCTAATGATTAATGAGTCATTAGTTTGTCCATTCTGTAATCACACCAGTGACGGAAGGACGCCACACACACACACACAAACACACACACACACACACACACACACACACACACACACACACACACACACACACACACACACACCTGAAGGGAAGAGTCGGCCTGCGCTACAGGTTTGTTGAGCGGAGAAGCAACACGTCGGGTGATTCCTCGTGCCTGATTCGTGCACCTACCACCTGGCAGAGCCGCGCACCTTTAACACGCCCCTGCAGCCGCCCGTGGCAGGTGGGTGGCCCCCCCCACTCACCACCAGGGACCCCAAGGATCTAATATTTAATTGATGTTATTTTGGGAAAGCCTAACATCGGGGGCATTCGCAGAGCCGCTGGGCCTGACGGCTTCGCAGAGCACGTCCTGCCCACCAGTGCAGAATGTGTGCATAAAAATCCCAGCTCGCAGGATTTAGACGCACATGACAACAAAAAAAGAAAACATTCTAATTACAATATATCATTCGCTTTCCATGGTTTCCTGTACTGCCTCTCCTCTGCGTCTCATCCATCACCAATGTGTATGTAGTTGTACCATTAAACCTGGTAATGCTTTAGCAGTTTAACTGTTGCCAAGTTGAGAGGCGCCACGAGGACCACTGTCGACGTCCAGCACGACCCCATCCATTCACTGCGGCCCTTGTTCTCGATAATAACACATTTACTACACACTCCTACTTTCTAGTCACCACACCAGCTTCCTGTCCTTCAGCTCACTGGTGTCGTAAATATTGGCTCAGCAGCTGTTGTCTGTCACAAAAACAACGTTCTTTCTTTTTATTACACAACTGAAGACTTCTCGTGACAGCTTTCCTGTTCTTCACCACATAGAAAACAATCCCAGTTAAAGCGTTTGATACCATTCTCTTCAATGAATTTCAATCGGTATATCAAAAAGATTGAAAGTAAAAGAAAAACAGTCGTATGCAATAATTTTAATAGTTGCCTCGAGTTACTCAAGGGACGTAAAGACTGACTGACTGACTGACTGACTGACTGACTGACTGACTGACTGACTGACTGACTGACTGACTGACTGACTGACTGACGGACTGACGGACTGACGGACGCTGATAGTGTTTGGTCACGTTGTCCGGCCAAACCATCCACGATAGTGAGGCACACACTTCTGACGTGCTTCGCTGAAACTTTTCTTGTGCCTATGTATAGACTGAAATCACATCGTTGAACTTTGCTTTAGTCTTTGGTTCAGTTTGCAAGCCGTACTATCACATGGATTACGAATATATTCTTTCCGATGTTCCTTTCTGATTCAGTCTCCTTCCCAATTACTTAATTGAATCATCGAAAATTCAAGACGTGAACAGTGTTGTCTAATGATTTTCACATTGATTGTCAACGCCATTCTAAAATAGACTCACTCACATGATGATGAAAATTCCTGGTATTGACGTTATTTAACAGATGAACAATACATAATTCCGTAAAAAAAATGCATCATAATGTTATTCTTCGTATAATTTACTCTTTGTTTTCTTTAATTTTCCACTTTATATGTAAAATCCTTCCTTTACATACACATGTGACTTCCTATACAAGTTTTCAAAGCCAAAAGAAGCAAAGATAAGAAAATCTACTTTGTCAGCATACAAAGGAACCCTTCACCTCCTTAAGTTTGGCAGCGGTGAAGGTTGGAAAATCCGTCGCACCGACCACCTTCCTTTGACCTTCAGCGGACAAGTGGTTACTAAACTCTCCTCCCCAGTCCCGCCCCGCCCCGCCCCGCCCCGCCCCAGGGTACTTACGCTGCGCGGAGAGACTCTCGTCCTTGACATAGAAGGCGCCTAATCTGTAGATAATCTCGTGGACGATGATGGCGAAGGAGTACACGTCCGCCTTCTGAGACCCTTCCTTGGGCGGGTTGTTATTACGCAGGATTTCTGGTGCCGTCCACAGTTTACCTGAGGAGGACGTTGTGAGGCTGAATTATTTGGAATAAAATCAACATGGTTTCTGGAAAAAAAACAATGCTGAAAATGTGAATAGTTAATGATTCTTCTCCAATCAGTTATTTTCTATGGCATAACTGAATACTAATATAAGTAATCCTGCCACCAAGCCTGCTGCCCTGCTCCCCCCGGTCACCAGCAGAACATCAGCCATGAATGTTTGCTTTACTCACTTTTCCAGTAGACGTAGTAGTCCGGAGACTGACTCTCACTCTCCCTGAGATTGTGAAGTCCGAAGTCGGTGAGCTTGAGGACGAAGCGTGAGTCAACCACACAGTTACTGGACTTGAGGTTGCCGTGTGTCCGGAGTTCGCTGGAGTGCAGGAAGGCCATCCCCTGCAGAAAGTCTGTGCTTAATGGCCACACGATCTCTAGGCTGATACTTGATCAACACTCATAATTCACACACTAAATAGACATTTCTATTATCATTCATATGGACATTTGAAATCAATATTCTTTATTAGATACCATTATGCTTGTGAAAACTACCGATTTTAAGCTTTAACAATGGTAACAACTAAATAATACAAAGGTCTGAAACAAAACAGTTTGAGTCTATTGTGATGGCAGGAACGGCTCTGATGAGGCTGCAAACAATACAGTTCCACTAATGGCTATGTTGATTCCACGCACTACACCGCTCTATCACCGAGTCTCTCTGAATACAGCGAGGGCCACCACTACCACCACCACCACCACCCTCACCACGGCTCCCAGCACGGCCTCACCCACGAAGGTAACACAAGGATGGCCTAGGCAAGACCCTACACTTACCTTCACGATGTCATGCATCAGTGACATCTTGAACATGGAGTCCAACTGGACGTCTTCGTTTTCCAGGATGTCTTGCAAGGAACCTTTGGGGCAGTACTCGGTGAAGAGAGCGCAGTAGGGCTTTGGGTCCACACACACACCGATAAACCTCGCCAAGTGTTCGTACTGAAGGTCCTTCATCTGATGACACATGAAAAGACAATGTAGCTGATCATTTAAAGTTCAAGTTGATACTGTTGTAGCGATGCATTGCAGTGATGTATATCAAATGTATTTTTTTGTTTACTTGCAGTACTTCTCAACTTACAAGACACATCTACAGTTTGGAAAAAAAAAATGTTTTGAAAAAGTAACCTCCTGCAATTATCTTTATTCGTAAACTAGAAGTCATTTAATTTATCCATTCTTATATCTTATGACACCAAACAGCACTTTTTACCTTATTGAGACAGTATACATTTCATTGCTCATAACTCATCTACACTTTACTGAAATAATTGCATTCCAATAAAAAAATTCACAAATTATCACCGAGACCAACCATTACTAGCATGACTTCTGACTAGTGACATTCGCTTTCATAATGTTGTATTTTCGTGG
>JAPQNM010000044.1:15475096-15482596 GCA_029783475.1 Metacarcinus magister
TTACGCAGTAAAATGAAACTTAATATTTATATAAAAACATGAATTTCCTCCTCATTTTCTTGAAAGAAATTAGAGATATTGGAAATATCATTGCAGTATCTGATAGACCTAATTAAACTGTAAAACTGAAATTATGAATATTTGTTCTATGACTAATAATTACGCAGTAAAATGAAACTTTATATTTATATAAAAACATGACTTTCCTCCTCATTTTCTCGAAAGTTATTAGAGATATTGAAAATATCAATGCAGCATCTGATACCCCTAATTAAACTGTATAACTGTCATTATGAATATTTGTTCTATGACTAATAATTACGCAGTAAAATGAAACTTAATATTTATATAAAAACATGACTTTCCTCCTCATTTTCTCGAAAGCTACTAGAGATATTGGAAATATCATTGCATCATCTGATACACCTAATTAAACTGTACAACTGTCATTATGAATATTTGTTCTATGACTAATAATTACGCAGTAAAATTAAACTTAATATTTATATATAAACATGACTTTCCTACTCATTTTCCCGAAAGCTATTAGAGATATTGGAAATATGATTGCAGCATCTGATACACCTAATTAAACTGTACAACTGTCATTATGAATATATGTTCTATGACTAATAAGTACTCAGTAAAATGAAACTTAATATTTCTATATAAACATAACTTTTCTCCTCATTTCCTCGAAAGCTATTAGAGATATTGGAAATATCATTGCAGAATCTGATACACCTAATTAAACTGTACAACTGTCATTATTAATATTTGTTCTATGACTAATAATTACGCAGTAAAATGAAACTTAATATTTATATAAAAACATGAATTTCCTCCTCATTTTCTTGAAAGAAATTAGAGATATTGGAAATATCATTGCAGTATCTGATAGACCTAATTAAACTGTAAAACTGAAATTATGAATATTTGTTCTATGACTAATAATTACGCAGTAAAATGAAACTTTATATTTATATAAAAACATGACTTTCCTCCTCATTTTCTCGAAAGTTATTAGAGATATTGAAAATATCAATGCAGCATCTGATACCCCTAATTAAACTGTATAACTGTCATTATGAATATTTGTTCTATGACTAATAATTACGCAGTAAAATGAAACTTAATATTTATATAAAAACATGACTTTCCTCCTCATTTTCTCGAAAGCTACTAGAGATATTGGAAATATCATTGCATCATCTGATACACCTAATTAAACTGTACAACTGTCATTATGAATATTTGTTCTATGACTAATAATTACGCAGTAAAATGAAACTTAATTTTTATATAAAAACATGACTTTCCTCCTCATTTTCTCGAAAGCTATTAGAGATATTGGAAATATCAATGCAGCATCTGATACCCCTAATTAAACTGTATAACTGTCATTATGAATATTTGTTCTATGACTAATAATTACGCAGTAAAATGAAACTTAATATTTATATAAAAACATGACTTTCCTCCTCATTTTCTCGAAAGCTACTAGAGATATTGGAAATATCATTGCATCATCTGATACACCTAATTAAACTGTACAACTGTCATTATGAATATTTGTTCTATGACTAATAATTACGCAGTAAAATTAAACTTAATATTTATATATAAACATGACTTTCCTACTCATTTTCCCGAAAGCTATTAGAGATATTGGAAATATGATTGCAGCATCTGATACACCTAATTAAACTGTACAACTGTCATTATGAATATATGTTCTATGACTAATAAGTACTCAGTAAAATGAAACTTAATATTTCTATATAAACATAACTTTTCTCCTCATTTCCTCGAAAGCTATTAGAGATATTGGAAATATCATTGCAGAATCTGATACACCTAATTAAACTGTACAACTGTCATTATTAATATTTGTTCTATGACTAATAATTACGCAGTAAAATGAAACTTAATATTTATATAAAAACATGAATTTCCTCCTCATTTTCTTGAAAGAAATTAGAGATATTGGAAATATCATTGCAGTATCTGATAGACCTAATTAAACTGTAAAACTGAAATTATGAATATTTGTTCTATGACTAATAATTACGCAGTAAAATGAAACTTTATATTTATATAAAAACATGACTTTCCTCCTCATTTTCTCGAAAGTTATTAGAGATATTGAAAATATCAATGCAGCATCTGATACCCCTAATTAAACTGTATAACTGTCATTATGAATATTTGTTCTATGACTAATAATTACGCAGTAAAATGAAACTTAATATTTATATAAAAACATGACTTACCTCCTCATTTTCTCGAAAGCTACTAGAGATATTGGAAATATCATTGCATCATCTGATACACCTAATTAAACTGTACAACTGTCATTATGAATATTTGTTCTATGACTAATAATTACGCAGTAAAATGAAACTTAATTTTTATATAAAAACATGACTTTCCTCCTCATTTTCTCGAAAGCTATTAGAGATATTGGAAATATCAATGCAGCATCTGATACCCCTAATTAAACTGTATAACTGTCATTATGAATATTTGTTCTATGACTAATAATTACGCAGTAAAATGAAACTTAATATTTATATAAAAACATGACTTTCCTCCTCATTTTCTCGAAAGCTACTAGAGATATTGGAAATATCATTGCATCATCTGATACACCTAATTAAACTGTACAACTGTCATTATGAATATTTGTTCTATGACTAATAATTACGCAGTAAAATTAAACTTAATATTTATATATAAAACATGACTTTCCTACTCATTTTCCCGAAAGCTATTAGAGATATTGGAAATATGATTGCAGCATCTGATACACCTAATTAAACTGTACAACTTTCATTATGAATATTTGTTCTATGACTAATAACTACGCAGTAAAATGAAACTTAATTTTTATATAAAAACATGACTTTCCTCCTCATTTTCTCGAAAGCTATTAGAGATATTGGAAATATCAATGCAGCATCTGATACCCCTAATTAAACTGTATAACTGTCATTATGAATATTTGTTCTATGACTAATAATTACGCAGTAAAATGAAACTTAATATTTATATAAAAACATGATTTTCCTCCTCATTTTCTCGAAAGCTATTAGAGATATTTGAAATATTATTGCAGAATCTGATACATCTAATTAAAATCTACTACTGTCATTATGAATATTTTCACTAGTACTAATAAATACTGAATTTTACTTTTTTCTAAATTACTTGCTTCCTCGTTTTCTCGAAAGCTATTAGAGATATTGGAAATATCATTGCATCATCTGATACACCTAATTAAACTGTACAACTGATATTATGAATATTTGTTCTATGACTAATAATTACGCAGTAAAAAAAACCCGTATTTTTATAAAAAAACATGACTTTCCTCGTCATTTTCTTGAAAGCTATTAGAGATATTGGAAATATAATTGCAGCATCTGATAGCCCTAATTAAACTGTACAATTGATATTATGAATATTTGTTCTATGGCTAATAATTACGCAGTAAAATGAAACTTAATATTTATTTAAAAACATGACTTTCCTCCTCATTTTCTCGAAAGCTATTAGAGATATTGGAAATATCATTGCAACAGCTGATACACCTAATTAAACTGTACAACTGATATTATGATTATTTTTTCTATGGCTAATAATTACGCAGTAAAATGAAACTTAATATTTATATAAAAACATGAATTTCCTCCTCATTTTCTCGAAAGCTATTAGAGATATTGGAAATATCATTGCAGTATCTGATAGACCTAATTAAACTGTAAAACAGAAATTATGAATATTTGTTCTATGACTAATAATTACGCAGTAAAATGAAACTTAATATTTAATTAAAAACATGAATTTCCTCCTCATTTTCCCGAAAACTATTAGAGATATTGGAAATATCATTGCATCATCTGATACACCTAATTCAACTGTACAACTGTCATTATGAATATTTGTTCTATGACTAACAACTACGCAGTAAAATTAAACTTAATATTTATATAAAAACATGACTTTCCTCCTCATTTTCTCGAAAGCTATTAGAGATATTGGAAATATCATTGCCGCATCTGATACACCTAATTAAACTGTACAACTGTGATTATGAATATTTGTTCTATGACTAATAATTACGCAGTAAAATGAAACTTAATATTTATATATAAACATGACTTTCCTCCTCATTTTCCCGAAAGCTATTAGAGATATTGGAAATATGATTGCAGCATCTGATACACCTAATTAAACTGTACAACTTTCATTATGAATATTTGTTCTATGACTAATAATTACGCAGTAAAATGAAACTTAATATTTATATAAAAACATGACTTTCCTCCTCATTTTCTCGAAAGCTATTAGAGATATTGGAAATATCACTGCAGCATCTGATAGACCTAATTAAACTGTATAACTGTCATTATGAATATTTGTTTTATGACTAATAATTACGCAGTAAAATTAAACTTTATATTTATATAAAAGACATGAATTTCCTCCTCATTTTCTCGAAAGCTATTAGAGATATTGGAAATATCATTGCAGTCATCTGATAGACCTAATTAAACTGTACAACTGACATTATGAATATTTGTTCTATGACTAATAATTACGCAGTAAAATGAAACTTAATATTTCTATAAAAACATGACTTTCTCTCCTCATTTTCCTCGAAAGCTATTAGAGATATTGGAAATATGCATTGCAGCATCTGATACACCTAATTAAACTGTACAACTGTCATTATGAATATTTGTTCTATGACTAATAATTACGCAGTAAAATGAAACTTAATATTTATATAAAAACATGAATTTCCTCCTCATTTTCTCGAAAGCTATTAGAGATATTGGAAATATCATTGCAGCATCTGATAGACCTAATTAAACTGTAAAACTGAAATTATGAATATTTGTTCTATGACTAATAATTACGCAGTAAAATGAAACTTTATATTTATATAAAAACATGACTTTCCTCCTCATTTTCTCGAAAGCTATTAGAGATATTGGAAATATCATTGCAGCATCTGATACACCTAATTAAACTGTATAACTGTCATTATGAATATTTGTTCTATGACTAATAATTACTCAGTAAAATGAAACTTAATATTTACTTAAAAACATGACTTTCCTCCTCATTTTCTCGAAAGCTATTAGAGATATTGGAAATATCATTGCAGCATCTGATACACCTAATTAAACTGTAACACTGTAATTAGGAATATTTGTTCTATGACTAATAATTACGCAGTAAAATGAAACTTAATATTTATATAAAAACATGACTTTCCTCCTCATTTTCTCGAAAGCTATTAGAGATATTGGAAATATCATTGCAGCATCTGATAGACCTAATTAAACTGTACAAACTGACATTATGAATATTTGTTCTATGACTAATAATTACGCAGTAAAATGAAACTTAATATTTATATAAAAACATGACTTTCCCTCCTCATTTTCTCGAAAGCTATTAGAGATATTGGAAATATCATTGCAGCATCTGATACACCTAATTAAACTCTACAACTGTCATTATGAATATTTTTCTATGCTAATAATTACGCAGTAAAATGAAACTTTACTTTTTTATAAAAACATGACTTTCCTCCTCGTTTTCTCGAAAGCTATTAGAGATATTGGAAATATCATTGCAGTCATCTGATACACCTAATTCAAACTGTACAACTGATATTATGAATATTTGTTCTATGACTAATAATTACGCAGTAAAATGAAACTTAATATTTATATAAAAACATGATTTTCCTCCTCATTTTCTCGAAAGCTATTAGAGATATTGGAAATATCATTGCAGCATCTGATAGACCTAATTAAACTGTACAACTGATATTATGAATATTTGTTCTATGACTAATAATTACGCAGTAAAATGAAACTTAATATTTATATAAAAACATGACTTTCCTCCTCATTTTCTCGAAAGCTATTAGAGATATTGGAAATATCATTGCAGCATCTGATACACCTAATTAAACTGTACAACTGTCATTATGAATATTTGTTCTATGACTAATAATTACGCAGTAAAATGAAACTTAATATTTATATATAAACATGACTTTCCTACTCATTTTCCCGAAAGCTATTAGAGATATTGGAAATATGATTGCAGCATCTGATACACCTAATTAAACTGTACAACTTTCATTATGAATATTTGTTCTATGACTAATAATTACGCAGTAAAATGAAACTTAATTTTTATATAAAAACATGACTTTCCTCCTCATTTTCTCGAAAGCTATTAGAGATATTGGAAATATCAATGCAGCATCTGATACCCCTAATTAAACTGTATAACTGTCATTATGAATATTTGTTCTATGACTAATAATTACGCAGTAAAATGAAACTTAATATTTATATAAAAACATGACTTTCCTCCTCATTTTCTCGAAAGCTATTAGAGATATTTGAAATATTATTGCAGCATCTGATAGACCTAATTAAAATTTACTACTGTCATTATGAATATTTTCACTAGTACTAATAAATACTGAATTTTACTTTTTTCTAAATTACTTTCTTCCTCGTTTTCTCGAAAGCTATTAGAGATATTGGAAATATCATTGCATCATCTGATACACCTAATTAAACTGTACAACTGATATTATGAATATTTGTTCTATGACTAATAATTACGCAGTAAAAAAAACCCGTATTTTTATAAAAAAACATGACTTTCCTCGTCATTTTCTTGAAAGCTATTAGAGATATTGGAAATATAATTGCAGCATCTGATAGCCCTAATTAAACTGTACAATTGATATTATGAATATTTGTTCTATGGCTAATAATTACGCAGTAAAATGAAACTTAATATTTATTTAAAAACATGACTTTCCTCCTCATTTTCTCGAAAGCTATTAGAGATATTGGAAATATCATTGCAGCATCTGATACACCTAATTAAACTGTACAACTGATATTATGATTATTTTTTCTATGGCTAATAATTACGCAGTAAAATGAAACTTAATATTTATATAAAAACATGAATTTCCTCCTCATTTTCTCGAAAGCTATTAGAGATATTGGAAATATCATTGCAGTATCTGATAGACCTAATTAAACTGTAAAACAGAAATTATGAATATTTGTTCTATGACTAATAATTACGCAGTAAAATGAAACTTAATATTTAATTAAAAACATGAATTTCCTCCTCATTTTCCCGAAAACTATTAGAGATATTGGAAATATCATTGCATCATCTGATACACCTAATTCAACTGTACAACTGTCATTATGAATATTTGTTCTATGACTAACAACTACGCAGTAAAATTAAACTTAATATTTATATAAAAACATGACTTTCCTCCTCATTTTCTCGAAAGCTATTAGAGATATTGGAAATATCATTGCCGCATCTGATACACCTAATTAAACTGTACAACTGTGATTATGAATATTTGTTCTATGACTAATAATTACGCAGTAAAATGAAACTTAATATTTATATATAAACATGACTTTC
>JAPQNM010000044.1:15487596-15495096 GCA_029783475.1 Metacarcinus magister
GGCACCAATCATTGAATGGAACATCAAAAGGTATACAAGATTGGATAGGAGCCTTTGTTAGACCTACGTTACTCTAGGGAATGAATGACGCACACGTTAGTTGAAAAAAAAAGGGCTGCAAGATTATAGAACTACAAAACTCCTTCATATGAAAGTGTGGCATAAGGAAAACACATATATACACAAAATCACACACATACATACATACATACGTTCATACACACATAGCCATTACACAATAAAGGTTTTCTCCAAGGACACAAAGAAGGGTTGGATGCCAATTATCTGGGGATTTTCACTTATTGCAAGCTTCACACACTCACCATATACATCTTTTCTACCTTTATACTCCCGCTTCCATCATTCCTTTCTTTCCTGAACCACACGTCCCCTCCCACAGCCTTCATCTCAACCCTTTGCGGCTTATCGTTCCTGATTTAGTCCTTTTCCTCTCTCTCTTTCTCTCTCTCTCTCTCTCTCTCTCTCTCTCTCTCTCTCTCTCTCTCTCTCTCTCTCTCTCTCTCTCTCTCTCTCTCTCTCTCTCTCTCTCTCTCTCTCTCTCTCTCTCTCTCTTCAACATTTGGAGGTGCCTTCCTCGCACCTCTATTCAGTGTCATCCATGGCCCTGGACTGCAAAGGGCCAAGGCGTGATCAGCCTCACAGACATGAAACACCCAATGTCTTTAGGTATATACTGAATTTTCTTCTCTCTTTTTTTTTTTTTTCATCATATGAACGAAGTCAGTGAGCTCTTTAGCCACCGCCTCATTTATTAACGGTGAACAGTGTCTAATATGTTTCTATGCAACTCGTGGTGACAAATATGTGTCGTGCAAGGTAACGTTGTCACCAGAACCACGCCTCAGGGAAGCCACCCCGGGTGTCTGCATCTCCTGTGACTCTCAGCAGCGTGAACACCACCACACAGTTTGTCCTCACGGCTAATTAATTACCTTTGATGGAGCTTTTTTAATTCAAAACAATTTCATCAAACGCATAAGCAGGATTCCGAAGACTTTTTCCCTTTTTCACCCTCGAGCAGGAAACAGAATGATGAACTGAACATCAAGAAAACTATGATTTTTGTGTGAGTGATGGAGTCCCGTCGAGAGATATTTCCGCCGTCCCCCTGCACTCAGCACGCCCTTTCTACCGTCTAAGCAGCAGGTTTTATTCTTAATTAGCTACGAACAGCGGCGGCGCTTCTCTGTCGGCCACGAAACTGATTATGAAGTGGTATTATTTTTTGTGTGTTTCTGCTATCTGTTGGGCGGTGCAAGAGGCTTATTTATCATAGTTTCTAATCCTGCAGTGGGTTGGTCAAGCAGCTAAGTCCCACCCCTCCCCGCCCCTCCCCGCCCCGTTCTACCTTGTATCGCCTAACTACATATGTTCGGCCCGAGACTCACCTGTAGTCTCAGGACACAGTGAGTTGTCAAAGCCACACAGCGGCATGTCCCTGGGCGGACTCCCTCCTGGCCACGTGATGTTGGCAGTGAACTCCAGACTGGCGCTCTCCC
Source organism: Metacarcinus magister (assembly GCA_029783475.1). NCBI lineage: Eukaryota > Metazoa > Arthropoda > Malacostraca > Decapoda > Cancridae > Metacarcinus > Metacarcinus magister. The sequence goes on from JAPQNM010000044.1 coordinate 15,489,117, forward strand.
CGTAGTAGGTTGCCACCGGCTGGAGGGGAAGAAGGAATATTCATAAATCAAGGAATTTGGTCCAGAAACTCCCCGTCTAGGTGAGGGTCCCAAATGTCACAGAGAAAAGTTTCCAAAGAGGGTGCTACTTTGGCTTGTTATCTACAAGGAAAAAATATCTACACCGTACACATTTTATTTTGGAATGATATCTACATAGTAAAACTTATTATAACATATATATAACATAAAGAAAATGTAATTGAAATAGTTAGGTTAGTTTAGGTTAGGTTAACCTAATCTAACCTAACCTAACCTAACCTCTAGATCACATACCAAAGTAGACGTTCGTTCTATTGAGCTATAATTAAATTGAATTGGAATGTAGTTATAGATGTAGGAGTGTAAAGTATTATGGATTAATTTCTTTCATAAAATTTAAATGTTATTAGGCAAGCAAGGGTGAAATATAGTTTGATATTATATTAATCAGGAAAATAAAGCCAGATTCATGTTCAGCATAACCGAAAATCTCATTGTACCAATTTTCATGAGATTCGGAGGTGTGGAAATTTGCATTTTGAAATAACTCGAAATGTATGGGGTTTACGTAAAAAAACATATAGAATATAAAAGAAAGAGCAAGAGACGTTCGTATTATTGAGCTATAATAAAATTTAGTTGGAATGTAATTATAGATGTAGGAGTGTAAAGTATTATGCATTAATTTCTTTCATAAAATTAAAATTTTCTTCATAGGTATTTAAGTTATTGAAAAGATGATGACAATATGATATATACATTATCAAACTCCATAACTTTATTTCAATACAATTTTCCTGTAGGACTAATATTTACGTAGTAAAATGGGAAAATCTTTTTCGACCTCAATTCTGGTGGAATTTACGTGCTACAAAATAACTAACGTTTTCCACCTATTTGAATTCTTGGCAGAAATCACGTTATTTTCAATAACTCGAAAATACCGTCAAAAATGTATAGAATGATATCCTCCTTTCTTTCCATCTTACAACTGGCCTTCCTCTCCTCTTAGGACCTTCAATTTCACTCACACTCCTATACACCTGCATGGAACTGTTCACTCCATGGCTTTCTGTGCTGAGCCAGGACACCACTCCACAAAGCTATACCGTATACATATAAAGGGTTATATAACTCTGTACAAATTACAAACGAAACATTACTACAAATATACACAACAAACATTCTGAATACATCATTTTACAAAGAACATAGACACACAACGTCCTTTCTTTAGAGCACCGACGTTACTCCTCTCAGTACTTCAGAACACTCATGTTGCACCTGATGCCTTGCTTCATAAGTGTTTTACAAGGATTATGAATGCTGGCAGGAAGGTAAGGTGAAAGAACTGATTCTCATACTCACACACACTCTCTTTTTTACCCCTCTCTTTGCACACTCACCCACACCCAGATTAGCGGTAATATCCTAAACATGATCTTTTAATTCAAGTTGCTCGTCGTCCCGCATAAACGCCCTGAGCCGCTTTCAGGACTAAAAAAACTCTTAGTCCCTTCCACACACCTGCCTCGCGTAATGTAGTCTTTTCATTAATAGTGGGGCAGATAGAAGCAATTTTTCACATGAATTATGCATAATGTGATACAAGCACTAATTTTGGCATGGTGGTTCCCAAGGGTCCACTTAGCAAATCTGCCTGACGTGCCAATTGAATATCCAAGATGGCAGCCATTTTTCAAGATGGCCGCCAAATTTTATTTAATATGTCCAATTTATACCATTTACAGTATTCCAAGGCTTCTGAAAGTAGTAAAAATGGATCTGGCATCCTCAGAAACATATAAATAAACACCAAGATCATTCAAATTCATCAACTACAAACATTTCTTTGGGAAAACATGACTTCGGAAGATAATTTTGGCGGCTATCTTGAAAAATTGCCGCCATCTTGGATTTTCAAGTGGCACGTCAGACAGATTGCTGAGTAGACCTTTGGGAACCACCATGCTGAATTTGGTGCTTGTATCACAATTTGAATGATTTTTCTGTTATCCGTCCCACTATTTAGAGATATTTGAAATATCATTGCAGTATCTGATAGACCTAATTAAACTCTACATCTATTATTATGAATATTTGCTCTATGACTAATAATTACGCAGTAAAATGAAACCGTATCCTTTTTCCAAAAACATAACTTTCTTCGCATTTTCTGAAAAGCTATTAGAGATTTTGGAAATATCATTGCAGCATCTGATAGACGTAATAAAACTCTACAACTGTCATTATGAGTATTTGCTCTAAGACTAATAATTACGGAGAAAAAGGGAACCGTATCCTTTTTCCAAAAACATGACTTTCTTCCGCATTTTCTTGAAAGCTATTAGAGATATTGGAAATATAATTGCAGCATCTGATAGATTTAATTAAACTCTTCAACTGTCATTATGAATATTTGCTCTAACACTAATAATTAAGTAGTAAAATGAAACTATCTTTTTTCCAAAAACATGACTTTCTTCCTCTTTTTCTCGAAAGCTATTAGAGATATTTGAAATATCACTGCAGCATTTGATACACCTAATTAAACTGTACAACTGTCATTATGAATAATTTACTCTAAGACTAATAATTACGCAGTAAAATGAAACCGTATCCTTTTTCTAAACAAATTACTTTCTTCCTCCTTTTCGCGAAAGTTATTAAATATATTGGAAATATCATTGCAGCATCTGATACACCTAATTAAACTCTATAACTGTCATTATGAATATTTGTTCTAAGACTAATAATTACGCAGTAAATTGAAACTGTATCCTTTTTCCAAAAACTTGACTTTCTTACTCATTTTCTCGAAAGCTATTAGAGATATTTGAAATATCATTGCAGTATCTGATAGACATAATTAATCTCTACAACTATCATTATGAACATTTGCTCTTAGACTAATAATTACGCAGTAAAATGCAACCGTATCTTTTTTCCAAAAACATGACTTTCTTCCTCATTTTCTTGAAAGCTATTAGAGATATTTGAAATATCATTGCAGTATCTGATAGACCTAATTAATCTCTACAACTGTCATTATGAACATTTGCTCTAAGAATAATAACTACGCAGTAAAATGAAACTGTATTTTTTTTCCAAAAACATGAATTTCTTCCTTATTTTCTCGAAAGCTATTAGAGATATTTGAAATATCATTGCATGTTGGGAACCACCATGCTGAATTTGGTGCTTGTATCACAATTTGAATGATTTTTCTGTTATCTGCCCCACTATAACACCTGTTCACGTGATCTCAGGTACGTCCACCAGCCAGTGGTCGCTTAAATGACTCTTCCTGTCTCATTTTCCACGTTCTTTTCAATCCTGTTCATCCCCGTCCTCTCTTCCCATTCTCTCTCTCTCTCTCTCTCTCTCTCTCTCTCTCTCTCTCTCTCTCTCTCTCTCTCTCTCTCTCTCTCTCTCTCTCTCTCTCTCACCTAGCCTTTTCCGCGTCCTTTTCACACTGTCCCGCTGATCCTGATGAACTATTCAATAAACGTCGACATAACAGCAGAGAGGGAGGAGCGTAAGGTGTTTTTATGTGCGAGAAAAAGGTCTCATCTCTTTCTAAATCTCCCTCGACCTCACAATACAAAACACTTTCATCATCATCAACACTCAGCTTCTTGGCTTCACTCTTGACAAGGATGGGACAACAAAACAAAACAAACCAGGCGAGGGAGGAAAAGTAAGAGCTGACACAAAATCGTCATTGATATCGTAGCAAAAAAAAGTAGTACAAGTTGTGTGGGAGCAAGATATATGTCGTAACGGTAAGGTGAGGTGAGGCAGGTTATTGGGTCTTGTCAAGGGGCAGGTGGTGGCAGGGCAGCTGGACCCAATCTTGCGAGGCTGACTTCACATCCTCATCCCCTCCTGCACCACCTGGCTGCTCAACACATTCCGTTATTTTCACTCACGCGGCCCGAGGTTGAAAAGTTTCGAAGGCGTGTGCTGATTGGGTGACACAGCAGCGAGGAAACTTATAGATCAATGTTCCTCGTTGGCTTGTCTGTCTCTCTATATAACGGATAAAACCACTTTAATCATTTCATTTAAACTTGGGATTATTTCAAATTTCAATCATTGGAAGTATCGGCATTAAAAAAGATATATTTAATTATTTCTATTTTGAGTGGGACACCTTGGACACACACACACACACACACACACACACACACACACACACACACACACACACACACACACACACACACACACATACACACACACACACACACACACACACACACACACACACACACACACACACACACACACACACACACACACACACACCACACACACACCCACACACACACACACCCACACCCACACACACACACACACAGACACACTCGACAACAGCAGCTGCTCGACAACAACACACGGAGCTTGGAGCCTGTATAGAGCTAAGGGTGTCATTCCCTTGATTAGCACATTCAGGTCCCTCTGCACCGCCTTCGCTCGCTTGAAAATAACACGTTCTCTCGAGCAGTGTCCGGGTAAGATTTTCTATTCCTTGCACTCCTTTTCCTTTTCCTCTTCCTCTTCATCTTCCTCTTCTTCTTCCTCCTCCTCCTCCTCCTCCTCCTCCTCCTCTTCCCGCCACTGCCATGCTCTCTATATCTTTCTCCTTCCACCTGCTCCTCTTTCTCCTCCTCTCACCTCCCCATTCGAACCACCGCCATGCTCTCATCTTACTCTCGTTGTAACATAATTTCGTCTTCAATTAAAAACTTAGGTATGTGTTGCTAAGTCATTGTTGAGCTTCTATTATGAATTATTTATATATTATTTCTGGTAAACAACTGTGAATACTGGCATCATGAGGTAATGCATCAGCTTCGACACTTTGAAAATAAATAGGCACCTAAAAACAAGTGGGAATGAGATTTTCACTTTAGAAGACCGAAATAAGTTTTTTTTTGAATACTAGAAAACTCTTTTGTCAAGAAAGAAACTTAAAAAGAAAATTAAAACAGCCGATGATTACAATTTCTTATATGAGAACAAAAGGGAGTTGAGATCCTGATGTGTTTGGATGCTCCCTTTTTGAAGAAGTCCAGAACATCACAATACCTTCTTTCTGATCTTCTAATTAAGATTGTGACACACACACACACACACACACACACACACACACACACACACACACACACACACACACACACACACACACACACACACACACACACACACACACAGAAAAGATATTTCACTGAGACGCAATAGAAGTGTGGGAGTGAGCTGGGAGTGAGCGAGTGAGCAAGTCCTCGATATGCCACCATCGACGATAATACAACACTGGAAGGAACGTGCCGGAGAGCGAAGGAGGAGGAGGAGCAGATGATCAGGAATACAGCCCAACCCAACCCAAGCCCAAGTCTAAACCCCACAACATAGGACTACATCACTCACTGTCCTCCTCTGAATCAAGTTGATCTTACAGTGGATTGAACCTTAAACCAGCCTCTCCACACTAAGAAGAATTCCATTAGTGACCTATTTCCAGGCTACCTCGCGGCTTCCCATCCTGATCCATCGGTGATAACACGTATAGAGGCTTGGGTCACGCTACCACCACCACCCACACAAAACTGAGACAGGGCGAGGCAGGTGGATGCAGTGATGGGAGAGCAGGAAAGGGATGCGGCGGGTTGACAAGAGCATGGAAGGGATGGAAGAAGGATAGAAGTGAAGGTTTGTTGCATGATGAGGGGGGTGTATAAGGGTGGGAGGGAAGATATATTAATGAGGGAACAGTTGCACGTGGAGGAGGGAGGGAGAAAAAGAGAAAAGGAGAGAAAGTCACATAGGAAAGGAGGGAGAGAAAAATAAAAAAGAAGAGAAAAAATAGTTTGTTCAGAGGGAAGAGAAGAAAAAAAGAAAATTTTGTCAAAGAATAAAATCGGTGCTGCTGTTCTCTTCGTGTTCCCCTCCCCAG
>JAPQNM010000044.1:15505096-15510096 GCA_029783475.1 Metacarcinus magister
TCTTCTTCACCTGTGGATAAAGGTAATAAGAGATAGTAGTAAACAGCCTTGATGATGATGATGAGGATGATGATGATGATGAAGGTAAAAAAGAGTTGACGAATCTTTATCTATATTTTGAGGGGCGATAAGGCAGCAGGTAAAGTCTGAGGGAAACAAGTGTGTCGCCCGATCTATCCAGGTGAAAGGCGGAGCTTGGCAAGATCCTACCTACGCGGGGTGAAAGGTAACTACGTAGATGGAAATATATTAATCAAATGAAAACTCATGTTGATGCCATAACGCTGAAGGGTTTCCGAGTACGGTGAGGTAGATAAGACTCCACAACACTGATTAAATTAATATGATGAGGCGGCGAGAGTGAAATAACACGTACAATATTTTCTTCTTCTGGACAACTCACTCCAGTAATTTGTGAAGAGGAAAACCACATAACATACATATAAAGTCTCCTCCCTGATAACACACCACTATAATCAATTTCATATTTCATCCTTCATCCTTCATCCTTCATCCTTGCATCCTTCAGACACCATTACCTAGAAAAAAAATAATAACGTACAACATATCTAAATAAATATACGAACACGTAGAGTTTGAATAAAAGCTTTGCCCTTCCTCGGCGTTAACAGAAAGTCGTATGAATGGAACAGAGCAAGAGCTACGCCAAGGAGTGTTCAGGGACGGTTCAGGTATACTAGTTCAGGGATGATGCTCAATATAGACGCTATTGGGTTGGTTGGCTTCCTGAGGGGAGCAGCAGCAGCAGCAGTAGCAAAAATGAGCAAGAATGTAATACTCCTTCTGTAGATACAATATTGTTATGAGAGGAAGGGAGTAGCCAATTGGGTAGTTCGCTTGGTATTTACTGCCGAGAGAGAGAGAGAGAGAGAGAGAGAGAGAGAGAGAGAGAGAGAGAGAGAGAGAGAGAGAGAGAGAGAGAGAGAGAGGGAGAGAGAGAGAGAGAGAGAGAGAGAGAGGAAGAGGAGGGTAGCAGCCAATCTCTCTCTCTCTCTCTCTCTCTCTCTCTCTCTCTCTCTCTCTCTCTCTCTCTCTCTCTCTCTCTCTCTCTCTCTCTCTCTCTCTCTCTCTCTCTCTCTCTCTCAACGGCTTAACCAAAGTAAAGCCCTAAAGACTTTTATTATTCCGGGAAATTGCGGGTTAACATAAAAGGAGGATGGCAGGCAGGCAGGCTATCAGGGCGTGTAGTGATTGAGAGGTGCTCGGAAGGAGAGGAGCTGTGAAGAGTGAGTAAGGAGAAGAGAATATTAAAAAAGGAAGACTAATTCATGATAGAAAGACTAATTTAACCATAACCTAAGTAAATGATCTGAAAGAGAAATAAGAAAAGATATATTGTAGATTAAATAAACAATCTGATTATGTTATCGCACACACGCACACACGCACACGCACACACCCACACACACACACACACACACACACACACACACACACACACACACACACACACTTTTATACACTGCATCCATTAATAACAACATTAATTACATCAATTTGAGGCTTTGATGTATTTAATAAAGGTGGTGGATGTGATAATTAACTGTTCATGGGATGCTTCAAGGGATGTTAAAAAAAATATAGAAATAATTGATTGATACAACTGCTACGTGACAGATATTGTAGATTTACGAGCTGGTTGGACGGCTGCGGGGAGCGATGTAAAGTTTCTTGCCGGTAGGTGTGACGTGTGTGAGAGCGTCCCGAGAGAGAAAAGAACATAACAAACGAAAGACGGAGATGTGTGACGGTGACGAGGCTTCATAATACTTTAGATGGGATGGTGACGGTGGCTCCAATCATGGGTTAGGTTGTTATTTTCTTGGCATTAATGTTTACTAATGTGTGGAGGAGAAAATATAGAGCGAGTGCTAATTCTTCAAGTGTTGTGATCTGACTCTCACGTCTACTGGTTTGAGAATGTTAAGAGGAAATAGTTAACAGTTAAGCATACATCTTGAGACTCCTTGTGCCAGTGTTCAAATGAATCACCGTGAGGGAAACTTAACAAAAATAAAAAAAATAAAGTGGTGTGCTGTGTTAGAGTAATAGTGATGTGCTGTGCTGTGATGTGTGTGCTGTGATGTGCTGCAAGGACCCCCACCACACAGTACAGCACATCCTTAACGTAGGTGGAAGCCATAATGTTTCGTCGTAAATGGTTGGTTTATGAAATTTCGTTCCATTACCAGGCAACAATGGATTAAAACGCTACATTTATAGTTTTAGAAATCATCTGTCATATTCACGCTTGGCTTGTCAGCAACACTTTTTTTCTTTTGTCCAATGCTGTTATTTCAGACGTCAATAATGTATTCAAATAGATGTACAAAATATCGTCTGTGTTTCGGACATTTTATTTCAACGTTTTCTTATTAAAAAGGTGTGATTAGTTATTATTATTATTATTATTATTATTATTATTATTATTATTATTATTATTATTATTATTATTATTATTATTGTTATTATTATTGTTATCAGTTATTATTATTATGATAATTATTATCTACCAACATTCTCTCTCTCTCTCTCTCTCTCTCTCTCTCTCTCTCTCTCTCTCTCTCTCTCTCTCTCTCTCTCTCTCTCTCTCTCTCTCTCTAGGGTGCAGGAACCCATGAGATTGACAACCCAGTATGATTAGACGAGCAGGTTTTGTCCTCGTGGAATAGCGTAACAGTAATAATGAATTTTGTTTTTTAATTAGAGATATTCTTTTCACAGTGTATTTACTCGTGCATTAATGTGAATTTCGTTATCCTTTTCTGAATAAATACTTCACAACAGAAGCATAACCAACATATGAAACCATTCACAGCCTTTGCTATAGACCTGGATCTTATATGATGATTCAGAGATAATCCCCCGGAGAAGTTCGTGTGTGTGTGTGTGTGTGTGTGTGTGTGTGTGTGTGTGTGTGTGTGTGTGTGTGTGTGTGTGTGTGTGTGTGTGTGTGTGTGTGTGTGTGTGGTGTGTGTGTGTGTGTGTGTGTGTGTGTGTGTGTGTGTGTGTGTGTGTGTGTGTGTGTGTGTGTGTGTGTGTGTGTGTGTGTGTGTGTGGTGTGTGTGTGTGTGTGTGTGTGTGTGTGTGTGTGTGTGTGTGTGTGTGTGTGTGTGTGTGTGGTGTGTGTGTGTGTGTGTGTGTGTGTGTGTGTGTGTGTGTGTGTGTGTGTGTGTGTGTGTGTGTGTGTGTGTGTGTGTGTGTGTGTGTGTGGTGTGTGTGTGTGTGTGTGTGTGTGTGTGTGTGTGTGTGTGTGTGTGTGTGTGTGTGTGTGTGTGTGTGTGTGTGTGTGTGTGTGTGTGTGTGTGTGTGTGTGTGTGTGTGTGTGTGTGTGTGTGTGGTGTGTGTGTGTGTGTTGTGTGTGTGTGTGTGTGTGTGTGTGTGTGTGTGTGTGTGTGTGTGTGTGTGTGTGTGTGTGTGTGTGTGTGTGTGTGTGTGTGTGTGGTGTGTGTGTGTGTGTGTGTGTGTGTGTGTGTGTGTGTGTGTGTGTGTGTGTGTGTGTGTGTGTGTGTGGTGTGTGTGTGTGTGTGTGTGTGTGTGTGTGTGTGTGTGTGTGTGTGTGTGTGTGTGGGGGGGTGGGGTGCGTGTGTGCGTGTGTGTGTGTGTGTGTGTGTGTGTGTGTGTGCAGCACCATCTCCTTGTAAGTCTTTCCTGCCCTTCTTCCCCGCTGTGAAGGAGGAGTCGCAAAAACCGACGCAGTCCATCTTGTAAATGAACTAGTGGATCTTCGTTTGGTCTTCTGAAATTCGTGGATGATTTGAAAAGAATGAATGTGAGTCATGATAGAAACACGTGGCTCTATAAATTGAGAATAAATGGTTTCCGTAACTTATCCTGTCACCCGCCATGGGATGCCGCGCACACCCGCTACAAAAAGAGGCAAAAGTCTCCACACCAAAATGTCTGAATGGTGCTGGTCCACGCTATTCTTTGTGAGAATGTTCTATTTTCAGTCCAATGATATTCCAAAACATATAAAAGTTAAAATGAAAAATTCCATCAGTTTATTTATGGTTATGAACTGTACAAGAATACATTCCCTTCTCTTGCAAGTTATTGATTCATCCCATTCCATTTCACAGCTACATGACCAAACCATCTGAGAAATAAAGTAATGCCAGCCTGATAAACAAAAGCATGTAGTTAAGCATAAGACAGACGCATCAAGGTGGTGGTAGGAAGAAAAAAAAAAAAGAGAGATGCACACACCAAGCTTAACTGAGAGAGCACTGAAACCAAGACGAGGATAGTTTGGCGGCCGTAACACACCACTTCACTCAGATGGTTTGGCCATGCAGCTAGGAAATGGAATGGGATGAATCAATAACTTGCAGGAGAATGGAATTGAATGACTTGGATTACAGGAGGAAGGCCACAGATTGAGTTGAGGGAATTGGTAGAGGGCTGACTGAATAGGGCCAAGGCAAGAGGAGAACGTGAGAGGAGTGTACAGGATGCAGGGAAAGTAATATTGGAAGAGGGATGGATGGAGTCATGCAGATGATGTTTTACTCTTTCCCTCTCTTTTGGGAAGAGGATACAAACCCCCTTAGAGGAGCTTTGGCATAAGCAGAATGTCGTGTGTGTGTGTGTGTGTGTGTGTGTGTGTGTGTGTGTGTGTGTGTGTGTGTGTGTGTGTGTGTGTGTGTGTGTGTGTGTGTGTGTGTCAGTCATTACTATAGAAGGGTCAGTTGTACCAATGCTCTTCGATTTTAGCCTTGTGAGCCGTGTCCGTCGCTCCCACAATACATTCAAGGCACGAGTCTACAATAAAAGTTTCGCTGCAGTTTTACTTTTCCTAAAATAAAAAAAAATAAAAAAACAGGTTTCTTTTAGTAGCCGATCGTGCAAGGTGCAGTGGTGTTTCAAGTCCCATCACATGCCATCTTTACATTACTTTCATCTCTTTTTTTCTTTCTTTCATTTGTTAATACACATTAATTTATGTTTCCAGAAAATACTGAATAGCAGTAAGAAAT
>JAPQNM010000044.1:15522596-15532596 GCA_029783475.1 Metacarcinus magister
CAAAAGGAAACATAATGTGTACTATTCAAGGCAAACAACTCCCCTCTCCTTGGCTTCCTTCAGCTAGACAGGTTGACAACTCTTCTCACGTAATCTTGTATACACGTTTCGACAGATGAAGCGACTTGCAGCCGGTGTTGCCTTGTTTGGGCAGCTGGCGTCTCGTTAGGAGTCTGTTTGGCTGTCCCACCACCACCATTAGCAGGCAAACCTTCCCCTCTGCTGCCTGTCTACTCATTTCACTTAACGAGCACATGTCGCAGTCCCACGCGCAGCAAAAAGGTATCTGGTTTCGTTAAACAATATATTGGTAAAGGAAACGGCCTAGTGTGTCGAGTCCTTGTCACTAGAAATGGGTGTTAGAGGAGAGGAGAGGAGAGGAGAGGAGAGGAGAGGAGAGGAGAGGAGAGGAGAGGAGAGTGTCGTGGTAGGGTGAAAGGCAGTGACAAGGGAGGGATGGAACACTGGTAGCCACGGGAGAAGCAGCAGCACTTGATCGGGGCCGAGGAACACCTCATGAATACAAATGTGCAGCCACCTCGTGTGCGGCCAACCCAAGCCTTTGTAGCCTCCAGAGTGAGAAATAGTGGTCAATTCGTCCTCGCGGAGACGCAGACTCGGGAAGGATTGCACGCGCCCTTCCCATAAGTCTCAGCAATGCACAGGTCGAGCTTTCTAGCAAGATCGATGTGCAGCATCAACCAGCTATAATTATGAGCTTTTAGATAGTGCCAATATGCTGTACGCGGCATTACGGGCGTGATTTGTTAGTAATTGTGGTAATGATGTGTAGTGAGCGGCGGTGAACTACTCTGTACACTGGGAGGCGAGGGACCATGGAACGTAATGTGGATATCACACACTTGAAATCAAATAGCATCAAACATAATCTAATTCCGTAAAAAACACATGAATCTTGGAAATATATTCATCAATAATTTGCATAGATATCGAAGCTCGACTAAAGTTGGATGAAGCCCAAAAGGAATGAAGACGTAAGTTTGGCAATTTTGTGCTGCTTATCCTGACGTCGTGCAAATTGCTGCTTGGATGGAGGTCCAATATGCACAGCCCACATCGATTCTGGTCCACGAACTATAACTAATATCAAAACTATAGTCGCTACCACAACGTGTAAAGACATGGAGTAATTTGGTCACTAGACAAAGCACCCAATAATCTACGTGCCAAGCTACTCTCTCTCGCTGCTCGACCTTGGGTGTAGGAGGAGGCGGAGGACATTCGGTGAAGCTTAATGATTGCTCAGGGATACAAACTTCCTCATATATTCACTAAGTCACGGTGCCCTTTACACCTCAGTTTTAATAGACATTTTACATATGAAGTATTTCTTAATAAATGGCAGATTGTTATTGCCAGCCATAAACTGCGGCGCCGAACGACCTTGTTATTGTGGCGCCTTAACATTAATCAATATAAAAGCCATAAACTTTTTTATCAACCTCAATTTATACCTTCCCTTTCCTTTACTTGTGATACTAATGACTACCGCCGGAAACTGCGACACATTATTGAATATCCTTACTTTCCAAGGGATTGCCAGATTTATACATTATATTCAAGTAACATAAAAAGGAATCAACAGAAATTACACTTTTCTTTCATACATGTACGATTTACTGAAGTGAAAAGTTATTCAATAAGTACAAGCTTGAAAAGAATAAGTAAACAGTAGACGGAACGAATAAGAATAATTCCAATAACATTACCCCATCTTGTCACGAAGTTGCCGCTAGTCATCTGGCAACGTAGCGACGATGTACATAGACAGACGGATGGGAAGCGTCAGTCATGCTGCGGAAGAACTGAATTCCGGAGCTGCAACCTTCTTTTTATTGTCAAGAAAATGAAGAGCGAATCCCCAGCGACACACACTTGATTTAGTGGAAGAATAACGACTTCTCAGCACCATTCATAGGACAGAAAAGCTCGAGAGGGAGAAATATGACATGGAAAAGAAGTTTTTTTTTTTAATAAGACAATGAACAATACCTGATACTGTTGTGGCGGCGGTGAGGTTCCATTAGAGAGTGGATAGATTTTTCCGAAAGTCTTTTAATGGTCTGAAAATTTCTGACGTGTTGGTAAATTAACGCAGCTATATTTCCGCCACCAAATGGATGGGGTGTAGTGGGAGCTGAAACTAAACACCATAAACAACCTCGGGATACACCAACACAGGCTGAAGTGTCCATCACAACTGACAAAAAACAGTCTAACAATACCGGTGGTCCTTGATGAATAGAAAGAATCAATACGTCGACACCAATACCTCACAACTCACACGATGTCAACACGAATGAAGAAATAGAAGGTTTATATAACCAAACCTTGCCTCCTGTATCGCATTTTTTTGTCTGTTATCTCTATCAGTAATTTTCTTTTCTATATCTTTGTCTATGATGGTAAGCTTTACTAACAGCTGTGGTAATAAATTAAATAAATAATAAATTTAATATATAAACTTAATGGAACGTGGGTGTCATTGTCCGTAGGCTTTTTAGATTGTTGTGGTGACGATCTGACGCGCATTTTCTTTTTTCTCTTTCTCTTTCTTTTTTTTCTCTATCTTTCACTTTTTTTTTCTTTGAATGTTATTCCTTGTTTTTTTTTTTCCTTGACTCATGCTCTACTTTTGTTTCCTGAAGAAAAAAAATATATATACACGTAACAGACGACTTAAGGAGAATTTTTGAAGTAAATCCAGAACCAGTTAAGTAGTGCAGGTGATGGTGGTCCTCCTTCTATTCTCTACACTTAACTCAGAAACAGCCCTAGAACAGCATACTAACTCTCACACAAACGTACTGAGTATAATGTTATGGCGAAATGTAATAACAGCTTCAGGTGTTGCCCTGGGAAGTTCATATGGCAGTGCTATATAGGAAACTTGTATTATTGCAGGGAGCATGCATCTTATTGAGTGGTGTGTTGATTGGTGGTGTTAGGAGAATGACGAATACTAGATGGTTAGGAATGGTGTTTGCCTTGTGTAGTACACTACCCTGAGTTTTTTTTCTATTTACTTCAAAGTCAAAACACTAGGAGGGAACTGGTTATAAATACAGGGTGAGCAACGCGCGTGTATGTGTGTGTGTGTGTGTGTGTGTGTGTGTGTGTGTGTGTGTGTGCGTGTGCGTGTGTGTGTGTGTGTGTGTTTGCGTATGTCTTCTATTTCATACTAAAGGAAGCGAGTGAGTCATTTGTTTTAGGAAGGAGTTATATCTTTTTCATAGGCGGAAGGAAGCAATCTAATATTTCACGTTGGGAAGATGCGAGTTATTTTTAAAGGCTGAAGAAGACTATCAAATATTTTATGCTGGAGAAGAATGATCTATTTTCCTAGAAAGTGGACAACATCAATATCATAACTGTTTTCGCGCGGGCGAGTATTAAGGAACCCAAGGACAGCAGCCAACCCCTTCAAGGAGAACGACCAGAAGGAAATAGGATGATCCATTCTCATAATAGATATAAATAAAAATTCCTGCAGCTGTTTACGGCAAAGAGGTCAAGGTCGTGTAATAACAAGGTGAGAAGCCTTGAGCGGTGTGCTGTTTACGTATTATAACACCAAAACATGTGTTGCCTTATGTGTTGAGATGTGATATTATTAATGTTCGCAAAACTGAAGTGGAACTGATCTTCTGTGGTACATTATCTTATCAACTTTAAGTGACTTACTTCAGCATTATTAGGTTTTACATTACATTGTTTACAAATCTATGAATCAAAGAACGGAAATATAGCACTCACATATTTCTTTGTTAATATCCTGTATCAAGAAAAAGATAGAAAAAAAGTAAGGAAAATCCGTACACTTGGCTTTGAAGGCAATACTTAAGCTGGTGTAAATGAACCTTCAGTCCAGATGTCAAATTATAAAGAAAAGTGGCAAAGTCTTGATTCAATGGTCACGAAATTGAATAAAGGTGCATATAACCTTCGAGGCTTCGCAGGATCTCAAGAGTTTAAGATGCAGAAAATCTATGAGGTAGTATTAGGGTGCCTCCTTAGTGCTGTGACTGGCGCTCCGTGGTACTGGTCCGCAGCCGTTACTTAGACCCAGGAACGGGCATGGCGGCAACCCATCCAACTCTTTATCGTCACTTTAGCGTTGGCAATGGTTACTAAACTGAGGGTTATGAGCCAAATGAGGGTCACAAAGATGCTTCTAAGGACGGCGGCTGTCGAAGATAGGGGGAAAACGGCAACACTATTATTATTTACTTCTGTTATTATGCAATGGAATAAACTTGGAAAACTATTATAATTTTTTCATTATCAATTGAATTTATACATACCATTTGCAAATCGAAATCAAAATGTTTAAGTCCTAAACACTGTCATCACTGCAATGACGGCAACAATTAACACATTGCAACACTACACTATTAACAGCTCTGAATATTTGTTGTGTTTATTGATATTCTGTACATATGACACCTCTCATTATCAAATGGTTTCAAATTTTGTTCCATGCGTTCTAGCAAATGAGCATTGCAATAATTGCCACCGAGAAGTATATCTGAATAGTGATTGGGAAAGAGAGGTGGTGGTGATATCTGTATTTTTTTTCTATGTGACTGTCAAGTAATTTTAAAATCGCATCATCTGAATATCTCATAGATTTCCTCGGTTGGAGTGTGAGCAGGTC
The DNA here is from genome assembly GCA_029783475.1 of Metacarcinus magister. Taxonomy (NCBI): domain Eukaryota; kingdom Metazoa; phylum Arthropoda; class Malacostraca; order Decapoda; family Cancridae; genus Metacarcinus; species Metacarcinus magister. Next base: position 15,527,275 of record JAPQNM010000044.1, read on the forward strand.
CAGCAGAATTCCTCCCACTCGCTGCATTACTGCCACACACCACAAGCCACCCCCACAAAATCAGACACCATCACCATAATATTGCCTTGGAAGTGGGCAAACCTTTTCGTCAACTGTCACACTGGCAGAGGGAGGCTTTGGGCAAGAGGCTTACTGGACAATAAACATAGATACGATGCTGAGCCAGAATATCGAGACTTATGACTTGCACTCTATTCACTTTATTGTTATGGGTAATGCCTTAACCAGTTGACTACTTTTTTTCCCGTTTTTTATACATAAGCACATCAACCAATAGAATAGAAACAGAAATTAGTGTTCGTTTACCATTGTCCCGGGTGAAAAAATTAAAGACAATCATAAGGAAAAAATAATTACTATAAGAACAGAATTTATGCAGAGAACCTAAATGTTCCCTCCTCTGTGTGGGTGGAGGCGTCGTAGTACTCACCCGGTAAAGATCTCCACGTTGAAGAAGGCGTACTCCCCCGAGGCTACCATGTTGAGCTCGGCCGCTGCCAGCATGATGCGCCTCACGTTGGCCTGGGAACCGCAGATCACCAGAACTGTTGGAAAGACACGTAGATAAGCATTGTACCTCCTATTCCCTTTTATTGCCTTCTGCTACACTGCACGACACTGTTATAGCAACACACACACACACACAGACACAGACACAGACACAGACACAGACACAGACACAGACACAGACACAGACACAGACACAGACACAGACACAGACACACACACACACACACACACACACACACACACACACACACACACAGTCTTGCTTCATGCGTTGCTTCACACTCCACATCATTGCTAACATGACACGCAAGCTACAAGACACGTTAAGATTACCATCACTCTCCGCCCTTCACCCTTCTCTGCCCTCCACGCTGTACTGTTCTCTAGGAATCGTACACTTTAGAAGGGTTACTATTAAAAAAATTCTTATCATATAATCTATAGCCCAGTTCAAAAGTTGGTGCAATGTAATAGTGAAGGTGGTGGTAATGTGGCGTTCATTAAAAATAGGTGACTAAGAATAAGAATAAGAATACCTTCTAAGAATCATTGAAACCATGCACAACCACACCATAAGGCCTTCTTTTTTTTCTTTTTGTTCTATTTCTTCTCCTTCCCACATCCCGCTACGCAGGGAACCATCCGGGCAGCACGTAAGGCTGATCTTTTACTCCAAGACAGACGCAGCGTTTGGTAGGACATTACAATAAACCTGAAGGTCTGATGGTTTCTATTTGATACAATCGCCGTGAATGTTTCCATGGCTCACATCTGCTCGCCACGCACGCAGCCTCAACTTGCATCACCTCCCACTCTGCCTCCAAAATAGCACACCGGTGGGAAAAGATACCACGCTATTTATAGATCTTATATTCGTAGACTCAACGTGGCTGCGTGCTCGCGAGAGGATCATGTCTCGTATATAAATTAAAGTGTGCTAGTAAGTATTAAGTGAACTGGTGGAGATAAGCGTGCGATGGAGGGAGGCTGAGCACTGTTGCCCCTTGTAACGTGATCAACATACTAGTAGCAAAGTGGTATTCATTTATCCATTTTCAGACCGCAATTCAGCTTCTGTCCCACCAGCTCCACAAGATTCACGGTGACGCATACAATTTACATTGATATCATTCTTGTGACAGCCAAACCAAAACTGGAAAGTATCACAGTTTGATCACGAAGCCGAATGACAGTCACACAGGGATACGCCAAGGCAAAGATTGACATGGGAGAGATAAGAAGGGAGGGGGGGGGAATGTGCTAGTATCAGGGTCGGGAAGGAGGAGGAGAAAAAGGAGAAAAGGAAATAGAAAAAGAAGAGGATGAAGAGAAGGAGGAAGAGGAGAAGGATAAGAAGAAAAAGAATTCCCGAAGAAAAGTGGGGATGAGAAATTGAAGTTTGCGTTTGAAGTCTCAGTAAAACCTTCCTTCCCTTGAACTCCTACTTGGAAGACGCATGATACCCGCCGCCTACACACAGCCTCCCTTGCCTCGCGTGCATCTAAGCATGTTTTACTGCATCTTATACTTGAAAAGAAAGAAAGAGAGAGAGAGAGAGAGAGAGAGAGAGAGAGAGAGAGAGAGAGAGAGAGAGAGAGAGAGAGAGAGAGAGAGAGAGAGAGAGAGAGAGATAACTAAAAACTAAAACAATCTCTCATGCTTCTACACAATGCATATAAAAGTTGTTTCACATTGCCCTCAAAAAATCAAAAGAAGAGCAGCACCAATATCCTCTTTCCAAAGGTTTCCAATCATAGAAAACGGTGAAAGGGACAAACTATGAGGCAAAGTTTTCCAATAGAATGTATAAAGGAACGCCGGTCAAGCCGTGCCTTTGGGGGGAGGGAGGGAGGGAGGGAGGCGGAGGCAGGTAGCGTGACGTGCTTCCGAAGACAAGGCAAGGCACGTATGCAGTTGTGGGAAATTTTCACTTTTTTTTCCCCCTTTGTAAATGAAAAAAAGTTATATCGTGTTTTCTGCTGTCAGCGATGGTATCAAGTTTGCGCAGAATTCAACTTTAATTTCGCTTCTACTCTCAGCATATCTTTGAGGTGATGGTATGTGGAGTTAATTAACATCATCTAATACACCCTTACGTTTCTTTTTTTTTGCGATGTGTGCTTTCTGTGGGTGCAGTAATACAATACATATAATTTTGTTCTTCTAGTAGGTGAACTTTTTGATGGAAAAACAGTTATTGTTATTATCATTGTCATCATCGTCATCGTCATTATGAGTGTCCTTTTTTTCTTACTTACTTTCTTTCTTGCATTTTTTTCTCTCCCTATCTCTTTCTCTCTTCTCTCCTCTCTCTCTCTCTCTCTCTCTCTCTCTCTCTCTCTCTCTCTCTCTCTCTCTCTCTCTCTCTCTCTCTCTCTCTCTCTCTCTCTCTCTCTCTCTCGTTATCTGTTTTACGAAATGAGTCACACTGCTCTGATTTTGTGTCCGATCGTCGCCTCACACTACTGCTGCAAGAATGATAATCTAATGAGGACTTGAAAGAAAAAAAGAAAGAAAAAAAATCACCTGCTACATCAAGGTTCTTCGTTCCTGCTGAATGGCTACAACGCAGGTGACAGTGTTGGCTTTGCAGTTTTAATTCGACATCGTAGAGTCAAGCTTTTCATTGGAATTATTTAGCTCAGGTCAGAATCCAGAATAAGCTGAATATTGCCGATATGACACCGGCAAAACTGATTTAAAAAAGAAAAACGGTTACGAAAAGTCTCTGCATTGTTTTGTCATAAGATGTCCTAATGATTTTTATGATTGACGGTACATTTGGAAAGAGCGCGAAAGGAAAGGACGTGGAGTAATGCAATGATGTGGTGGTGGCGTGAAGGAAGAGCGGGAAAGACAGGGAAGGGTTCAAGGGAAAAAAAAAAAATGATGACCCAATTTTGGAAACTTACCACAAAGAAGCACACCAGGAACTAAGGAATTAAGGACGATGACGCAGCTATTTCCTCCCCTTCTTCTCTCCCCTCTTCCCAGCCTCTCAATTTTCCCTGTTCATTCCTTTCGCCACAGTTTAGTTCGGGTAAATTCCTTCCTCCATTCAGTTGCTTCCTTCCCTTTGCTTAGTGGGAGTCAGGTGTAAGGGTCTCTAAGATACTTCTCTCTATGTTTCGTTTATGTTCCTTCAGCAGGTGTGTTCTGTGCTTGGGTTCATATGACAAGGAGAGACTAGAATGTCCTTCAATAGTTCTCTTGCCTCTACCAGGATAATACCAGTATGATTTACAAACTTGCTATGTTAAAACTAAATCATTTTGGTCAAGTGAAGGAGGAATGGTGGGAGGTGCAGTCGCGCTTGGAGATGATGTCGCCGTATTCAGATTGTTTCGTTCTGGCGACATCTGGCAACTGCATCACCGAGAGCATTTACTAATGGCTCTATTCTTTATCACAATTACTTATACCATTAAAATCCATAATAACACATTATACATACATTACTAGAATGGAAATAATTGTTCAAAAGTAGTATGTATTAAGACAATGCATCGGATATATAAAGAGGATATAGCAGCAATATTTACTTAGTTACCGATATTAAAATTTCAATGACAATGCAGGAATTATAGATTAGTTATTGAGGACTTTGAATAATAATTATAGTTTATTACCGGTATGTACAGACGATGAATAGTCTATGACCAATATATTAAAGAACATCCTGCCCGATGACGTCATCCTCAAGCAAGAGTTTAAATGCAGATTTTATATTATTATAATGTTCAAACAATTTATATATATATTTTTTTTGAGTTACATTTTGCTGGATATTTAAGATCATCATGAATACATAATTTTATGCATGTATAAATTTTACTTATAAAAGTGAATGACTTTTGACTGAATTTCTCGTGAACGAAACCATCCATGTCAAAATGCTTCGACAAGTCTTAATAAAATAACATGATTATATGGTTGTTTTGCAATAACTAGATTTAACTATCTCTTGCAATTTATTTTTAGTTCATTTATAGTAATAATTTGCGAAAATAGTGACACTCCTGACAAGTTATAAGGATATTTCATTACACCTGTTAGGGCGGCCATATTCTTATTTTTTAACGGAAATATACGTAAATGACGACATTTAGCGCAACTGTACGTCAGTATGGGTGATTGTGGTGAGCAGGTGCACTCCACGGCTCTTCTACACTCACTCACAAGACCTCATAAACACGTAACCAATGACACAATGACCGTCTCTTATCCTTCAGTGTGTTCATAACGAAGCTTTAACGTCTTTGGTTGACGCTCATTACGGCGACATTGGGCCATTATGCCTCTATAAGTCCACTTAACTCCTTACAAGTCTTCTCCGCCGCTCCTGCCGCCTCTCATCCACCCAACACAACTTGCACGTAAGAGGCTCTATGAAAACTTCTTAAAATATTTTTTTACACTTAGCGTTGCACTCTTCCTTTTTGTGTCTCAGTGTTTTTAGTGGTTATGTGGAAACGAGCTTTGTACCGCGATACCAGGGAGGTAAAGGATGAGGGAGAGGCTGAAAGAGATCCAGCACGAGGCTGTATTACCCTTCTCGTGTGACTGTCTGTGTGGGTGCGGGGTGCGGGGCGGTCCATCCTGCAGCTCCTGTCAATATTACAACTCAACAAAGCACTTGGAATTCTCAACTATTTTAATTTCACATATTTGTAAACTGTAATTGAGCTCTGAGGCAAGTTCAGAGACTAATTAAAACTTAATGCAAGAAATGTGACAAAAAAAGAGATGACATGACAAAATTTTTCACGGGAAAATTTTAATAAGACTGAG
>JAPQNM010000044.1:15542596-15547596 GCA_029783475.1 Metacarcinus magister
GCAAGAAAGAAAAAGAAATGCAGTTTTCAATGAACGCATTTTTTTCCTTTGCAGTTTACAATCAGCCAAACTAAACACCCTGCAGCCAGTGGTCCCGAGGTGTACGTACAGGGCCCAACACACCACGTGACCTTGAGTCGTGCAGCTTTGAGGCCGCAGCCACCTTATCTCTCCTCCTTCTCCTCCCTCCTCCCGGGGCCCTAAATCCTTACATCCCATGGAGATCTAAACAAACCCTTTAGGGCAATCTAGACGGCACTCACCGCCCTCCCTCTTCCTAACCCTTCGACAGTTTTCTTCGCTCCTTCGTGCCTTGGCGTAAGGGAATCGTGGGTGTGTCTGAGTAGGCAGCTGTTCCTTTATATAAAACATTTATAAACTCTGTCTTGAAAATATTGTTAAGGCACGCGTGGCCCGTGTATTTCCATGTTTATTTATCTTGCAACATCCTACTTATATTTTTTTTTCTTACGCGTGAGGAAATATTTGTATATCTTTCTCTCATGAAGGAAAATATTTATCTCCAAGTATGTAGGTCGATGGGGTTAACTTCCTAAGGAGAGAATCTCATATTGCAACGCGCACGTCATAGAGTCTTGCTTCGTTGCCTAAAACACGGTAACCAGCAACGATGTGTGAAGAAACATTACAATACAATGCTGATATACCGTACCCTGTATTCACCAGTACATATCTAACGGGAGCTAGATAACACACAGCAATAACAACATTAAAGAAAAAATTCACGCACACCAATAAAAAAAATATCGCAGGTATGATTGCCTATCTACGTGCACCATCTCACCAGGATGCAAACCGTGCTCAGGGCGGCCAGAAGGACACGTATCCAATTTAGGTGTCGATCCACAGCCATGAGCAGGCCAGTAGATGAGGGTCAAGCTGGTACACCTGAGGAAGGCAACTGAGGTGACCTGAAGGACGCCTTGTCGCACGCTGGCAAGCTAGTAATAATTCAAGACAAGGGTAAGGACACGGATGCAAACACCGCGGCCATGCATCAGATAACGACTACCCTTAATATACCACTCTCCCTTATCACCCATGCAACCCTCACCACCAGCAGGCACCATCACCACCAGCATCACCATCACCATCACCATCACCATCACCACCACCACCACCAGCAGGCAAGCTCCACCCACCCTGCTGCCTCAAGGGACCTATTTCAAGCATCACTTTACTTGACAAATTGTACGAAACCCAAGGAATCTGTGCCATTTCCTCCATCTTCCTCCACGCCCCGGCCGCCTCTCCACCACTGAATTTCCTGAAGGTAAATCCAATCTAGCAACGCAAAAAAAAAAAGAAGTATGATGCAAAACTATAGATACAAGGAGAACAGAATTATTATTAGCATCTTGGCCTTGAATCATGGAAGCAAATACGCAAGTGAATAGGAAATAAAAAGAGATAGAAAACACTAAACATAACTATCATGGCAAATTGTTTCAAGGTCAAACTAGTGGTGTTCATGGAGGGATAGAATGATAAACGAAAGAGAGAGAGAAAAAAAAATGAGGAGAGGAATCAAAGGACAAGAGACGAGACAGTATGCTGCTTCCCTCAGACAAGAATGCAACACACACACACGCACACGCACACACACACACACACACACACACACACACACACACACACACACACACACACACACCACCTCTCACAGACACACAAAACAAAAAACGCAGACAGGTAAGCATCCAGTGTCTTGTTTTTCGCCAACCTCACTCGAACATTAAACTTGCTTCTCAGCTTCCCTAACACGGCAAAAGGAGGCCAAGAGGATGCCCTTCGCCTCCTCCAGGATGGTCTGTTAGCTCACCTCTTTATATGGGTCCTCCGAGACGACCCTCCAATCAGATAATCGAAGTGCTAAGGGAAGAGGAGGAGGAGGAGGAGAAGGAGGATGCAATGGAAGGAGATATAGACGAGGAAGAGAAGGAGGAGGTATGAACGAGGAAGAGGAACAGGTAAGGGTGAGGAAGAGGAGCAGGAGGTAAGGAGGAAAGGAAAGAGGAGGAGGAAAAGGAGGAGGAGACGCGGGAGGAGGTTAGATAAATAATTTTATAGTTTATTGTTAGAGAGAGAGAGTGATAAAAAATGCACAAATATATGAGACTCTACCACAATGAAGGAAGAGAGACATGAAGAGCCAAAGAGATAAAGAGCCCACTGAAAGCAAGAGGAAGAGAAGCTGTTAGAGGAGGAAGAGAAGAAAGGTAAGGACAAAGTGAAAAGCATGAGAACGCGGAGGAGGCAAAGGAAAAAGAGAGGAGGTGGTGAAGGAGGAGGAGGACGAGAAGAAGGCGGGAGAAAGAAGAAGAAGAAGACGAGCAAGATGATAAGAGACTGAGACAAACGAGAGAGGCTGCGAGGAAGAGCTTGGAGACACGAGGTTCACGAAGACTCATCGCCACTTTCAAACAACTCAAGACACACTCTGAAAATTTGCACCTCCTATTACCACCAACTCTAATATTTCTCCCTCAGCAAGAGCGACCAAGAAAAAGACTCAAATAGACCATCCAAATTTCACAGCTCACGATATTGAGAGTATTTCAGAAGTGCATACAGTCTCAGAAGTGGATATTTTTTGAGGTTTATAAGAGGTAGTAGTTTGTGAGTGCAGTGTTGGTGAATAGGTAGTGTACACGTGTTGGGGGATAACGTAAAGGCTTGATTAATGCATGTAAGAGGCACGTGGAGGCAGATAAGGTGATGCATGACAAGACGAGCAAATGAGAAACTTTGAGATGTGAAGGTCATCAAGTAAGTGGCAGGAGTTAGAACTAGAGAAAGAGAGAGAGAGAGAGAGTGAGAAAGAGAGATAAAGAGAGAAAGAAAGCAAAGCGTGAACGTGAAAGGTAAGGAGCTAAGAAAGATAAATGTGAAGAAGAAAGGAGTAAAATTGCTGAGGATGGATGGAAGGAGAGAGAGAGAGAGGAAAAAGAAGAAGGAAGAGAGAAGTGGGAGAGGGAAGTCTTGTAAAGGAGAAATTGTCGCCAGAATAACTTGCGTTTTTAGTTTGTTTTCTGATCCATTGTGTCTTTATTTTTTGGCATCATTTTACGTCCACTGTTACTCATTCCATTCCCGTGTTGGTAGTCTTGAATTTACACTGTTTAACTTGCGTGTAAGGGAAGCTTCAATTACTGGATTCGTAGGGACTGATAATATTCTCTCTCTTTCTCTCTTTCTCTCTCTCTCTCTCTCTCTCTCTCTCTCTCTCTCTCTCTCTCTCTCTCTCTCTCTCTCTCTCTCTCTCTCTCCAAACATCTTTTTTGGCATGAGGTAGTTATAGTTAGTTTTTTCTTTATAAACTTGATATATTTTCTTTGTTTCAAGTCGAGATCTATTTTTGTTTCTTCAATCAGTGTTTTCTCCCAGCATTCCTTTACGTCTGTCGAGCGTCTATGCATATCGCTCACTCCAACTGTCTCTCACAATTATCCTGTTCCTTGTTCGCTTTCCCTGACAGAGTTTCCATGTTCAATCTTCCTTATTTCTTCTGCAAGCTTCTGTACACAAGAATATGTGTTATCGTTTCTCCTAACTCCTCTTCCTCTTCCTCCTCCTCCTCCTCCTCTTCTTCTTCTTCTTTTCTATTATTTTATCCTCCTTCTCCTCGTCCTTGTTCCCTTTCTCATTCAATTCCTTTTTCTCTGCATCAGTTTTCTTTCTTCTTCTCCCTTTCCAATTTTTCCACCTCTTCATCCTCCTTCTTCTCCGTCTCTGTCTTTCTTTCTCTTCTCGTCTTCCTCTTCAACGTCCTCTTGCGGCGTCTTGTCCTATATTATTTTTCTTCTTTTATTCTTCCTTATTTTACTTAATCTTCTTTTTCGTTTATTTTTCTTCCTCCTCCTCCTCCTCCTCCTCCTCCTCCTCCTCCTCCTCCTCCTCCTCCTCCTCCTCCTCCTCCTTCTCCTCCTTCTCCTCCTCCTCCACGCTCCTTGACGCAGGGATCAGCCAGTCAGCCTTTAGGGAGCAACTAGGAACATTATGATCACGGGACAGAAACCGATTACTCAAGTGGCTTCCTGAGGGCAAGTCCAAGTCCCAGAGGCCGCGGCAAAACCTCGAGTACGTTACTAGCACCACCACTCCCCTTAATACTACACTCGTACTTGCTGGTTAATACTATAGCTACTCCCCCACTATTTAGGCTTGTGATATTGCTGGTTATAGCTCTACTACTACTACTACTACTACTACTACTACTACTACTACTACTACTACTACTACTACTGCTACTACTTCAACTACTATTACTATTACTATGACTACTACAAAGCGAGTCTATCTCTACGCACAAATAATGCACGTGGATAACATAGGTAAGAAGGGAATACTAGCAGTCCTCAGTCGCCCTTACTTCCTCTCAGCGGAACCACACGCCCCAAGACAGGAGGTTAGTAGGATAGGCGACCGTGATCAATAGCGGACCCTGGAAACCTCATTAACCTTGTAATATTTGATCACCTGTTGAAGGCCACTGCTATTGGGAAGAGAGCGAGAAAGAGAGAGAGAGAGAGAGAGAGAGAGAGAGAGAGAGAGAGAGAGAGAGAGAGAGAGAGAGAGAGAGAGAGAGAGAGAGAGAGAGAGAGAGAGAGAGAGAGAGAGAGAGAGAGAGAGAGAGATGGGATATAGAATGAGAAGACAGGGACACAGTTAATCTATTTTTTCCTCCCTGAAAGAAGGTCACATGATCCTGGATTGTGCGCTTGCTCGGTAAATTAAGGCGGGATGTGGACGAGGAAGTGATGAGCGAAGCAGGAAAAAGTGACTCCAGACAACGTGGATAATATTTTCGCATTCCAAGAGCTTACAGGAACACGATGAAGCTGCTTCGAAATGGAATAGAATGGAATTGAATAGAGATGAATGTGTGTGTGTGTGTGTGTGTGTGTGTGTGTGTGTGTGTGTGTGTGTGTGTGTGTGTGTGTGTATGTGTGTGTATGTGTGTGTGTGTGTGTGTGTGT
>JAPQNM010000044.1:15550096-15560096 GCA_029783475.1 Metacarcinus magister
TCTGATAATGACAGATCAGCTGAAAATGACTACGTAGACATGTTCTCACTACAACAACAAAAAAAGGGATTAAAAGGAATTTGATTGAATATTACCATATACAAAATGAATTCGATCAAATTAATCCTGAAGAACTATTTTTGATAGCTATACAACGGAGATGTAACACTTATCCACATTCAGTAAAGCCTTCTATAACCTTATAAACATTGACCACTGGAACAAACTCTCAGCCTCAGTATGTAGTTAGTACGAAAACCATGCATAGGGTAGTTCAGATACCCTTATTATTAACCCAAAAGTTTCTTGGTATCTGTTCTTCCAACGTCATCCACTTGCCTTACCAGTGGATGGTTGTCCTCTCCCTGTCCCTTCATTTACCGGGAATAGCCAAGACCCCCGCCCATTCCCCCACCTTACCTTGCCACCAGCACCTGCCACCTTATGCTGCCGCCCTACCCGCCCCTACCACGCCTCCAACACTCAGCTTGGTACTTACCTGCAAAACGGAAACATGGCAATTAGTAGTGACGAAAAAAAAACATTAGTCACTTCTATCTAATACATTATAACAATAAGCGTCAAATATCATGAATTTCAGAGTTAACAATATTTCCATGTGTGTGTGTGAACGAGTGTTTCAAATCGGATGTTTCTATAAAGCTGAAACTTGCAACACATTAAAGGCGACACCATGTAACGCCTCGTCCTATTTATATCTATATTGACTTGCAACAATTTAAAAGGGGTAAGAATGAGTCCTACACATACAAAAAACAAAAAACCTTACAGCGACCACCTCCTATACTTGCAAGGCTGGATAAAACCTCTAAGTAGTACCACGTCTAGCACACCAAGTTCTATCCTTACGTGCAGCAGTGAGTTTCAAGTGGCTAATGATAATGAACAAAGCGGAGCCACTGAGAGATATAAAGAAGAGTTGAAATAAGATTAGTGAGAGATACACGAGGCGCCGACATGAGAGGCTGGACAACGAGGGACTATATAGACAGCCATGCGTGACGATGGCAGGGCGACAGGATAGAAAGAACAACTAAGGAAATGAAGATAATAAAAAACAGGGTGTACAATAAAACAAAGGAAAAAATACTACCCGCACCAAAGGGAGTGAAAGGGAGTGAAGGGAGGGAGGGAGGATGGCCACGTGAGGGATATATGAAAGAGAAATAAAAAAAATATGAGGCATAAACATAAAAAAAAAGGCATAAAAACAAAAATATCCGCTCCATGTTGCACAGCCGCCTCCCCTTTTATGTACACTTACTCCGACGAGTGAGCTGAGTATTGCAAACTTTTATGGACGAAAAGTGACTAGCAAAAAATAAAAAATAGGGCGAAAGAAAAATGGAAACGAAAATTGAGAAAAAGAGAGAAAGAAATACAGAAAAAAGGAATAAAAAAAAGAAAGTAAATAGACAGAAAAAAAATAACATATAAATAGATGTATAGATAGAGAGATGGAAATATAAATAAATAAAAGAAAAAAGGAAAGAGACAGATAATAATAGATGTAGATACAGACATCAGAAAATAAAATAAATAAACAATAACACTAACTGAAACGCCATTCTGTAATTAAAATAAACAGATATGTAATTAATAAGCTGTACATTTATAGGAAGGGAAAGAAAAACAATTGAAAAGTGAGGGAGGGAAAAAAAAATAAAAGTTTCTAATGTTACCAGAGCAACAAGTGCGTGAGAGTACAAAACATAATTGTGAGGAAGGAGTAAACATCAACGCACTCCCTTCACTCCTAAGGTCATATGTCAAGCAGGGAATGAACACACCACCACCACCACCACCACCACCACAACCACAACCACAACCAACACCACAACCACCACCACAACCACCACCACCACCACCACCACCCCAAAGAGGGACAACCAAACTCACTCTGGAATGGAACTGACCCAATAACACCCGAGTCCACCTACATAACACCTTGATGGCATGGAGCTTGCGCGTGAATACCACTGATGAAGCCTTGTGGGGCTCAAACACGTGGAGTGAGCAAGGAGTAGAATGATAGAATGGCTTATAATGAGGAGCAGGCGGAGAGGTTAAAGGGAATTGATATGTTCAGTGGACTAGGAGAATGAGCAAGCGGCAGGAGGGCGTGATGAGGGAGGAGGAGGAGGAGGAGGAGGAGGAGGAGGAGGGAGGAGGGAGGAGGGAGGAGGGAGGAGGGAGGAGGGAGGAGGGAGGAGGAAGGTAGATGAGAGCTATGTCAAGAGGTAGGACGGAGGGAGGAGCTTTGCTGTCGAGTGGCCGGGTAAAAGGGATGGGACAGGAAAAGAAGGAGAGAGAGAGAGAGGAGGAGGAGGAGGAGGAGGAGAGACGTGTTCTTAGGTAGACGTGCCAAGTACACTGTTAGTCAATTAAAGTGGAAAGAACCTCATATCTCCTACCTCTCGAGTATTATTGTTTTAACGACTTGGGGAAGGGAAGGGAAGGGAAGAGAAGGGAACGAGGGTAACGGATACAAATGAAGAGACGGGAACAATCAGAAAATAAAAATAAAAAATAAATTAATTAAAGAAGAGAATGGCGCCTACGAAGGACAAAGTGAAGAATGGAGGCAGAAAGAAGAAGAAAAAGAAAAAAAAGAGAGAATTCTTTATTCAACATGCCTCTCTTTTTTTTTCTTCTTTCCTTTAATAACCAGAGTCAATCACCACTTCTTTCTCTTCCCTGGAAAAAATGTTAATGAAAAATGCTATTGTGATTTAGGAGGAGGAGGAGGAGGCGGAGGAGGAGGAGGAGGAGGAGGAGGAGGAGGAGGAGGAGGAGGAGGAGGAGGAGGAGGAGGAGGAGGAGGAGGAGAGGAGGAGGAGGAGGAGGAGGAGGAGGAGGAGGAGGAGGAGGAGGAGGAGGAGGAGGAGGAGGAGGAGAAGAAGGAGAAGGAGGAGGAGGAAGGAGGAGAGAGGAAGAAGAGGAAGAGGAAGAAGAAAAAGAAAAAGAAAAAGAAAAAGAAAAAGAAGAAAGAAAAAGAAAGAAGAAGAAGAAGAAGAAGAAGAAGAAGAAGAAGGAGAAGAAGACAATGACCATGACGATGACGATGATGAGAATGAGTATACTGATGTGAACGAAAAAAAATGAGAAAGTAAGTGAAGCAGGAGGAAGTGTAAGAGGAAGACAGCCGCTGCAGGATCACAGGATATGAGCCACGAGTATCATGTTGGAATGAGTAAGACATAGGAAGCCGAGGTGCCCCAAGACACGTCAGAGAGAAGCGCACACCGGCGATCAAGGCTGATTTCTCAATAGTCCTTCGAATCATCACCTTTCTCTTCTTTTTATTCAGCCCAAACAACGCATATTAATGTTTCTTGGCTTCTGGGACAGCGTTTGACCCCAGCAAGGCCAGCAGCTGCGCCTGCTCTGTCGTAAAACAAGCAGGCCGCCAGGTTACAGTGGCAGGGATGGTGCGAGGTTTCTCATTGCTCATCTTCACCAGCACCGCCTGCACCTCTACGATGATGAATCCTTTTGTGCCATGCAACACGTGTATACAGGACCTGCAGGCAACGGGTGTCGAGGATGTGAAAGGCATCGCTTAAGACAACCATCCTGCCGCTGACACTACTGGCCAGTGTATCACGTCCACTGACTCACGACTATTCCTTCCACGTCACTTGACTGTTACTGGATGTCTTTCTTGACGTGCTGATGGTCTGTTGTGCCTGCTAACCACACTGGCTGAGGCACACCTTATCTTAAGGAAAAGATCAAACCACGCCTTAGAATAATGAGGGTGCCGGGTATTCCCAGACCCTGTCACTATCAGCGTCCTCGCGTCAGTCCCTTTTCCTCCATTCAGCCAAGGTGTAATTTAAACCTTACCCTCACTCTCCTTCATTCATAGTTTTTTTTATCTGTCAACTCGAGAATAACACATCACCTATTCATTTTCTCGGAAACGGCGGGAGCGGGACGGTCCACAACAAGTCAGTGACAGCTGCCTTGTGCTGCCTCTCAGCCTCCCAGGATTTTCTTAAACCATAAACTGAATACTAAAGATTGGAGTACACGAGAGGCTTTGGCAGGAGATATCTAACATTTGTAAGATTGGTGTTGGTGGTAGCGAGTAGTAGTAGTAGTAGTAGTAGTAGTAGTAGTAGTAGTAGTAGTAGTAGTAGTAGTAGTAGTAGCAGTAGCAGTAGCAGTAGCAGTAGCAGTAGCAGTATTAGTAGCAGTAGCAGTATTAGTAGTAGTAGGTATGATATCCCCCAAAAACACTCGCCTCAGAAAACATACATACTAGAATAGAGTACATGATCCCATTACATTTATTTACTTATTACTTCGACTGGTGTTTCTATATTTATCAGTCAATATTAATAGAAAATAGTTGTCCTAACGTCTGCATTCAACTCATGCTGCAAACGTTTCATGAAGTGTTTCTAAAAATTCCGTGAAATTCCTAGAACATACAAAATATTACCTACAAAAATACGTTTAAAGAGAAACGAGCTTGCCAATACACATCGACAACATGTTTATTTGGAGCAAATTTTTACACCGAACCATTCCCAAAATATTATTTCGTGGCGATATTTATCTACCGAGAGCCGAGAATATTTCCACTCTAAAGCGACCTTTACGGCACAGCTGACTTGGGATATCACTGCTCGACGAGAACTTACACTTGATGAAAAGTAAAAAGAGGAAATCTGACACTGGCACATAATTATTCTTTGTGTCAAGTAGATGGAAACTATTAGCGTAGTATATAGAGCAAAGCCAATTTCACAGGAAGGCCGCGAAAAAAAATACTGAAGGAGGAGAGATAGAGGAGGAATAGAAGGAAAAGAAGATAGGCGAGAGGAGAGGAATGATAAAGGGAAACACCCAACATTTTACTCCGCCTCGCAGTGGGCAAAACAGAGAAACGAGATTCAAACTTTTAAAAACTCCCCGAAGAGAAAAATTGCCCAAAAGGTCAACGAACGAGTCTGTGTGAGCGTTGTGGCGTGAAGGTTTGATTGATTTATTAGACACAGAGGGTGACACCACAATATCTGAGGTCATGTGGCGCCGTTGGAGTGAGGAAAAGTCAACAAAGAAGTGTAGTGTAGTGACTGCTTCTCTGCGGGTGTTATGAAGCCACTACCCACCATCTGGCGAGGAAAGGAACACTGGAACACAGGAACTTTGACATTTTCTATTATTTATTGTGACTTCAAAACCAATACACAATAGGATGTTAATGCACGACTGACAAAATGCGACGTTAATGAACAAGTACGTAAGACCTGACAGCAACTAAAGACATATTTTTCTTAGTGTATTATATGTGTGCATTATTAGTGTATTATTAATGTATCATTCCACCGATTTCCAGTATTCATCTGACATAATGGAGACAATAGTTATTCCCAGACCTTTTACGTACATTGAAGTAGAAAATAAGAAACAAAACAGACTGAAATTCATTAAAGTATGTTATTTATATACAACCACCTATTGCAAGAGTAGAAAAGTATTGTGTTAAGCAAACTTTCAATATGCTAGCACGGTTTATATATTTCTAGAGTACATTACACAAATAAAACGGTGTGTAAAAATGAATTACTGCGTAGCGGAAGACAAGGAGGAAGAGGAGGAGAAGGCGGAAGAGGAAGAGGAAGAGGGTCACTCACAAGGAAGGAAACAGCGAAACGGAGTCTGTAAAGATATTGACGCAAAATGTTTCCCGAAATTAATGTAAGTTTCCTTCATCTCTCTGTCTCTATCTCTGTCTCTGTCTCACACTCACACTCACACTCACACACACACACACCACACACACACGCGCACACACACACACACACACACACACACACACACACACACACATTAATTTTTTTCTTTTTTTTTTACTTTTTATTTGCTACATTGTGACTTTATTGTTTAAAGAAAAAATTATAGCATGAAATAAATACATGAGCCTTCATAAAACTTCATAGCCAAATATACTTCAAACGAATTAATTGAGAGAGAGAGAGAGAGAGAGAGAGAGAGAGAGAGAGAGAGAGAGAGAGAGAGAGAGAGAGAGAGAGAGAGAGAGAGAGAGAGAGAGAGAGAGAGAGAGAGAGAGAAGAAGAAGAAAAAAAAACGCATCTCATTATATTAAATCACACATTTCTCTTTGATTAATTATCCACCGACTTCATTTTTTTCTTTCTTTTCTCTTTTTTTTATAAATTCTTTTTCTCACAAACAAACAGGTCGGCTGGAGGGAAGGAAGATTATGGAGGAAGAGAGGGAGAAGGAACTGCACCGAGAGGGAGGAAGGGAGGGTGAGAGGGAAGGGGGAGGGGAGAGACAGGAGTGAAGAAGTATTGTGGGATGGGAAAGGGGAGGAAGGGAAGGGTTTAGTTCTCTTTAATTGCTTGGAAATAAGAAGGAGTGATTAGTATTCATAAGATTACCGAGGAATTACAAAACTAAACCTTCATCTTTAAATCGAGTTGAGTTTCGCAATAATCCTGGTGGTGGTGGTGGTGGTGGTGGTGGTGGTGGTGGTGGTGGTGGTGGGGTGGTGGTGGTGGTGGTGGTGGTGGTGGTGGGGTGGTGGTGGTGGTGGTGGTGGTGGGGGTGGTGGTGGTGGTGGTGGTGGTGGTGGTGGTGGTGGGAGTGGTGGTGGTGGTGGTGGTGGTGGTGGTGGTGGTGGTGGTGGTTTTGGTAACATCTTCACAATGCTAGTCTGGACAACTACTACTTATGCAAATTCACTTTTTTCTTAGTGTTTTTACGAAGCCGAGTGAGATAAACCTGTTAAGTTTTCAAGGAATCAATTATTGACAAGGTAATGGGAAGAAAAAATATTCTTCATTCGTTTTCGTAATTATTAATCAATTCTTTTCCCCTCACGACTTCGAAAACATGTTTTTCCTCGTACTAAAATGTGTTTAGTACTTGCTGTTCCCGAGTTTTTCTTTTATATATAACCATTAGAGGAGATAATATACTCTAATGTTTGAAATTGGATGTGTAGTTAATGGATTATCAAAGAAACATTCAATGCACTGTTTTCCATCGTTCCAATTAAGAGCATTGAGTTAGTCAGCCTCCCTCCTACATAGTGACAGTCTGCATCGCCACCACACTCCTGCCTGCCTGCCTGCCTGCCTGTCTGCCTGCCTGCCTGCCTGCCTCTGCTCCCTGACCTAACCACCTCACCACCACCAACACTAACACACACTTACCCTGCAGGAGGTCCTTTGGCTTCTTGATTGACCTAAACTTACACACCTTTAACAATTATTGAGTTAGCTAACGAATATCAAAACAATTAAGTGTGAGACAAAGTTAGTTAAGATACGTTGGACTGAATGAACGCCTCAATTAAGCTGCCAAACGTCGGAATGAAAGCATTAATTCAGGTAATCGCGGCATCTGCTGTATTAGTGAAGCCAAGTTATTTATACATCTGTAATGATGAGTAATGATAGCCAATAGACTTGTGCTTTAGGCTTTCGACTCTTTGCTAAATATAAAAACAAGCAAATAATACCCCTAATATTACCGTCGATGATGATGCATTAAGGAAGCGATGAGAGGATTGATTGAGGGGAACACAACAGTGAGATCGGTAAAAGAGGATAAGAGGGTGGCGTGAAGGGTGGTAGGAGAGGCGGAGTGAGCTGCGGCGTATCGGCCTGAGCGGCGGGAGTGTGGTGGCGGTAGTGAGTGTTTATGTGGGTACTAGAGGTGACAGGTCATCAGTCTCACGTCCTTGATTATTCCGTCACAATCAATTAACTAGAACGTTCATTTGTCATGGAGCACGTACGCGTTAGGGGTAAAAGGGAGAAGGGGACAAGGGGAGGCTGATGGGTGGGAGTCACTTTGAAAATAAACCCTCAAATTCCTCGCTTTTTTCCCTCTTTTTCTCATCAAAAGTCATCGATTTTTGTCCATGAAAGCAAATATACTTTTCTTTTTCATACATCACGTAAAGGTATGGAGACCACGTATGAAGTTTTCGTTATGCGCATGGAAAGGATATAAAGTAGTCACGGTATGAGGCTATTAATTCAAACAGTGCATTAGTGTTAGTGTCACAGAGACGTGCGTGTGCGTGTGCGTGTGCGTGTGTGCGAGGTGAAAAGGTGCATAACTCTAACCCGTTCCAAGGTCAGTGAGTGTAATTACAGGTGATGGGTCTGTCTGTATTCATTGTCTTTTTCTTTCCCACCTAATGCATCTATTCTGTGCATAACCAATTGAACTGTGTCTGTTTGTATGGCGTTTAATATCCTTCTGTCATGTCCTCCATATCTCTATGTCACTCACTCTTCTCCCCTTGCTTCCTTCATTCTTTTGTTTATGCCTCATTGTGTTTTCTGTCTGTCTATCTGTATGTTGATGACTGATAATTATTTTTCTCTCTCAATCTCTATCTCTCTCTGTTTTATGTTTCTTTCGCAGGTGAGAAAATTGTTTAATGATGAGGTGGTTAGAGAATCGGTCTTCGTCTCATAAAGCTTTGCCAACAGAAGGAATATCACGCATTCAAACGTGTAACTACTTGGTATGAGTTCACAGCTGTCCATCACTACAGCTGCACAGGTATCAGAGTTCCTGTAACACGTATAAAGATTGAAGCAACTCAATAACAGCAACACAAAAGGCAACGAGAAACAAGAACATATTAACACGCAATAACTAGGAGTATAAAATAAGCAAGTAAAGCAGCAACGAGAATATTCGAACCCCGACGGGCGTGCAGCACTTTTGTAAAAATATTGAACGTATCATGATGGAAGGCAAGTGTTGTGAAGCTGAACTCAGCCTTCCTGTCCTGATGCCTGGAGGACACACTGTCACTCACTGCCACTCGCTTGGGCTCCCTGCACACTCCACAGCACTCACTCACTCACTCACTCCCCTCACATGACGCAGTAAAGACACGGAAAAAGAATTATATAAATATGTATATACGACCAAGAGGAATGAATGCTAGATGAGCATGGTCGCTGAAAATCTTAAATGGTACGGTAAAACAAAAGTTCATAATAAATTAATAAAGGATAATATGAAGCCTCAACAGTACTTCA
Organism: Metacarcinus magister; assembly: GCA_029783475.1. Lineage (NCBI taxonomy): Eukaryota > Metazoa > Arthropoda > Malacostraca > Decapoda > Cancridae > Metacarcinus > Metacarcinus magister. The sequence continues at coordinate 15,559,168 of JAPQNM010000044.1, forward strand.
ACTATTACAAAATATATTCATCATGTATTCATTATGGTGTGTGAGAGAGGATCGATGAATACGTGAACCCAAGTTAGTAGGGAGAGAGGGGAGGGAAGCGTGGAGGTGAGGGGAGAGGGGAGAGGGGAGAGGGGCAAGGGGCAAAGGGGAAGGGAAATGTACAGGTTTGAGGTTCACAAGTTTTATCTCTTTATTGCCCCGAGCGTGTGCTGTGTGCCACTCCGGCCATTCGTGAGATCTTGGGGCACGAAGGGGGGCAAGAATGGGCAGCTGGGAGAGGAATGTACATAATAGAAATGGTAAGTAGTAGTAGTAATAGTAATAGTAATAGTAATAGTAATAGTAGTCGTAGTCGTAGTCGTAGTAGTAGTCGTAGTAGTAGTCGTAGTAGTAGTAGTAGTAGTAGTAGCAGTAGTTATTGATACAATTTCGATGATTTGCTGGTAAAGTACTAGCATTGGTAAAAGGGGGGGAGTGTGTTTGGCCTCACTCGATTACATAGACACTTGCAGTTTGCTATTGGTTTTTTTTTCTTTTTTTCTCTCTCCCGGTTGGTAGCAACAAATATTATCTAACAAACAACCCATTTCAAGGAGAATCGCCAGAAGAAAACATGACTCTAATCACACTAAAGGCGACTGAAAACAAGATCGTGTTGCAAGACATGTCATATCAAACAACTAAATTCCTTCACCTATCAACTTAACACATCCTTCCAGAAATCAACTCACCACAACCTTCTAGACATCCAAGTAAATTATTTTCCTTACATAAAATTCAACTGATTAGTTTTTTTTGTCTACACTGAACACGTTTGAATTGTTTCCCTGAGAATCGTAATTGGAAATATTTAATATATTGACTTGTTATATGAGTTAAGTTAGGTAGGAATTCTGTAGCGTCTGCATCAGTTCAACTTTTACTCTTAA
>JAPQNM010000044.1:15565096-15580096 GCA_029783475.1 Metacarcinus magister
GCGGCGACCACTGACCACCTATAAACTACATGAATAATTTAGCTCCGCTCGGTAACCCTCACCCGACAGCATCCCTCCTCGAGCGTGACTGCCGCCTAGAGGAGAGGTAAAGAGGGAACAAGGGAACCACCGACAACCAGGAACGCTTTTACTATAGTGTGACGTCATTCTTCCACAAAACCTACATCACCAATGACTCCCTCTCTCCGCCCTCCGCCCTCCGCCCTCACGCATCCATGGCAACGCTCAACAATGCAGGTTAATGTGCCTTATTCTTAATGGCGGCGGGAAATGTAATCAAGCCTCCAACCCACACATGAAAATTAATTAAATCCGTCGTGTGTTGGGTAACCATCTATGTAGGCGAGGACAACGGCCGTGGTCACTCTCGGCCTCTTATTACTCACAAATACGTTTATACCAAAAGTGATATTGTGGAGAGTTGGAAAGCATATCCCTGAAGGAGAAAGACGCTGGTGAGGGATGGTGCGTCACCTGGATGGACGGAGACAGCGCGTCGCTCACTCAGGCAGTAAGATCAAAGTGAGGCGGTGAGAAAGAGAGGTCAAAGGGTCACGGGGGGGGGGGGGGGATAAGTAAGCGTCCTGATTCTCTGTGACGCGATATATATTTTGTTCCCAGACCGCGTGACTCCTGACGTGGATGGATGCAACAGAGTCATCCATACACGAGTGAAAGACAGACATGTTAGCATCGATGTATGTATAATAAAGAGACCAACAAGCCGGTACGTATTTCCACCATTCACTTCAACAACAAAAATGAGACACTCTATTTTCCAATGCAAAAACCTGCTAAAGACTAATAACTTCCTCCCTTTCATATGTCGCTTGTAAATACAACAAACATATAAGTCTAACATAAAGACTGTTCAGTGTAATCAATTGGTTGGATGCTCTCCTCCGTCTCCCTTTCCAATGCATATACATCACTGACTGACCTCCTGCATCCCTGCCTCGCCTGGCTGATCAGGATTTATTGACCGATTACTTTGACAGAAGGCGCGACGCATGATAATACGTTAACCTTAATATACTAGTGATCATTCTTAACACTTCAATTATTTTAAGGCATGTATAGAGACAGCCATAAACACACAACACAACGAGTGGGCGTGTCAAGCTTATGCCATAAACTTAACCATATTTTCACACTTCCCGAACAACAACCGTAAGTCTTGTGCGGCAGCGGCGACGGGCGGCGGAGAGGGAAACAAATCCTCTTGACCTCGTGTGTGTAGCAGCTCCAAGGCGATAAATCTGGAGAGGTGGCGTGGCGTGGCGTGGTGCTACGGTGGGTTTCGAGGGATAGACAGACGCGAGGAGGTGATGAATGGAGCGAGTAAGGAAAATTAAAGAAGATAAGGAAGTGAAGAGGTGAGGCAGGGAGACGATGCAGACATAATGACACGTACCAAAGAAATAAGGGTCAAAGGAAGGTGGAGTGACGAGGTGTATTATCAAATGAAAATGATGAAGCTGTATATGATGAAGAAGATGATGATGTAAGGAAACGATGAACATGGAAGGTCAAGAATAACATGATGTCTCGTCTTTCTTTTACCTTTCCATACCTTGTCCCCCTTCGTGTTCATTCCATAATGCAGACACTTCCTGATCACAGATGTGTGGGGTGAAGGAGAACAGAGGAGGAGGAGGAGGAGACAAGGGTGGGAGAAGGAAATCAAGGAAAGTAGAAAATGAAAGAAAAGAGGAAAGCAAGGGAGGGATGGAAACACTGTAGGATCAGGAGAGAAAGAGAAAGAGAGAGAGAGAGAGAGAGAGAGAGAGAGAGAGAGAGAGAGAGAGAGAGAGAGAGAGAGAGAGAGAGAGAGAGAGAGAGAGAGAGAGAGAGAGAGAGTAAGAGAGAGAGAGGTTTAATTGAATTTCTAGAAGTAACTAAGGTATAGCCACGTACATTATCTCAAGGCCAAACACCTGAAGGCTGCTGCAAACTTTGGCCATAAATTGTGTCTGGATGTCGTTGCCGCGCACAGAAGCAATCAGAAAACTAATATGCAAAAGGGAAAGAGAAATAGTTGGGGAAGATGAAGAATTGGAATCCCGCAGAGAGAGAATAACAGCCATGAAGGTGAGTAATCGGGATGACCTTCAATTAAAGGATTTTATGAATGTGATCAAATAAAGAGATTCATGACAGGACCACAACTTGGGACGTCAGCCTCGGAGACATCAACCTCGTGCCATAACCAGCAGAGCGGTTAAAATTCCAGGACAAGCTACACTGAACACTTCCAAAGACGTAAAAAAATTAATATATGAACAAGTAGTAATGAGATAAACACGTAATGTCACCTGGCCTTATACCACCTTCATGTGCCAGGCAGGTGTGAGGTGCAGAGTGCCATCCGAACACCACACCACGGCACGGCACGGCACGGCACGGCAGCACATCTAAGTCGCTGGAAGTTCACTCCCCGCGGACTGGAGTTGCCTTTCTCCTTCGTCAACATAACTTAGCAGATCCCAAGTAATTTGCAAATTCAATTGTTCTCCTTCCCAGACGGGCAGCGAGTGTGATGAGTTGATGCAGAGTGGAGTGCCTCGCCTCACGCATTAGTCCCGCCTCGTCTGGCCCCGGGCGTGTGTCTTCCTCGCCCCACACGAGGATTACCATTAGCCTCTTAGCCTCTTATTACGTTATCATTATGAACAGAAGTTGTCATCGTATTTTTAGTATATCGAACTTAGATCATTATGTAATTGCAGCCTTATACTGATGTGCAATTGGGAAACTTTGGCAAATGTTTCATCTCCAGTATTCTTCAACTTAATGATTGGTGTGATATATATAATGGGACTATTCGAAAGAGAGAGAGAGAGAGAGAGAGAGAGAGAGAGAGAGAGAGAGAGAGAGAGAGAGAGAGAGAGAGAGAGAGAGAGAGAGAGAGAGAGAGAGAGAGAGAGAGAGAGAGAGAGAGAGTAGTAGTAGTAGTAGTAAGAAGATCTCTCTTTGTAACTTTCTATTGATTTAAAACAGTTATTTAGAGAGTCTTAACCGCAAAGTTCTTATATGTTTTGAGTGGATCCCTTGTCCGCCGCCTCAGCCCGGCACACGCAATGTTGTGTTCCCCGCATTTCATTCCTGACATGAAGGTAAAAAAAAAAAAATAATTATACTGCGTTTGAAATTTCACACTTGAGCGGAAGGTGAAGGAAACGTCACGGAAATGCATTCTCCTACGCACCACTGACACGCACACCATCGTCAGCCTCTCAGAATGCTAAGATCCTCAAGCCGCCGCCTCCTCCTCCCCGGCTGGTGTGGCAGGGAGCGTGAGGCATGACGTGCGGGCCTGCCATCATTACCAAACTTCAGCACCAGACTCAAGCCTCCTTCCACCCTTCGCAGAACCCAGTCCGCCAGCCACCTGCGTCATTTTACAGGAATAAACCCTCTTTTCTTCTTCTGATTTCTCTGTACACTCTTATCACAACCCCATTGCACCTCAGGTTTACGGTGCCTCCCTCCTGCCGCCTCTCCTCAACCCTTTCCCTTTGTCACGTAATCTCTCTTCTCATCGCTGATCCACATCCTGCTGGGAAACTTTGCAGCCGTTGTCCGGGCACCCGCCACACTTAATTACGTTTAGATAATGGAGCCGAAGAGCCTCGCCGTGTTCCCTTGTAGCCAATAACTTTCTGACTGACGTTTCATTATACCACTGATTCCTGTAATCACCTCGGCCACGCAACACCTGACAAAGCTGGATATGTCGAGGCTCCAGGACACACACGTCACGTGACTGCCAGTCTTGTCACTTCATGATACTGTTCATTATACTTCATCATAACATTCAACCGGGACATCCGATTACCATCACACATTTATCAGAAATTAATCACCACCAATGTTAATGCAGAACAATTCTCGCTAAATCCCTCATACTGGTAACAACCCACAGCCGTGTGTGTGTGTGTGTGTGTGTGTGTGTGTGTGTGTGTGTGTGTGTGTGTGTGTGTGTGTGTGTGTGTGTGTGTGTGTGTGTGTGTGTGTGTGTGTGTGTGTGTGTGTGTGTGTGTGTGTGTGTGTGTGTGTGTGTGGTGTGTGTGTGTGTGTGTGTGTGTGTGTGTGTGTGTGTGTGTGTGTGTGTGTGTGTGTGTGTGTGTGTGTGTGTGTGTGTGTGTGTGTGTGTGTGTGTGTGTGTGTGTGTGTGTGTGTGTGTGTGTGTGTGTGTGTGGTGTGTGTGTGTGTGTGTGTGTGTGTGTGTGTGTGTGTGTGTGTGTGTGTGGTGTGTGTGTGTGTGTGTGTGTGTGTGTGTGTGTGTGTGTGTGTGTGTGTGTGTGTGTGTGTGTGTGTGTGTGTGTGGTGTGTGTGTGTGTGTGTGTGTGTGTGTGTGTGTGTGTGTGTGTGTGTGTGGTGTGTGTGTGTGTGTGTGTGTGTGTGTGTGTGTGTGTGTGTGTGTGTGTGTGTGTGTGTGTGTGTGTGTGTGTGTGTGTGTGTGTGTGTGTGTGTGTGTGTGTGTGTGTGTGTGTGTGTGTGTGCGCGCGCGCCCGCGCGCACGTGCGTACGTGCGGGCGTGCGGGCGTGTGCGTGTGTGAGGAAAAAAAACTTGTTTCCAGCCAAGCGAATAAACGGAATACCCACACGCCGGCGGCTCACTGTTATAAACGACACACTGGAAAAATAGGAGAACAATTTTGACCCCCGGCACACAGACCAAAATACACGAATTCACCAAAAAAAAACAACTTGCCTAGTACAAATGTTTCCAGTTTATTGTTGGAGTCGCAAAACCAATGCGAGACAAACCTCACAACAAACAAAACACCTTCAAGACTCCTACAAGAACACTGCCGCTGCCATCTACACCCCACACTAAGCGTCGAGTGTCTCCTGCACCTACAGTAACCCTACAATCAACCCACGCCTCCCCTCCATGCTCCCCTACAACGAGTCACATACACATGCATAAATGGATTTACATAACTAATCAAGGGGATCAGGTAGGGCACACAGGTAAGCCCCGGCCCAAGCGTCACCTTCCAAGAATATAGGAAAACAGGGAAAGGACAAAGTACCTACTGAACCAATAGTGTTCTCGCTCTTAAAAAGAATCAGGGCCAATACGAGTGATTGGTTAGCTGTATATACGGAGTTGGATTGATTAGTAGATATCCTCCTGACGGTGCAAGGCAGGTGTGGAGGTAATTGCCGATTTAACAATAGCTCTCCTGGCCGCCCTACTCTTATTCAGTGTCGCTTGGTCCTCAGATAGATTTCCTCAGCCTGCAATGCGTCGCCCAAGACATTGATTAAAGGCTAAAGCAAACTAGATATCATCAATATGCAACTCGTTCGTGGGCGGTGAATTGGTCTATAGAAAGTTGTTGTTTTTTTATGTGTGGGAATTGATAAAATGTATCCATTAGTTAAAATCTGCTTATAGTCTCTCATTGTTGTTTCCTTAATGTACTGTCTGCCATTCTAGCTTCTGGAGAACATCTCAATACTTTCGACTTTATTTCATGTTACTGAACGTGACACTCAAAATATCCCAGTGTTGATCGTGTATACAAAGTTTGAACGAGAACTAAAGGAAATTGTTATGCAGTTAGAACAATAGAAACAGAATGAACAAAGAGTTACTGCAAATATGTGATACATAAACTATAGGAAAATATCGTTTATATAATATATTAGGCAGCAGGATAGAACATTATGTGTAATACCTTTGCTTAAATTACAATGGTAGTCCCTTCAATTAGCACCGAAATGTATTTCAGCGAACATAACAACCAGACTTTTCACTTTATTTTTAATTCACAATTGCTATACATATCAAACAAAAACATTAAGTATTAGCAGAGTAGAGTATTGGGAAAATAAAATACTCGAAGCTATAGTTAAAAGTTAGTGAGTCCATTACGTTTCAGTTTAAGGCATTAGATAACAATTTATAGAGTTAAATAATATTGCGAAGCTTGATCATTTGTACACTTCCTTCTCTAATTGCATGATCACTCCTCTTCCATGCACCATCAACACTCCATCTTGCCACTCCTCCACCAGTCACTCCACCTTCAACACTTCATCTTGTCACTCCTCCACCATTCACTCCACCATCAACACTCCTTTCCACTCCAACACAATAGTAATTCCTCCCCCAACACAGTAACCTCTGGAACGCCTCTGGAGGGAATGTTCCTGTCTTGCAACACATAAGACAACACTGGAGTCTAGGCAAGCTTCACAAGACACCCTCTGAACTTGATGAGGCTGCTAGACTTACTAACATTCCCATGGGCGTGTGTGTGTGTATGTGTCTGTGTCTGTGTCTGTGTCTGTGTCTGTGTCTGTGTGTGTGTGTGTGTGTGTGTGTGTGTGTGTGTGTGTGTGTACGCCTTCATCTCTTTGTGAGGGTAGATAAAATAAGGCAATATTGCATTAAGAGTGGTCAGGTAGGTGATACATTTAGTCATTAAGAGAAAAATGTGGTAAAAAAAAAACGATACGGTATTGAAACGAAAAGAAAAGAAGAATGAATTTAGAGTGTAAAGTAGTTTTTTTTTGTTCTTTTTTTTTTTATTCGTCGCCCTCTTCTGGGAGGACGACGATGATTTGTAAAGCAGCACAGGGAACAAGGAGGAAGGAAGGGCAAAGGGGAGGGAGATAAACGTCATGAACAAACGAGAGAAGAGCTATAAATAGAAACGTCAATTAGAGGGGAAAAGAAAAGAAAATAATTGAATGCAGCAGCAGGTGTGGGAGACGAATATTGAGTGTGTGTGCGTGTGCGTGTGCGGTGTGTGTGTGTGTGTGTGTGTGTGTGTGTGTGTGTGTGTGTGTGTGTGTGTGTGTGTGTGTGTGTGTGTGGGTGTGTGGGTGTGCATGTGTGTGTGTGTGTCCTGTGATGTGTCTGTGTATACATAATGCATCCTTACTTGCAGTGTAATTTAATACTATGTGCGTGAAACAGAAAAGGAAAACCTGCAGAGACTCATTGCAGGGAAACAGGTATGCTGATTACACCTGCCCAACACCTGCCCTCCTTCCCTCCCACCCATACATGGACACCTTACCCCCAGCACCCTACGCCCCAGACTGCCTTCCAGCCCACCCACACACCCTCGCCACACCTCTAACACTCAGCTCAGTATTTACCTGCAAAGCGAAAATATGGCAATTAAGAGGATAACAGTAAAGTAATACCACTACATTCTACACATATATACATGACAATAATTGCCTTTCCTCATACCTTTTAATTGATAGCAAATAAACAATGGCAGTGTCGAAGGGTGATTGCAATTAAGCGACAGGTATGTTAACAAACCCTTATTGTGTATGAACTAACAATGACAACAACACACCTCCCCCCATCCCCCCAAAACAAAACACACACGTGCACCCACCCCCTCCCCCCCACCCAGCCTCAATGCCTACACACACACACACACACACACATACACCGTTCTACCCAAGCCAACACGTACATAACAAAGCCGAGTATCACCCATGAAGGCGCCACCATCATGAATACAACTCTTGCCTACAACACCGCCGACTTTTTTAGCTTCATTTGATTTGTTTGTCAATTTCTACCACCACGAGGAGGAGTATTTCTTGTATATGTGATTAGAAAATTACAAAATATCTTTATGCATTGCTTGTCTGATATGGTTAGTCGGTAGGGAAGCAGCATTCGGTATTGTTATGTTGTGTACAGACAGACATATACTAGAGGGATTGTGAGAGTTAATCAAGTGGTTCAAGGGGCGACGGGTGGCAGCATCAAGGCGCCACACACAAGTTCTAAATTTTTCTCACCTACGTGTTTATGTTCCACGGAGCTTCACGAGCATATTAATAAAACTATAAACTTTTCTTTACAACATTCGGTGGGTGTGTTTGGAGCGACGACAGTGAGCACCCGTCACCCACTGCGTAGATAGATGCCTTGTTACGCTCGTCAGTGACACAAATAACGAGGAACCATTATTGAATTTTTTTTTTTTTTTAAACTTATGAAACCAAACACTTATGTCACTCCCATTTCCCCGCGGCCACCAACGCCTTCACTGAGTTTTAGTTCCCGCCACCAATCAACTTCCCGCCACTTTTTATCCGTTGCTCTAATTACGTTTTCTTCAAGTAGTTCTTCCTCCCTGCGGACACCTACAACTCCACCGAAGGAGACTGATTCCTCGCCCATCACGTCTCCGTTTCTTAATTAATAGCTTGCCGGTTGTGTAGTGTCCCCGCCTCCCTTGCTCGTGCTATTCACCTTCCTTGCTCCATCGTCCAGGGATTCAACATGTCATACCCAACACTTGTCCGGCTCGACGGGTGAGGCGGCGGGAGGAGGTGGTGGTGGTAGGCTAAGGTAACACGTGTGAGGGTAATGTGAGAAGGGGACGTGGGTGGAGGTGGTGAGAGGAGCAGGTATTTGGAGGGAGATAAAGTGAAGGAATATGTAAGAGGAAAGTGTTGAAAGGGAATATGATGGGAGGAGGTATGGGGGAGGGAAGTGAGGGGAAATATAATAGGGGGATGTAAGTGATGGGAGAGTTGTGGGAAAGGAAAGTGAGGGGAGGGTTGTGGGAAGAGAAGAGAGGAAATATTATAGTAAATTGAGGGGAGGGAGGGTGGGCTGGAAAGAGGTGAGAGTGAGGGGACAGACACACACACATACACCTGCACCTCACCTGCCAATACCCCTTCATCGCACCTCAAGTGGAGTGACAAAGTATGTAAATATTCAGATTCGTGATTCAAATTGATTACTAAATTCAATTTCAAAACAAATTGGATTTTTTGTCTTTACGTTGTTGTTCTGTGCAGCGAAGTGAAGTCTCCAGAGTGAAGGGAAGGAGAGAAAAAGGTAAAGATGAGGGAAGGGAAGGGATGATGGGATAGAGGGAGGGAGGGAGGGAGGGAGGAAGGAGGACTAGGCAGGGATAGGGGTAGGCGCAACAGGTAAAAATTTAAGCTTATAGGGGAGTGAATGGATTAGTTTCAAGGCCGTGAGGAGTAAAACGCCCATCCACCGCCCCCTACACCCACTACATACACCACACACAAACCTCAGAAACACACGGAGTCACCCTTTCAGTCATACAGTTAAGATCATTTCCCTGATTTTGACTGTTGCTGCACCATTATCGATCCTCATCATCCCTTTGCTGTATTAATGCATCACATCTAAGAACCAGGAAGGAAACTATCACGTACCACCACCATGTAATTTCCTATCTATACACGTTATTGATCATGAAACTTAGAGTAATGTACATGTGTGACTGTAGGTGTGGGTGTGGGTGTGGGTGTGGGTGTGGGTGATAGAGGGAAAGACTCAACTCACATACACATCAGAGAATCAGTGTCGGAGGAAAGGTTTGGCGGGGTAACTTTTACACTCTACCATTCAATTTACGTGGTAATGGAATAACCCACCATCTGCCAGATCGTCCGCCTCCATCTCCTACATTATCAAATCCTTAAATCTCATAACTCTCCGCCCTTGGGTTACAAGTATTGGGGAGAGGAAGAGGAGGAAGGAGGGGAGAGAGCGAGGGATTATGCGAGACACGTAGAGAGAGAGAGAGAGAGAGAGGGCAAGAGAAAAAGTAAGAGATAAAGATAGATAGAGAAAGAAATAGAGATAGAGAGATAGAGAAAGAAATATAAAAAATGAGTGAGTTAACTAGTAGGAGACGAGGATAATGACGAGGAATTAGGAACTAGAAAACTAAAGGAAAAACTAACAGGGTATGCAGGGAAAAAAAATTATGATAAAGAATGAGAATGTGTAAGCAGGGAAAAAGGGGAAAGAATATGCAAGAAGGCCTAGGGAGAGGTAGAGGGAGGGTGGCGAGTGAGCAAGTTTTTGGGTATACGAGGGGAGGGCTGTGTGGGAGTTTCATAATGGTTCAGGAAACTTCTCAGGGATGGGACAGGGACAATGGAGAGGAAAAAGAGAGCATGGGATAAAAGGATCAGCAAAGGAGAGTGAAGAGAGGCATGGAAGAGAGAGAATGAGAGAGAGAGAGTGTGGAGAAGAAAAAAAAAGAGAGAAAGAGAGAGAAAACATCGGGCCACAGTTTGAAGTCTCATGCATACATTTTAGTTATGAATATTCCTCTCCTCTAATCTCTCCTCTTCCTTTGCTTTCCTTTCCTCTCTTATTCTGCTTCATCCTGTTCTTTCTTCTCCTTTACTTCTGTTTCCTTTCCTCTGCTCTCCTTTCTTTCTAAAACCTTCCATCTCTCGCCCACATCGTATGCAAGCTTCCTTGATATCTAGCAGGGCTTTCCACACGTATATATGCAATTTTACCACCCTGGGTTTCTATTCGAGGATATTCACCCGGCTTTTCTATCTCCCTTTCCCTTCCTTCCTTCCTCCCGCACAGGTCCTGACGGGCAAGAAGCAGCAACTCCTACACCTCACCAGGCCTCGGGATGCTGTGTGGGTCTTGAAGTCGGTAGGAGCGTTAATGCAAGTGAGAGAATTTCCTTCGACTTGCCCAAGGGAATAACATGCTTGTGGCTAGAAGAGAGGCGGTGAGGTGGGCTACACAGCGTGAATTTCCTACGACAAGATACATGTAAGAAACTACAATGGTTGTGTGCGAGTTGAATGCTTTTGAATGTAGGCCGATTTGATATTGTGTTACTATTTCAGCAAAGAAAATTAATAATTCAGCATATCTCCATCAGGCTAGCTAGAGTGCTGGTGGTGCTGCTTGTGGCTGCAACGCTGTGGTGAGAATGAAGGAACGAGAGAATGAACAAACAAATATTTTCTACTTTTCCTCACACAAATAAGATCTTGAACGATAATGTGCTACGTCAAGAAAATAATAAATGCTAAATAAATTCATGAATATTATGCAAAATATAAGGCAATTTACCATATGTGATGTAAAAAAATATTCTGCTTAAGGAAATTTTCGAACTTTTCCCCCGATGGAGGTCAAAGACGAGAAGTCCGTGAACGCGGAGCCGCTACCAACATGTCCAAGGAAATTTTCTAAAGTTGGAGACGATCGAAGGCTGGACGCCCTGGGAATAGTCCTTCAGTAAGCACAGAACTGAAGCCCCAAGTAGTGCCTCGAACTTCTTTACAGACACTTGCTGGGAAAGTGATGCAAGTCAGGCAAATTCAAAGGTTTCTGACGGAGGGGAAGAAGCCACCAGGAGCCTTCCATGGGTACTTCACTATCAACAAAGAGGTGATGTGCGATGACCTGACACTCCTGCTGCCGAAAGAATGAGACGCGGCAGTTAAAGAATACTTGAGTAACTATGACAACGCCGTTCTGAAGAAGCTCCCCCTTCTCCTTTAACCCCCTTGGTCACCTCACAAGGCTGTCTCCTCCATCACATGAGACACCCTTCTTTTCCTAGCTTCCAGGCGACCCTCCTCCTTCCCTTACTCATTCACTCTAATATATAATCAAACAACCACGTAATAGACACAACTTCAGTCATAATACTTGCATACTCTTTAGACGTGAACGTGCCATGTATTTTCTCAGTATCGAGAGTTTTGTCTGCGCCGTGCCCGCCGCCCTCCACTCGGCTCCACTTTGAGTGTCGATAAAACTGAAGACCGGATATGAAGGACGATGATGGCTGAATCCTTTCTCGCAAAAACGTAAAAAGGAGGCCCGATGTGTGTGACGGGGAGAGGAGGTGGAGGAAAGGAGGGAGGAAGGGAGGCCAGATATGACTTGCGGCCGGGGGCGAACACCCCTATCAGTAGAGAGAGGTGTCTTGTGAGAAAGAAGGAGGAGAGGCCTGGGGGCGTGGGCATTGTTGCTGTTTAGCGATGCCAGTGATACGCCAGACAGGAAATGGAGCATAGAGGCACTGGTGGGTCCGGAGGCTGCGGGCCGATTGTATTGTTGAACTTGAAGGGCAAACTGAGGCCAAGAACCGCAAGACTGTGCTGCTGCCTCACAAAAGTGGTTCTATTTTTGTGTGAGAGAGAGAGAGAGAGAGAGAGAGAGAGAGAGAGAGAGAGAGAGAGAGAGAGAGAGAGAGAGAGAGAGAGAGAGAGAGAGAGAGAGAGAGAGAGAGAGAGAGAGAGAGAAAAAAAAATGAAGAATGAGGATGTAAGCAAACAAATATATACAATACACGCAAACCGAGAAAACTGCATGAACATAGTAATTCACCCAAAGCATGCCAGGGTAAGAGGCGTGGGTGGAGGCGTGGGTGGAGGCGCGGGGAACAGTGTACACGCCTCTACCCTCTATCTTAGTCCTCCTTCATACACCCTTCCCATGACTACTACTCTCAATATGCAATAAGAAACAAATGACAACGGCAGTTTTTCCTTAATAGAGAGAAGAAGAAAAATAATCGTCACAATAATTTACACGCAAACAAGTTGACTCAATTTTTTTTTCTCTCTCTTTCTCTCTCACTCTCTTTCTCTTTCTCTCTCTCTCCCTTGGATTTACTGGTCTGTGAGAAACGACTACCCTTCCATCCTTCCTTCCTTCTCCTCTCAAGGGTCAGCTGAGGCACCCAAGTTTGTTTTAAATCTGAGCGTTGGGCGTTACTATCTGTCGTGCCCACTCCGTCCTTCTCTCTCTTCTCTTCCTCTTTCCTTCACCTTCCTTCACCTTTCTTCCCACATACTTCCCCTTCCTTCCTTCCTTCCTTCCTTTCCTTTCTTCCTTCCTCTCGCCGCCTCTCGTTCACCCTGTACCCCAAATGAAAGTCGAGTCGTAGAAACTTCTCCACAATACTTTCTTCACCACTTGCCCATTTTCATCACTTTTCTCCCGCTTCACAGAAAATCCTTTACGTTTCTGGGACTTTTCTCCCTCTATTGCTCTTTCCACTTAATCTTTTTTATTTTATTATTTGTTTTTTTTTTAACTTCAAACTGTAATGAATTGGCAAGATAAATTTTTTTCCGTCTCTTTTTTTTTCTCTCTCTCTCTCTAAACAATGAGGAGTCATTTAACTTTATCTTCAAGTTTCTTTTTTTATCACAGTGAATCTTTTTTTTTCTCTCTCTCTCTCTCTCTCTCTCTCTCTCTCTCTCTCTCTCTCTCTCTCTCTCTCTCTCTCTCTCTCTCTCTCTCTCTCTCTCTCTCTCTCTCTCTCTCTCTCTCTCTCTCTCTCTCTCTCTCTATCTATCTATCTATCTCTCTATCTATCTCTCTCTTTTTCCCTCTCAAGTGAGATACTGGACCAGAGAAGAATGGTCTTGGCTACCTCAAGATTTAAGATTCATCGTGTGTACGTGCCTGTGTGTGTGTGTGTGTGTGTGTGTGTGTCTGTGTCTGTGTCTGTGTCTGTGTCTGTGTCTGTGTGTGTGTGTGTGTGTGTGTGTGTGTGTGTGTGTGTGTGTGTGTGTGTGTCTGTGTGTATATATGTGTATCTATGTGTCATGGTATGTTCCTCACACTGACCAGCGGGGAAGGAAGGTGCGGTGTAAGGTTCCTCTGTCAAGTCTAGGAGTTAATCACCACTCTCAGGCTGCTAGAAAATAATCAAAGAAAACAGAAGAAAGAAAAAGGAGCACACCAAAGAAAAGGAACAAGACGAGATTAATGTTCCGCCAAACAACACCTTTGAAAACAAACAAAAAGCTCCTGTGAGGATAATAATAACTTAACACGGAAGCCTGAAATTAAGTGATGCATAGAAAGCGCTAACCGGATAATATGTATGAGTTTGTTTCCTATGGACAATCATAATTAAGTCCTGTTTCCTCTACCTCACAACCATTTCCTACATGATCACTGATGCTGCAGGGCCAGGAACACCTTACCAATCAATCAATCTCTTTCTACTACTATTGGCTTGCAAGTGTCACCCACCACGGCATAGAGGCATCTCAAGCTTACTTATATTATTTATTTATTTTCTATCTATTTTTTTATTATTATTATTATTTTTTTTTTTTATAGAAATAGTTGGAGCGACACAGTTTTCGTTGAGGATTTTCTACCACTGATAAATTGTCAGTTTTTAAGGTAGGTTAGACTCTGCCTCCCCTCACCCTCTCCTTGTGCCCACTCTCTCTCTCTCTCCACATGCACTCGACACAAACGAGCAAAAATATATGTCGTCCTTTATCGAGTGAGTTATATTTGCTACCCTCTCTCTCTCTCTCTTTTCTCTTGCTCTCTCCTCTCTCTCCTCTCTCTTCTCTCTCTCTCTCTCTCTCTCTCTCTCTCTCTCTCTCTCTCTCTCTCTCTCTCTCTCTCTCTCTCTCTCTCTCTCTCTCTCTCTTTTGAGTGAACTTGTTGGTTTCAATTTTAGGGTTGAATTTTTCACTTCATACCTTTCAATGCAAAGTAAAAACCTAAAAAAAAAAATCATCAATATTTATATCAGTTTGTGGAAATCCGTAAATACAATTTGTATTTCCGCGTATGTAACGTTTCTGTCGGTTCTGCTCACAATTTTACACTTAATTTCACCCCATGACATTTTTCGTAACTGCTGAGAGGAGAGAGAACAAAAATAATTATCTGCGCCATTTGTTATTTTTTCTTTTTCTTTCTTAAATTGTAACACGAACGTCCACTTTTTTTTCTTTTTTTTTCTTAAACTGTAACACGAAAGTCATCATTTTTTATCTTTGTAACACGAATGTCCTCATGATTTAGACAAATATAAACCGAAGTTAATATTTACGTTTATGATGCAGCAGACGCGCAAAGAAATAAAAATACATTGCTTGCTTAATCGGTAAATAAACGTAACTTATTGACATTAACTTTCATCTATTTTACACATGACTGCAGAGAGAGCTACTCCTTCAACACTGCCATCCTGCCTTCCTTTACCCTGCATTGCTTTGCCTTGCCTTGCTCTTCCCTGCAGTGCTCTGATATGTATGCTGTGGTCTCTTCGTCTGCTCATCCTCGTCCTACATCTCCTCCTTCACCATGCTTTTTTTTCCTGTTACTCTATTGGTGGTGGTGGTGGTGGTGGTGGTGGTGGTGGTGGTGGTGGTGGTGGTGGTGGTGGTGGTGGTGGTGGT